>CM055975.1:44940000-45385000 GCA_029531755.1 Holothuria leucospilota
ATTTCCAAGGCTTTCATATTTTTACCTCTGGTGACCTCAGATAATCTTTGACCTTACCAAAAACAATAAGGATTTATTTTCTTACTACAACGCATTAACATGAAAAGTATGAAAATCTACTTGAAAATATGCTTCCTACCTTGCGATATCATGTTTACAGGTTTCTTGACTTTTAACCTCTGGTGACCTCACGTGACCTCTGATCGCCACCAACAACAATTGGGTTCTTTCTCCCAGTATGACATATCCATACACTAAGTATGAAGAGTATGTATCTTTCTAATCTTGAGGTACCGTGTCTGCAAGCCAAACGTCACAAACATGCCCACACATACAGATCCAAGCACACACACACATACACAAACCAGCACTGATTCCTTTTGTCTTCCTCAAGGAATAAAAAAATATGAATTTGTTGAGTGTGCCTACAATAGACTGCGCGACCAGTTACGATCTAGTCGCCCTCGTACCTTGCAAAGTTTTGCGAGCATATTGTTGGGAATATGCTAGTTTTGGCACCGTTTTAGCATTATGCCTACATGCAATTAGTAGATACTGCAAAGCGGACGTTTATCTACCTATGATGGGTCTGTCACTACGTATGACAATACTGAGAATGTCATTAAGAAAAGGGCATTTAAAAGATACTTTCATTTGCCTCGTAATAGAGCCCTTAATGCAAGGAAAGTATGAGCTAGTACGTTCTCTGCCGTGTATTTGTACATAAAATAAACCAATTATATTAGCACATTACAATGTCACTGGACAGGTTAACTTGCAACACCTAACTTTTGGGCAAGGAAATCCCGTGGGGGCAAGAAATTTTGCTCACCCTTAACCACCCCATTTGATTGATTAAGTTGCATGTTACAACTAAAAGTTCGGGAAAGGAAATCTCTTGAGGGCAGCGCTTCCTCCCCACCCGAGTAACGGGAAAGGAGGGCCTCTCATTAACATGTATTAGGTACAGCTAAAAGTCGAGTCGGTAAGGTACTTTTACACCGATGGTGGCATTACTATAGGTGTTTGACGGTGTGTGCAAAGTTGGTCAAAGATGCTCCATCAGTGCACATTATACGCAAGCTTCGCACTACGGACCTGTCGTTGTTACTATCAGTGTTGAAAGATAATAGCAACCCCATGTTTAGTAAGTTTAATGATTCGATAATTCCAAGGAGTGGTAGAATGAGGCTCCAAGAACACATACAAACCGTTATCCCTCCTCATTTTTGTGTCAAGCTATTAGAATTTTATCTTGAATTTCAAACGTTAATTACCTGCCTTGCTTGCCTCTCACTCGCCATATATCTCTTTCTGTAAGCATTTGTAGTTGTATTTTATTTATTTATTTTTTTTTTTGTCTAAGATTTTTATACATATTCTTACTTATTGTTTAGGTTTTAGTGTTTATATGTGTGTTTACATGCGTCTCAGTGCTCTTACAATCTTATCATTCTTATTGCTTTATTTACAAGCATGCAATTTCCGTTGTTGGATCAATAAAATATATCTATCTATCTATCTGTCTGTCTGTCTGTCTGTCTGTCTGTCTACCTACCTACCTACCTACCTACCTACCTACCTACCTACCTACCTACCTACCTACCTACCTACCTACCTACCTATCTATCTATCTATCTATCTATCTATCTATCTATCTATCTATCTATCTATCTATCTATCTATCTATCTATCTATCTATCTATCTATCTATCTATCTATCTATCTATCTATCTATCTATCTATCTATCTATCTATCTATCTATCTATCTATCTATCTATCTATCTATCTATCTATCTATCTATCTATCTATCTATCTATCTATCTATCTATCTATCTATCTATCTATCTATGTCTATCTGTCTGTCTATCTGTCTGTCCGTCTGCCTATCTATCTTGGGCAGGGGCCCCCTTGACAAACTTTCGCTTCCTTTGAAAATTTTAAATTAGTTTTGTTTTAATACATCTTAGCACGTTTCGCCTCCACTGAAAAATATTTCTCTCACCTCTCTCCCCGAAGCTCTACGCCCTCAGTACCTTATCAGCCTATGGGCCTGGGTCCTTATTTATTCATCTTTACATCCCTAATTTTTTTAAAGATCCATTATGTTACCTACGGGTGGAGCAAATTCTCCCAATGTTACCTACGGGTGGAGCAAATTCCTTTGAAATTTTCTTGAAATTCAATTAGTGTCTCCCGCCAAAACACCTTTTCTTTTTGAAACAAAGAAACGATTAAAGAACTAGACAAAAACTTTAACTTTCCATTGGGAAGTTTTGAAACAAATTTAATATGGTAGCAGTGATGTTTACTTACATCAGTGTCCAAGTCTTAAAATCGCAAAATCGACCCAACAAATCTCGCTTTGAAAATTTGCCAAGAAACTTTGTGAATTTATGGGTTGATCTCAGTATGTATAACATAGAGAAACATTCGTCAGTAATGTAATTGCAAACAGCGCAAGGAAACGCATAGAATTTATACAGGCTGATTTGTTTCCCCTTAGTTTTACCCGTGATACTTTAGACAACTGTATCGTGTAGGCCTATCGAAGGGATCACTGGCCAATTTCACAGACGGTCTTATTTCTGTGGAGGTTTACAAAAGGTGTTTTGTTTAATTTATAAAGGTTGTGTTAGGACATTCTTATAAACTTTTGGGGCACGAAACTTAGTTTTACTTTGGAAAAGGTCAGAAATCCATTTGGGGATACTATTTTGTAACTCCTGTTGGAATAGCTTAAGGTTTTCGCGTTCAGTATAGGATATAGCTCGGGTAACATTCCTCAAAACAGACGTATAACTAGATAAAGTAAGTTACAGAGGTGACCTTTGAATTGTGAAAATCCTAATTAGTTCTGGTTGGTAACTAAGTCCTGGTCTCCACAACGAGATGGTTATATATGTTTGACGTTGCATAGTTTTCTGTCTTAAATTTTTACCTATTGAGAAGTTGCCCCCGCCCCACCTCGAGTTTTTTCCCCGTAGGAAGACAGCCAGTGAGGGGAGTGAACAATTTAATGAACAAGGAAGCCAAACGGCTTAGTGATTACTTGCCGAAAGGAAATGAAAGGTATCAATCTTTGCATCTTAAACTATTGCTTTTCTAGCAATTTCCAAGTTTTTTGCTGTTTCACCTACGAAGACCTCGTGCAACCTTTGATCTCCATCAAAAAAATTGGGGTTCATCTTCTGAATAAAAAGCATGCACATGCCAAGTACGGAAAGTATCCATACTTTCTACCTTGAGATGTCGTGTTAAGTAATTTTCTGCGTTTTTGCGATTTATGGTTGCTCACGTAAGCGCACTGGACTTCTTCCAATTCGGGAGGGGGCGGGATACCACTTTGTCACAAATAATACGGCCGAAAATGGCTAATTTTTTCCCGAATGGGAGAAGGACTGCAGCCCCGTCTCCACTCTCCTCCCCGGACTCGTAGGCCAGTGTCTGGTCAGACTTTTTCGTACCTTTGTTGACCTCTGTTGACCTGACATGACCTCTGACCGCCACCAAAAACAACGGTTCTTCCTTTTAAAATGATAAATCCATGTGCTAAGTATGCAAAGTATGCATCATTCCTAACTTGAGATATCGTGTTTATAAGCAATTCCCAAGGTTTTGGAAGATTTACCTTCCCTGACCTCCGACAACCTTTGAAGTATAACTATCTTGTGACTACAAAGCATGCACACGACAAGTCTGAAAGTATCCATCAGTCAATACAATTGGTGATTCCTTCGGCAAGGAATCAAAAAGCAGCAAGCAGAGATTTTATTACAGAAATAGAGATTTAAATTCTATGCACAGTCTAGAACTAAAGTATTGGCTAGTGGACGGGGTTCTCCTTCAAAAGAAAGGCGCTTTAATTTATTTAGAGTGTGCATAAAGTTGTTGCTGGAAGGAGCCTCTGTGAGGGTTGTCTCTCCCCCTCCCCTTCCCGGCTTACGTGTATTACTCCTTCACTTATTTTGTCAGGATGGGGTACGTATGACACCTGCTGGAAAGGTTACTTTAACGGCAAATGGCAGCAACTTAATTGGCAATATTTCTGGACATGAAAAATGGACTGCGACAGTTATTCCTTTAAGGGATGGACAAAAGAAATTGAGCATTATTTTTAGTAGCGACTCCCTTTCTATTACGATTAGCGACTAAACCAGTCTTAATTTCTGGCAACCATGTGGTGAATAGACACGAAAAAGGAAGACCAATTTAAATCATAATATCGGCACAGGTCAACACTCCTCTAGCGAGGACCAGTTCAATTTTGCTATCATGGATAAAACTTCTCTTTTGAACAATATTTCATAACTGAGATGCCGAACGGTGAAGGTATTACTGTAAACTTAATGGCAAATTTAATGCTGATTGATGAAATATCTTGTGAACAAGTTCCTCCTCAAATTATCTGTTCTTAACTTGGTCACGATGATTCCGTTGTGTTACCAATTAAGCCTGAGATCACACACAGTTGTGTGTCAATATGGTCTTGAGGAGTTAGACTCAATGCAGGCTACTGTAGCTCTGTCTTGGAGGTATACTAGACAGACGTTTTTGTTTAAATTGGACGAGGGGCTAGACGTAAACTAAGAAGAGAGAATTTTAGTGTTTTGGGTAAGATTATAGAGCCTTTAAATTAATAAGAATAAGCAATCTCCACCACCGTATCATGACACATCAGATAAACCCTTCAAATTTCCTTTTATTTTTTATCATACCTTTTCCTATGATGTTTTAAAACAAATATTCCTAATGAAATGACTTTACGACAGTTCACTGTAACAGAACTGTCTTGTTTAAAGATTCAGACTACAAGGTTATTTACAGACTACGCCTGGTGCAGAATACAAGTATGCCAGTTGGCACAATATAGCTGGGCCTAATGTGATGCTAAGCCAAGCTAGGCCAAGCGTCTCACTGTGCAATCTGATAACACAATAAAGTTAACATTTAATGCTGTACATTGTTACTGATAAACACAACTTTGCTTTGGTAGCATGATACACGCGTGATACACGGCTATTACTGCTCCTTTCCTCAACTATATATAAGCCTAATGGCTAGATGACAGTATGTTCAGATGTTGACACTGAAGCATGTGATATGGTTACAAAAATATATTGAGCTAGGCTGCAGTATGAAAACTAATTACAATATCAGTTCAGATAGGCCTACTGAGGCAAATGCTCCCGGATAAAATTACTCATACAGTATTAAAAGCCCAGCCCGCACAGCTGTACAATCAGATGCCCGTTACTTGTCCAGACTTCGACAATATTACTACGTTACAGACCTACAATACAAATCTCTAACGTTAGGCCTACTACAAATAAGTAAATGACAGACCACATCGCTGCAGAGGTTTTCAACAAAAATTTCTTGTAGGCCACTAACAGTTTCTACATACAACCAGATAAGGGCGAACACAAAGTGTACGGTATCCTATTTGACTGAAGAGGGCTATAGGCCTGACGTTAGACTAGGCCTAACAAGTTAGGGTTACCCTCCGTCCCTATTAACAGGGATTGTCCCGTTTTTGAAAGTCAGTGTTCCGGCCGGTGGGACAAATCGTCTCGATTTTCTCGAAAACGAATATAGCTGTTATATTCTGCATCATGTTTTTTGCTTGCGCAGTAAAAATCCTCGTGACTGATCACTGTTTTTAGCCCCGAAAATCAGGCTATAGCCCGAACTTGCAACCTGCACTGTAGCAGTGTAGCTCTAGCTACGTAAGTACAGACTGCATCCGGCTAACTGTGCTGTTTCTATAGAAGGCTTATTATGACTGAGTGTGGCAATTGCAAGTTGTACCGCTTATTTTCGGCTATTTTTATGATAATGCAGTTATGCTACCAAGTATTTTTTTTATTTTTTTATTTTACAGATTGTGGTCTGTGGAGTAAATGTAGTGCAAAACCAACTATTACATTTCTGAAATTGTCCATATATTAGACAAACAAAACTATTGAAATCAGCTTTAAATATTCCACCATTTGGCTTAGGCAGATACCAAAATCTAAATTTTAGCGAAGGGGAGGGGGACCCCTCTCCTTACGTCCCTCTTCCAGGTCAGTCTCCAAAAGTTATGTCCCACTTTCAGCTTAGAGAAATATGGTAACCCTAGTTACAGTTCTTTGTTTACTACTGTGCCAGTTGCTGTGGGGGTCGATAACATTAAAATAGTACCGCTCAAATGGCCTAGGTGAATTAAATTAAATCCTGCATTTTACATCTCTTCACGGAAACAAGTAATTCTCTGAGACAAGGATCGTGCAGACAATTTGCGACCTGGCGGCAACAAGGTTTACCCTTCAAAAGTACATTTTGCTGAAGAAACTTGGATGAATCAATAAAAAAATCCAGATTTTTGTACTAAATACTGACAAACGTAAGTCAATATCATGTTGTAATTGGAAGATATTTACAGTCAAGGAAATTTTGCTTCGCAATATTGCACACATGAGAGCACACCATATACTTATTGACTTATCATACGAAACGGCTCTCAACTGAGCTGCATAAAAGGGAAAACGGTGACGTCACGTAAAATTTGGCGTGAAGTATTGTTGGGTTTTCTGCTTTCACAACGTTTTATCATTCAATAGACCCTTTTCCAAATAGCAACTACGAAGGATTATGGGACAGACTTTAAGTACGCATTTTTTTTTTGTCCACAGTAAAATGCCATTGACGAAAACGACACACACGAAACTCGATCCCACAATCCTTTGTAATTGCTATTTGGAAAAGGGTCTATTGAAAGACCCAATTTGCTCTGAGAACAAAACTAGAAGTCTCCAATCTTATTTAACTTCTTGTCCCCGGCCCTTCACTTTAGAAGAAAGACTTCTCCCCTACAATGATCTAGACCTACATGTAGTTTAATTGCAAAAGGCCATATTCTGCTGAGCATACTACTTTGTGTGATGGTGCTACGCTGCTGTACACCTTGCATTTCACTAATGTGTAATTTTTACAAAAGGTTTCAAATGCCTTACAAAATGTATTTTGGGTGATGAAAGTGTTCTTACATTCGAATAAATCATTCCCATGTTGAAAATTAAGACAAGATTACACACAAACATCTTTTCACACTTTTCTGATATTTAATGGGCAGACATCAGAAAAGTTCACCGCGAATAGTTTCATTGTTTTATAATCGGTGCTGCACGACATATAGATAGATATGCATACCACATCAATACCATAAGTCTTATTTACTTGAAAATAAAAACAATTGTAAGGTGTATACCAGCTTCTGTATAATCCCTAAATAAAGATGACCATTTACAGAGGAAAGGCGTTTAACATTGAAAGCGAATCTCGCCAATACGTTAAAGATATCAACAATAAAGATTAGAACGGATAAGTAAATAAGATCCGCTTTCAGTTTTTTAATCACATATATTATATAGGCGCCACCCGAAGGGCTCAGGGTGCAGGCGAACTTATTCTTCAAGGTACAAAACAGATTTATAAATTCTTATTTTTTTGTACTTTCTATATGAAAGCAGTAATTAATCACGTACGATACCGCAGTATCCAGTTTTCAATGTCATCTGTGAGAGAATTCTACACACTATGAAGTTTTACAACTGTGGTACTTACTTTCAAGCGATATGAGGGTGCCTTTTAGTACTTTCTTGTGGCGCCAGCTTTTGTAATTCTTATCCTCATCGTAGATTAAACCTACATTAAAAGCAATTAATTTAGCTTCTAGAAACTTTACTGTGATATCTGCAGTGGTATTTTATCCTTTGAGAATAATCGGAGAGCCTATAAGGGAGCCCAATTTTATAAAACTGAGTTGACACAGGTTTTTATACACTAGAAATTTCCCAAGGTACTTGGTATGTTTTATCACACTAAATTAGTAGAGGTTTTTTTCCTTGAAAAAGATTATGTCGTCTAGGAAATGCTCTTATCCAAATTGGGATATGCCCTTATTTTCACACATGTCTACTTCATTCTGTGAATATCTGTACTCCAAAGAAATACGTACTAAATGTACGAGATAAGTTGGTTAAGAGGTCAGTAGTCTATAATTCTAGACAATCTTGGTTAATTAAAGACAGACAGTCATCACCCCAAAGTATATTTTTAGTGTATGTATATCAAAATTATCAGTTGGTGACTGCTCTTTGATTGACATCAAAGTTTGAAAATTTGAAAGATGCAGAGTAGCTCACATTCCACACAAGGCAGAGAGAGTGCTTTTATTACATTTTATAGCCTTGTATGCTCACCAGGACATGGCCTTAAGCAATAAAACAGGTTTATTCTTGCACAAGGAAGAGCTTCATACAGTTATGGGAGGAGCTAGAAGATGCATAGTTGGGAGAATTGGAACTGTCTGGGATCATGAAAATTCCCCTTTAATGACCCTCGTTTGGAGGGTTTGTAACCCGATGGAGTGACTTCAGGCTTGAAAAGGGCTGAGTCTTGCGACCTGTGAAGAGAGTAAAGCAATTTTCTTTAATAATTTTCCTTTAACCCGGGAGCGCAGCCCCCAGCCGTCCTAACTTTCCCCCTGGATGCGCGCCTGTTAATATAACAAGCTTTCGCAGGAAACAAACTCGTTTAACAGAAAGTTTAATACCGTTTATATAAAGAAATCGAAGATCAACGCGTGCTGCATCAAGACCAAAATCAGTCTTGCAAGTGCATTAATGGTGAAAGTCAGTAAAATACTACAAACGCATTCCAAAGTTAACCTTAAAGGCATTTTCCAGTGGCTTTTCACAAGAGTCCCATGTAAAAGAGAAAACAATTTCAGTTCACACCCTCTAAACCCCAAAGCAATACTCTTTTCCTAACTGGAGATATCTGATATTAAAGACTACTTCTTTTTGTCGAAAAATACCTCCAGTTCTTATCAAGGTCACAGAATGTTACGTAAAGTGGGCACATTCCGTCAGATTTCTTTTGTTTTCCTTTATAATTGAATGTCCTGTTTTCCACTTTTTGAATATCTTCCCATGTAGGTTTAGCATAAATCTACACCAAATGTACGGCATAACAAACAAAGTTGCTAAATATTCCCTACAACAGTGTCATTATCATGAAGAAAATCAATGCTTTGTCAAATTAATGTACCGCGATGACATCACAGATTTCCCATAATGCATTTTATCTTGAGAAAAAATTGCATTTCTTTGAAGATTAGTATCTTCTAAACGCTACAAGCTATTGAGATGGGGTTTTCACCTCCAAGAAGAGAAAACTTTTCCTGCATTTTTTGAAGTCATTGATTTCTGTCCTTGGCAAATCCCTTTAAAACTAGTGTCCTACTTTTCCGCTGATCCGGATTTTGCTTAAGAAGCAATATTCTGCCTTCGTAGAATATTAATAAAAAAAATTCTTGAACTTGAACTGATACCTGAGGTTCTGAAACTAAGATGTAGTTTCTTCGTCATTTCGAAGTAAATGTAGGATCTGTCAATCTACAATTTCAAAGTTAAGTTGCATTGAATCAAGTGGTAGATTCGGTAGAACTGCTGTAGGGATGTGTTCAGCGAAAATTAATGGGAATATTTCAAAAGAGGGGACTGGGAGGAGCTAGAGGGGAGATTTTAGGAGACATAGACATACCCCCAATTCATTTTGGCTTAGAACACATCTCCCACCACCATTTTTCACTTACTAAACTGCTAAAGAAGAACTTTAACAATTTTACTAGATTTTGTATAGATCAAAAAATACAAGGAGGGTGGGCAGGTACTGTATATACCCTACATCGATGGGATCCGTAGAGAAATGTGGTCATTCAAAAATTAAAATTAATAAATGTATTAAAATCAGTCTCGTTGTATTGTATTGTTGTCTGTAATGGGTGGTGAGGTTAAACTTCTGAAGATGCCATCTCCACTTTTATATGGGCGTATTGAATCCCTTGCCTATATGGTCGAGGTTTTTTAAACTTCGTAGCATTTGTTAGACCTTGGATATGATTGTGCCAAGACCAGCATTTCCCCCTATGTCCTCTGGTGGGTAAAAAACACATTTGCGAATCTGTTTCCCTTTTGAAGGGCTCTTGGTCCAGTGACTGTTCTTGGGCTTGCTTAAGTTTATTAATTCTAGAAACTCTTTGTTTACTAAACTTTTTTAACTTTGTTTCTAAGCTTTCAAGTCTGAAATCTATGTCAAATATGTGGGCTCAGCTTGATCTCACTACCTCCGGCAGAGTTACAAATGTTCAGTCTTTTGAGACTTCCCAGTTAGTGTATTATTTCAAATTCTCCCAGATCTATCGGCTGCCTTTACTAGGTAAGCAGGTAACTGGAACAAGGTATCTTTCACTTAATACGGTATATGGTCTGGAGTGTGGAAAAAAGTTACTCTTTTTTGTAATTTGTGAAGAGACCCTTTTGTAAAAGATGTTTTTGTGTCAAGCACAGTTTGCTTTTAAAGACGGATTTGCATCACCCCAAGTATGACTTTTAGTTGGGGGTAAGCAAAAGTCTCAGTAGGTGACTACTCTTTGATTGACATCAGAGTTACAAAATTCAAAAGATGCAGAGCAGCTCATGTTACACAGCATGCACAGAGAATGTTTTGATTACATATGGGTCTTTTATGCTTACCAGTATGTGGCCTTGAGCAGTGAACTATGTTTGTGTCTTCACAAGGAGAAGCAGTAAAGACAATTATGGGCGGGACTTACCACCAAGTAAAAGTGATGCAAATCCCTCTTTACGAACCTGATAGTAACTTTGGTTAACAGTTACTATAATAATGGAACAACACCGACTCTAGAATTAATAAAAACAATAAGAACATCATGATTTATAACAAGTTTTTGTACGACAATAATGTGAAATACATTAAAGATTTACTGGACAGGAATGACATTGTTGTTTTAGCGTAAACTACACTATCAACTCTTGTCCTTTTACAACCTATTTCGGTTTGGCTCTGCTATCCTAACTCAAACAGCTGCGAACACAGTGTGAACAATTAAGACAAATGACAGCAATACACCTTCTTCAGGAAGTGTTCTACGAAAGGTTTTGTATAGATCAGCGCTAAAAGAAATGTGTGTGAAGAAACATTTTACAATTTAGACACATGTGGTAGGCAAAGCCCCTACATCCACCCCATGGCCATACGTCTGAACTGCAAGTACTCATCACGCAATGACTCATTTCAACATCGAGATCAGCAATCAAAATTTACATTTAATTTTAGTTTGTTTTTGTAATTTTTACGCATGATTTGGGACACCATAGTCACAATTTGTTGCACTCCATTACAAATTATATTACGATCTTACGTAAACAATATATTTGACTTGTCATAACATTGCTCCCGTTCGCAAGATTTGACTCACATATACTTCAAACCTACCAAGACCCTTGGATAATTGAAAATCAGTTCTTACAAAAGAATCGACTACTTAATTGGCGCTATTTTCTCCTGAAGATAAAAATCAAGTCTCATGATAGTTGTTTAGACACTTTCATTCATAACAACGATAAACAGACTTGTTAAACAACCACTATATTAATATTATTTCTTCATAAACTCCGAGAATTCTCCTTTGAGAATTTTAAGTGTTTCATTATTAAAAAGAAAGACCTTACAAGTAAGAAACCGAATGCGCTCTTATAAAACAGAATCAGTTTGTAATCTTTTTGCAATGTAATATGCCGCTGCTATGTATAGCATTTGTGTTTACAAAAGTGCCCTTACGCGGTTATGATTCAACCAGTTTAATATTCATGCAGCACGGTCGTTTACGGAAGACTTATGAAAGAATTATAGGCAGGGTTATCAGTTGGCGGTGGGTTTTGAGAGTTTTGTTGCGTGCCTTAAACACAGCCTGACAGTATTCATACAAGGTGTTTAGAGTAACTAATTAAAATGAGAAAATTTCCCAAATGTTATTGCTATACTCTTCAGAGAATGCTTTTCTATTTTTCCGCATCTCATCGAAAGATTAGCTTAAAATTCGGTTCATACTTTACAAATTATCCTGCTATAAAATAGAAATGGACCCCTTGTAGTTGCGGCCATGCCATATATAGCTCGTTTATGTAGTCATTGGCAGGGGAACCTTTTTCCTCTGACGGGCCGTTTTAATAGCCATAAATAATCCGCTCCCTGGCCGTAGGTAGTGAGCGCGCACCAAGCTTTTTCCTTGGGGCGTAGGCCAAAGGGGCCCTAAAGAGACTCTGGTGGGTTGAAGCCCTTAGGGGTTGTGAAGTTTGAAATTTGTAGACAATAGAATGTACATCCGGTATCTTTAAATTGCATTGAATCCGAAAGGCTACATAGCCCAGAGGTACAACAATATGTCCATTTGACTTTTTATTTATGTATCGAAAGTAATAATGAATGAGCACATACAAAAGTGCGCTCGAAGTGCGCCACAAAAAGCGTATTTTAAAACCAACTTTATCCGCTTTTTACATTTACGTCACTCTTCGGAGGGACAATTCTACCCCCCGATCTGCCGGGTAATACAATGCTAGGCGCGAATCCAGACATTTCGAAGGGGGGGGGGCTGGAAGCCCCCTTGAATATTCTCCAAGATAAACATTATGCTAATTTTCGCGTATTTGCTATTGTTGATGTGGCAAAAAAGGGGGGCTGAGGCCGGAAAAGCCCCCCCCCTTGCATCCGCGCCTGAGCGCACACAAAGTTTCGTGCTCAGTGTGATAGATCGACCCATAATTCTGGTCGTGCACTTCTGTCCATTGCTTTGTACCCTTCCACGCAAAACTTCGGATCATAGGCGGATCCAGGGGGGCAACTAGGGTCAACTGCCCCCTATGACCAGTCTAGCGCCCCTCAATACAAGAAAAATGCGCCCCCCTGCGTCCTAAAAGTTAAGTAAAAACTGCCCGAAAAGTAAAAAAAAAAAAAAAAAAAAAAAAAAAAAAAAAGCTCCCCAGAATTTCGAACCGTATAGCTATATATAACTATGGCAATGGGAGTTGGTCTCCGAAATGTAGTCGGTCAAATTCAAGAGTATGCGGCCCCTGCATGATGTTGGCGCCCCCCTTTTCAAACTGCCCCCCCCCCCCCTTCAGCTAGGGGCTGGATCCGCCCTTGCTTCGGATACAACCAGAAGTACAAGGATTCTGCACGTGGTTTGTGTCTAACGCAACAGTGGTGACATTTCATTGTGGCTATTAGGGTTTTAGTTCAATAATGGTGTTTCGCAGGAGTTTTTACGTGAAATCTGCGGAAAGTGGTATGAGAAGGATAAACGATGGGGCACCGTGGGCTACCAGATTACTTGCAATTACCTTCCAAGTGATTATGAATTAATAAATTACCTCATGGGCCAGATAAAATGGTGTCGGGCCGCAGACGGCCCGAAGGCCGGAGCTTCTCCACCCCTGATCTATTGGCTATAATGCTGAAGTATGAACCAAAGTGTGTGCTTGGGGCCGGTGTTGGTCTGCAGTCACTGCGTGTTTGGAACTGCGTGTGTTTTATCCATACGTAAAGGTGTCATCTAACTAGCAACTCCATTTTGAGTGTCAACTTTTAGTCAGGATCTGTATAGTGTGTCTGTCGGCGTGCATTACAAATTGTTTCGTCACGTTTGTTGTTTCCTACGTTCAATGCTGCTCCTACAAGATTGAACCTGTTTGTCAAACCTCATCTTTCTTTTCCTTCTGTTGGCACATTATCATGTTGCAAGCCCTATCACCTACTGCTAAATTTATCACCACATGAATATTCTTTTACATTCAGGTTCACAACACGAGTATTCTTTTCCATAGACCCTTTTCCAAATAGCAATAACAAAGGATTATGGGACAGAGTTTTGGTAAGTGTCGTTTTTATCAATGATATATTACTGTGGCCAAAAACTACGCACGTCAAAACTGTATCCCAGAATTCTTTGTAATTGCTATTTGGAAAAGGGTCTATTCAGGTTACAAACAATAGCACAACACTGTCTACTCCTTATCTAGGTCTCTTTATAACTTGCGTCCCATTAACTGGCTACATGGAAAATGCAGGGTGCACGGAAAACCTGTTGCGTAACCGTGTGCAATTATTAGCAGAGAATAAGCTGCATTTTCTCAGTCCGAAAGTAGTTCGAGTCTGTACACACTTTAGTTGCATTGTACGACATTACTAGGGTCATATCTGTCCAGCTTTAGACATTTCTTGTGAGAGAAATGGGAAGTAGAAGAAGTGGCTACATTAACGACATCAATTTCCTTATGTTTGGGGTTTGCTAAGGTTCAGTAGATACTAGATACCACACATGCGCAACGAGGGAGAATTGTTTCTAATGCCGTCTTAAACTGTCAGTTATAATAATAATAACACAGTTATTGTGATAACAAGTTAACCATATATAAATGTAGAACTGTATAGGAATTACCCTGAAAAGTTAGACATTTTCAGACTTTTTGAAGGAGTCATGTTGTCAAATATATAGCTGTTTGGATATCGAACCAAATTGACACTAAGTGCTTAGGTCCAGAATAATCGTAGAACACCAGCAAAATAACAAAAGCTGCCAATCGAAATGAAACATGAACTTTTTCACAAAATAAAATATGCATTAATATTCTGTAAATAGTTTAAAGCAGTTCTTGAGTCTTCCTTTAATGAAAAAAAGGTATTTACGTAGTAGTTTCGTCCAAACAGTTAAATCGTTTAGAGACTCGGCTTTTCTCTGTATTGGGTTTATATTGCTGATATGTATACATGCAGAATCGTTCTGAAAAAACGAACATTGTTCAGACAAAGCCTCTAAACAGCTTTTTGGTCCACTTATCTAGAAAATGGGCTTTGGGTGAAAGAACGCTGTTTTTGTGCTCTCAGAAAATGATTAAATAGATTACTCCTAAGCAATATGCGGTCTTCCATCCCGCCCTCACTTTAGTTTTCAAAAAAACATGTAAGGGCTCAGACGTTTCCTTAATGAAAGAATGACATTTTTATTCTGGCTGTAAGATGCTTCAGGACATATCATCGAATTTCACGAATTCACATTTTAAGTCATATCTTGTTAGACCTTTATACGGTCAATAGCCTTCCCTTGTGGTTCAATTTACTAGACGCTCGTTTCCGAAAAGTCTTTCAAAAAATGAACTGCTGTGAGCTGTACAAGTAATTTCTTAACTAGAAGGCCCAAAGTCTTTGTGATTCCTTGCCGAAAGGGAATGCTTTGTTGTACTGAAGTTTAACCCTCAAATCCTTCTTGCCAATATAACATTTTTACGATGTTTCACAACTTGGCCTCTTCTGACCTCACATGACCATTGAACCCCACCAAAAATTGAATAACAAAAAATGAAAAAAGGAAGTGTCTTGGAAGGGATTTGAACCCGGGCAGTCTGTGTGAGAAACAGAGCACTTTCCACTATGTCATGAACGAACTCGTTATACGTATGGTAATTCTAATCATGCTATAATCACAACATTCTTTAAACGTGTTCGTAATTAGGTAATTAAAATCAGGATTATTACTATAACAGTTATGTTTGTGAAAACATGAATGTTATTATATAATGTTGTCTTTGGAATGGTACAAACATTCATCCCTAACTTTTGGTTGGTAACAAAACACCGCACACAATTTGGAGGTACCGCCCACTACTTATTTAGTTAACGAGGTTTTCGTATATATCTCTGATGACCTCAGATAACCCTCGACCTCCAACAAACCCATATGGTTCTCTATCTGACAAATTTATATACCAAGCATGAAAAGTATTCATCGTCCCTGTCTTGAAATATCGTGTATTTTCAAGGTTGTCTAGTTTTAACCTCTGATGACACAAAATGACCTCTGACCTCCACTGAAAGCAATACGGTCCTTCCTCTTCATTGGATAAATTTATAAGCCAAGTACGAAAAGTGTCCATCATTGCTATCGTGAGACATTATGTTTAGAAGCAGTTTTTAAGAATTGAGTATTTTCACCTCCGGTGACCTCAGATAGCCTTTGACCGCTACCAAAACCAACAGGGTTCATCTTCTGACTATACCGCATCCACAAATCAAGTACTAAAGGATCTATGCCTCCTGGTTGGAAATATCATTTTGAGCATATTTTCGACTTGTGACCTCACATGACCTTTGACCTCCACCAAAATAATAGGTGTCTTTCTCTTAATATGATGATTCTATATACCAAGTATGAGAAGTATCCACCATTGCTATCTTGAGATATTGTCTTTACATGCCAAACGTCACAAACCCACATACATACATACATACATACATACATACATACATACACACACACACTCGCCATCGTGATTGCATATGTTTCTTTCGCCTTCGACAAGGAAACAAAAAGTCTTGGATCCATTCATTTTTAGGGTAAAATCCGGTCGGGAAAGTTCATGAATGAAGACATTGCTGATAGATACGATTTATACACTGAAAGGGACAATAATCGATGGTGTCCTCTTAGGAAAGTCCCATACTCCTGTCACATTTCTGTTTGCTCGACTGTCTGAGCGACAACAAACAGTGCTGAAATTTTATTTTGTTACCTTTAAGAAAAAGATACTTTTGCTAAGTCTAGGGTATGATTTTTTAAATGATGACACAAAGGCCACATCCGGCCCGAGAGATGATCCAATGCGGCCTATGAAGCCAATTACGGTAAAAACAAAATCAAAATCACGGTAAAAAGGGCAAGAGGGGGAGACGAGAAAATATAGGAATGAATTTCACTAAAATCGATTGCTTTTTTATTGTAAAAGTAACTAAAACATTACTAAGATGTCTTTAAAGTGTTATTTCTGGTGAGTTTCGCGCGCACCCAATGTACATACGGCGGCGGTTGTATCATTAGTAATTCGGACAGCTTGAGTGACAGTATTGATGTAAAGCATTACACAATCTTTACAATCATCTATCTGCCCAGAAAACGTAATCCTGAAAACAAGCAGCCCAAATTGAGGCAGCCACGTCAGCCACCTTATCTATGCCGTGGGCCGTAATTTTGTAGCAAGCTACAGATACTGAAGAAAGCAGTAAAAGTTCTTTTTAGTTTCTTTAATTGACGAATAAAGGTCCAACTCGAAGAGAGTGAAAAAGGTGTAAACTGCAAGGAAATTTGCAGACAAAATTCACGCCTGGATGTATTCTGTGAGCATTATATGTCTTCTGATGACATGCAGTTTAACCCTTTTATACCCCAACACCCTTTTGATGAGACAGAAAGTCTGTATGTCATGTTCCGAGTCCTCGTAAACTTCGTAAATTTAGTAATAATTTGTCTCATTTCAGAATTTCTCTAACACCTTTAGAGTAAATACCCTTCTCTAAGTCCTTTTAATCCTAAGTCTTGCTTTATGAGCTTTTTTATGGTGGATATGGTGGTAATATTGATCTGGCATGAATAAGTTATGCAAATTTCACACTGTAAGGTAGCTGACGTGTTTGTGGTACATGAGTTGATGAATTATTTATACAAAATGGTAAGCAATTTAACATTAAGAAGCTGAAAAGCTTTATTTCTAGAAGTGAGGCTATCAGAGAGAGAAATTCACCGCTCTGTAATTCATGAATAATTTGTTGGCTCAGGCTTCAAATTTTGAAATGATTCAACAGCCATTGCTCTTGTCATATGTACTATTGGAGGGGTGAAGCTATGGCTAGAGTTTATTGGTAAAGGCAAACGATTTTCACAGCAATAAAAGAAATTTTCCTTCTGTGCCATATAAGCACACTTTTGCTCCTTCAAGTTTCATCAATTTATGTATAAGAATATAGGTCTATGTCACGTTAATTTAAAGAGTGAAAAATGAATTTTCTTCACAGGTCAATCTAAATCAATTTATAAGGCGTAAGGTTTTTAAAGATAATTCTAACAGTTTACATACACAGTGAAGCAAACGTCTACGCTTTGAACACTTATCTAAAATTGTTATTCTCTTCGCTTTCTCGTAGTGCAAGTTAAAGGGAATAAACAGTCGCCCCAAACTCACTTTGACACGTGACTTCTTGAATGTTACAGATCTCCTCTTGTTTCTATTGCAAGTATCTTTCATAATGTTTCAGAACAAAAAGGTGGCATTCTCAAGGTAAACAAAAGGGTAGGTTTACAAATTTAAAAATTCAGTTACAAAATTGTAGTCACGTGATTTAAACTGGCTATTCATGAATTAGGATACCCAGGTATACTAATTCAGTTTGGGGTGACTGCATTTCCCTTTAATCCTTAAAGATGATATGTATGCCTTATTACTTTGAAAACAGAATTTCAATAATTTACAATCTCTATAGGACTATTTGTATTTTAGGTCTATTTATTGGTGCAGTAGCAACAAGAAACCATTTTTTCAATACTAATATTGTTTCTGCTAACGTTCACCTATATTGCTCACAGGAGGATGTATAATGAGTGTCAAAGAGGTTAAAGTAATTATTTGCCCTACGACAAAAGCGACAGGTTACCGGGAGGATGGCGAACTTTCGACCCGGGTTCTCGCGCCGAAACCTTTGAGGTTGCATTCAAGAAAAATTGAAAATTTGGAGATTTTAAATTCGACATACATAAATGTTTGAATTTTTATGTTACGAAATTTGTCAATTTGGGATTTTCATATAAAAAATGTGAAAATTTTATGGCTTTGTGAACGAATCTGCCCACAATGAGAGTAAATCAAGTAAACCGCCTCGCGACTGGCCACCTTATAGGGGGTTAGATACTTTATCGTATCCATTAAGACTCTCCGATAAAATTGAAAAAATTCCCCAAAGGGGGTAACCTTCACCGACAAGAGGCCATGAATCCCCTTCCCACACTTGGTGCCACCCCGGGTTGAAAGATTTCGTCATTTTGTAAATCCCACTATTTCTCTCATTTTCGTAAAACGTTTTATTCTTTTTCAAGGTGTGAACGGTATGTTGTGAACTTATTTTGGAGAATTAAACCGATTGAAATGATAAACTGCTACATGTTTTGCTCTGAAACACTGCTGGGAAGGCGGTGCTAAAATGATCCACCCCGATGAACGCTTTCTTGTTTAAAGCAGTCATTGTGGCTTATTGGTCCATGATTTCTTACATACGTAGATTGACAATCAACCAAAAACATTAGGATGTGGTTCAAATCCTTATTTGGGTGCGAATGGAGAATCCGTGACCGGAAGTTGCGTAAATTATAACTTAAAACTTACAAAAGATCAGTGACATGTGATCAGTTCATAACGTGGCGTAACAAGAAGTGAGAAAAGAGGCTGGAGAAAGAAAGGTGGCAGTGAGATTCGAACGCGGAACACTTGAAGAATACGAACGTGGTATAGATCTCAGTATAGCGATTCCATGCCCTAACCGATAGCGCTGCGAGCCGAGCTGCCGGCAAACGGTTTTAAATATTATAAGTACAATATAAACAGTTCAGTTGTATAGTATAATATACATGTCTATACGTATTTAATCCCTACGTATACATATATCCCTAACCGTATAACCCTAACCTTATCTCTATGCGTAGCACGTGTATAACGCTATCCCTATGCGTATCCTATCCGTATCCCTACTACGTATAGCCCTAACCCTATCCCTATGCGTATGCTATCCGTATGCCTACTACGTATATAACCCTCACCCTATCCCTATGCGTACCACGTACGTCACTTCCGGTCACGGATTCTCCATTCGAGCCCTTATTTGAATTGAAAATATAAATCGAATCAGACTTGTTCTCTATTTACTATAGATTGTTAATTCCAACCGGAAAGTGTCGGTTTCCACTTTAAGAAATAACTTGTATGTTTTTCACGGCTTAGCACATTGAAGACACAGCACACACACACACCCACACCCACACGTGTCATGAAAGTAAATGAAAGAAATAGGTTGCATTTCTTTTTCGTACTTTTTTGTGTAATAATTGCGCCTTGCATGGCAATGCACTATATCTAATGGAAACACCAGTGGTACGTAAAACCAGGGATTGTCTAACAGATTCGGGATATGGGTGAAGCCCCCACTAATTTTCTGAGTTTTTGTATGGAAACGTCTAAAATTATTCGTTTACTCTGACCAAGAACGGTTCGGTCACGCACCCCCCCCCCCAATCTTAGGTAAGACAACACTACTATATGCTACAGAACTGTACTGTCCTATCTTGCCGTACTGTACTTGACTCAAGAATATTTAGGCTACTGCACTGCACTTGCATTCTTCTTTGCCAGACTGTAGGCCTACTACTGCCTTCAGCCAGAAATGCAATACAAAGATACCAGTGAAATTAAGAAGGAAGCCGCGCTTCCTCGTATTTTTTGATAGTCCCCCTTGTGCTCCCTGATCCTGCCCGGATAGCCACCGGGGGCATTCTGTATCAATGCTCATTTTAATCAAATCCGATGCCCCCAGAACACTATTCCTCTCCAAACAAACACTTTGCGCCCCTAAAACTAGTAAGCTGGCCTCGGGCCTGCCTTATATGCAACATTACAAAGGCTTAGGCATTAGAATATGACTGATGCCTAGGATGAAACATATCGTGCAAAATGGGGCCATCATTTCCGAACGGTTTTAAAATGTCAGACATTTAATTACTAATGTACAAAATTTCAGTGCAAAGAGGAATAAACAGTGGCAAATGTAGAAACCTTGGATTAGGCGTTAGGAGGGGCACGGCCAATCAGCGAGTTCGATAATTCGTGTGCCGTATAGAATTGTGGGATACACGCGGGATAAACAAACCGAGCCCAGTACATAGTATACTGTGTTCCCCATTTCCGAGTGACCCCAATTTTTGCACAGTACGTACATGTTTCATTAAGCCTAAAGCTACGTGTGGCCAGCCTAAATGCACGAAGATAGGTGTCTCCATCCTACTTTACGGCAGCTTTAAAATACAACTCTTTACACCAAAGAGGCAGCTTGTATATGCAGTCACATAACCACACGTACGAAACCTTTTAGTTGTGATGGATTTAAAAAGGATGATTCGACAATTTTAAAAAAGCAAACTCACATTTTGGTACACGTGTTGAAGGTACGGCCGTGTAATGTTCATGGGCGTCCGCAGAAAAAAATTCAAGGGGGGGGGGGCAAAATTTTTTAGGGGCCCCACTTTTTCCATGGGAAATATTTTACTCCCAGGAAAGAGTTTAGATGCTACTTTTTCACACAGTGCTGACAAAGGCATAGCCAGGAATTTGTCAAGGGGGGGGGCGAAGCGCATAAACAGACTCTCAGCGCTACGCGCCACCATGAGTTGGCGCGGAGCGCAAGAAAATTTTGGTCCAAAATGCTTCCCAGATCGCTGGAAATGGCACTTCCAAGGCCTATTTACCGCATATAAAAAGGGCAAACAAGCAATATCGTAAATATAAACTTTAAAAAATACCAAAATATGCTCGGGGGGACGCTGGGGCCTGAGTGTTGATATTTTTACTCAATTCCTGTTTTGAGAGTAGAAATTCACACTGATTGAACTGTTAAAAAATGTTGATGTTATATTGTCTTCGTTTTTTTTCTTTATTTTTTCTTCGTTTTTTCAAGTTTTTGATTTTCCAGGGGGCAAGTGCCCCCCCTTGCCCCCCCTCCGGACGCCCATGGTAATGTTTATTATCGGATTATCGGATTATCGAACTCGCTTACTACTTCTTGCATGATGATGCTAATTATGTTTTCTTATTTACCTAACCTAAATATAATGTAATGTATAGAGGAAATAAACAAGTTTCTATGTTGAAACAAATGTTAATAAATGACTTTCTCGCACATCTTCATAACCAAATGGGTTATATCAACGTAGGGAGAGCATGTTATATATAAAGGTTTGCCACCTTCCGGTACGTTAAAGGCGTGGGCGGCAGGGTCAACCTTATGGGGCAAGACCTAATCTTGGGCAATGGGCCCTAACTGAAAGTGCATTACATTGAATATTATTTAGGTCATGTATTCTCCCCACTAGGTAGGGGTCCTGACACGGTACTTACCCCAACCTTTTTCTACGAGTTCAAACGAGTTGAAACAAATGATAATCCCATAAGTTCTTCTTTAGATTGTAACTCCGTGTGGCATGAAGAACAGAAAGTGACGCGGGAAATATTCCGCCAAAGATGACAGCTGTCTTGCAATGATTTCCCGTCTTTTACTCCTTCGAGTCCCAGTCTAATTATTATTGCTAATGTTCCAGTTTACATAGTCTCCAGTTTTACTCTTTATCCACGGTTCCTTTCAAGATGGGGGTTAACTCAATTATCCCTTCAAACGAATCGGGAGGGGGAGGTCGGGTGAAGCCCAGTCACATAAAAGAGCAGTGGTCTTCTGTTCTACTAAGGAAAATATATTATCAGTAACTCTGGTTACATTTGCTCAGCTGATTTCTTAAGACTTAAAAAAGTGATGATCTCAGCTTAGTTTCATAAATGACAGCTCGTGTTAGAGAAACATCCTTTAAAATAAAGATTTGTTAGTGTAGTTTGAGATCTATGGGGTTGTGATGGCGAAGTGTATACTCTGAAGAAAAGTTTTTTTTTTTTTTTTTTTTTTTGAGTTTGAGTTTGAAGCTCACAACTGCTTAAACGAGTTCTGAAATTGTAATCCACAAATGGCTGCTCCCGAAGAGAAGAATGACACTGTGTAAGTGAAAGACGGTTCCCTGCTGAAATGTTGTTAGGCCGTCAGATAAAACCACACGTAAATTCCACAGTGCTTTTATAACTACAGAATATTTCGTACGCTCCAATCGCCCAGTCTCCTCCATAGCCTCTACAACTTCGTAAATATAGGCCAAAAAGTTTACACATTCTTTAGAATGGCTCTTTAATCTCTCACCACGCTATTTGCTCTTCATGTTTTCAACTTTTAAAAACTACACATTATTCCTCAAAATACATCTGTATGCTCAAATCAGCAGTATACAGTTATGTCCTTGGAAGCGATCAAATGTTGATTAGAATAATTTGCATTATCTTCTCCTAATAATCCGAATTTTTCTGACTCCATGTTATAGCCAAAGTATCCTGTTTACTGCAGTACATGGTAAATTTTACCTTCAGATCTTCGCTTTACAATACAGAATATGGCTGTATGCAGGAAATAAACGGCTCTGTTAAGATCATTGCATTAACGTGCTTGCCCTCGCTAATCCATATTGTAATGCAGAGCTTAGAATTTGAGGAACGCGCGCACAGGTGCCTCTTGTTTACTACAAGAAATTTGCGGTATGGAGTAGTAATGTGGTAATGTATCGGATTTGAATGCAGGTAGCGGGTAAGGATAATTCATCGACCATGACATTTGATTGATATGTAACATCAACTGGTCTACAGATCGGTAGCCAAACAAGTGTTGATCGGGGGCGAGCCTGCTTCCAGGGGAGACATTTTCAGTTGGACAAGATGTGTTAACGCAAGTTTTATTCTTGAAACTGTCTGAAAGGCGAAAATTTACAAGGAAGGGTTGGCGGCCCTACCCCGATCAACTACAGGCCTGCCAGTCTCGGGCTGACGACAGTTCACGCTCTGTACACTTTGGAGATTGTTCAGTCCTACACTGTGGCGTTGGCCATCACAGGCGTGCGAGCAGGGGGAATTCCGAAAAAAACTTTTTCTCGTGCAGACAAATCGAGCAACTTTCTCGGATAATGAAGACTTTCCTCAGGCAAATAAGCTCCGGCTCATCCCCTCAACAAAATGTCCCGTACGTCCGTATTAGCCATGAGGATTTTAAAAGAAATGAAGTCTGCACTGTCTGCACTTTTTTGCAGCGTAGACTTATTTTATTGTAGAAGTTTTATGAAAATTTATGCTCAAATTATAAGGTACAAATTTTTAAGGTAAATTGCATTTTGAATGAGGAAAGTTTTTAGGTTGTTCGTTTATATATGCTGCAGTGCGCATCTTACGAGCGCATTTGCAATGCTACTGCATTCCACTGGCTATGTTGAATATTTTGTCCTTATTTCAATGTTAATGAAAGTACGTAACTGAAATCACAATAACGACTAATGCATAAGCGGCTACGAGAAATTTTGTTTTGGGATCAAAATAGTTTTAGGTCCGGACACCTTTCAAAATATTAATCACTGTGACAAGTGGTCGAGTGGCCATGTAAAGAAATATAAGATATTTGTGAGATCGACAGAATGATGTCTTCCAAATTTTGAAATATTTTGTTACACCAAAATAACTTCTTATTATATGTAATTTTTAATGAATAGGGACCATGGTTTGCAAATGGGGGGCATTTTCCTCCTTGCCCCTCTGGCAAACCACCTATTGTACTTGTGTTGTCGAATGGTATTTTTAATTGCAGTATGGCTTTACATCTCCAATAACCAGATATGAAATGCGATTGCAAGAAGAAGCAGGAAAGTAATGCTCTTTCTCAGATAATGCATAAAACATATATTCCAACCCTTCTCCAGTATTTTTACTTGTGTTGTAACTGATAAAAAGTCAGTGTTGTTTATAAGTGTTATACCCGATGGGAGAGGGGGAATACAATGTTGATGGAGAATTCATGGCCCTGGTTTTTATACTCATCGGTTCAACAAACTCTCTCGGGGAACAGGGTTATCGGATGGCGCTATAGAGGTCGTGCATTGACGTCATAGCACGTGGTTTTGTACGGATTTGTCGTTCATTTTGGACAGCAAAAGGAACTGCTACGCACGCTGCTGTTTGCCTATTTCTTCCGTTGTCTTTCCAAACCTTGAATTTCTTTGAGCGAAACTTTTTTCTGTTCTTGGAGACATGTGCAACAAATGATAAGCAATAAATAACAATTTTGGCCAAAAATTATTATATCAGTGAGGTTGAAGGCCCTTTTTGAACCAGCCTTGCGTGGTAAGTCAATGTAATAAGGGGAGGTTTTGCCGTCCAGCGAAATTAATCACGTATAGTACAAAATACGTCAAAGTACGTCTTCTGCACGTTCTTTATACTACCTCCTAAAGTTAACCAGGGAGTTGCAACTCCTTGAGTTAACCATAGTTGACCGACTTGGAAAACGCTTCAAGTTTATTGGCAAAGTTCAGTCAGTCTGTGCATATACGCTGACAAAACAAGTTTTAGTAATTTCATAGAAATGACATACATGAAAGGAGAGCTTTTAATCCAACCCGACTAAAGGAAAATTACAATGTTTTCACACATTTCTGTTTATTTAATAAAGCACAGGAAGTAGGCGGTGCCACTATCTGACGTTACCATAGTCGGTGAACCTTGCACATTTTTAGGAAAGGCCCGAAATCATCGTGCGTGATTTCATGCGAAAGATTCTTAGGCTTTTTAAGGAGGCCGGGTTTGAATGTGAAATTTTTGGTTCTTTGGGCATTTTCCCATTCTTCCAATTATATTAAAGGGGGGGGGGGTGAAAAATCTCATTTTTGAGATGTCAAAAAGGGACGAACTGAATGAAAGCATGTTGATGACATTTTCGTTCAAGTCCTATGCGTGGTTCTCGGGATGTGCCATATGGAGTTACGCTTGTAATCTAAAGTGAATTTGAGGCAAGCAAGAATGGTGTCATTTTCTCTTTTTGCTTTCTTTTTACGTTCATTGTTTTTCAATCTTTCGTGCTGACCTTGAAGATTGCGTCATGAACGCCTCTGCTCCGACATTGGTACACTGAGAGTCGCCTTTCATGTTCTTCTTAGTGACGGATTTTACCATCAGCAAAACCTTAAAACCTTGAGGAATTTTTACAGGAATAGTTTTAATTGTTTCAATGCCCTAACAACATGCTTAACAACCAACTTCTCCTCCATAACCTCATGTTTTGTTATGTTTTTATTTATTTTTCGTTATGGACAGGCATGACAAATTCACATTCCGGCAGCAGGGGTGGCGCAAGAGGGGGTGGTGAGGGAAGTCTTTACGAAACCTTGGTTAAACTACTTCAAGTTGGAAATCGAAGTGCGACAGTCGGAATATCTGACCGTCGCACCAGGAAGCTGCCACTCTAGTGGTAGCTCCCTGGTCACACCACAAGTAATTTTGAAGTACATCTGACTTACCAAAATTCCACGCAATAATCATATCTAAAGAACTGGATTTGACATCGTGCATTATTTTGTTTAATACGATGCAGTACTTTTCTCGCTCAAAATAAGTTCATTTTTATAAGAAACTTATTAATCGAACTTTTTATTCCGTGATCTCTTCTTTTCTTTTCACTCCATTACAAGCTCCAGAAACAACAAAAAAATAAATAAAACAAGATAAAATAAGGCCTCGTAAACATTATTTCATGTTGAAAAGGTAGTAACCCTTACTTTGATCTTTGAAATATGGTACTGTTCCAATTTTAATTTGTTTAAAATTTACGACCTCAACCCATGTCATCGGTATATTGGTTTCAAGCGAGCGGATATGAAGTCTTGAACAAAGCTCTGAATGTAATGAAATTGTAAAATGACATTCTCTCTTCGAATTATTCATGACGTGTCAGTCAATAGTTACATGTCATCAGAATTATTAACAAGTGACAGCAAGGCATAAAGGACTAAGATGAGAGCAAATTAAGCCAAATGTTTGTAAAAGAATTGAGTCTCTATAGTACAGGAAACGAATGTCTGACTCATTCTTTGACACTCATTTACTAACACTGTTCATGTTTTTAAAGCTGGGCTATTGCTTTGATTGCATTTAACAAGCACTTTATCGACAAAACTCTCTGTGCAGACCAACTTCAAGTTATTGCTACAGCGGCAAGATGGTTGGTATCATATTGAAGACCGTGTTACCAGGAATTTTCTGCTAGACCTGCATGGTATGCATGGTATCTACTAAAGTGTACAAAACTACTGGGAGAAAGACACATGGTGGCACTACCGTTGAAAAACAATAGCGTGGAATGCCAAAAGGATAGAAATTCATGCCGTTCGCTGTTGTCAGTTTTATATAGCCTAATTTAAAAATAATTTAAGAACCGTTACACATCAACTAGGCTCCTCCTGAGCAAAGTACAGGGTACTTATATTTGAGTACGAATACAAGTATTGTAACATCCGAGTACGAGAACCAAATGACGAGTGCAAGTCCGAGGAAAATAATGAGTAACACTACGCGCCATGACAAAAGTATTGAGTACGCTACTTTTCGAGTACTACGGCAATGCAAATCCTGGAGGCAGAAAATGCATTTCTCATGCGCGATTATTTAAATGTACATCATCAGCTGTATTTTTTTTTTTTTTAGTTCTCAGGGCTAAACCTTCCAATCACTCCCCGCCAGTCTATTTCAAACCCACGCATCATCCCAACCTCAAAGAGAAAGTTAAAACTTTTATTATCCCTACTTATCGTATTATCGTAGGAACAGTCTAAGCGTCTTACTTGTCAAAGAGGATTTCATTTTCAGAAATTAAGTGCGGACTAGCCTTCAAAGTCACTGATCTTAATTGCTAAACGGGATTGCAGAACTTGAGAAAGGAAGCAAGGGATTAACAATTCCAAGAAGCAACTCCCTACTAACATAGGCCTGCTACTCTTTTAAACATAAGAGAAATCGTGATATTCACGACTTAATCATTCACCTTTGCTTAATTTTGACGTAAGCTTGTATAATTGCCGATGTTTAGGTTTTCAGATTTTAAGATTGGGTGCAGAATGACACCAGAAGTCCACTAATGAATGTGTGCCGACATTTCTGCTTCACTCCTACCAATTGACCTGGCTATTGCTGTCATTAGGGTGCTCACCTTTTGCGAAGCTGATCTCGAGGGTTTGTGGCCTGTTTATGCCCGTGATGACAGCAACAATTTGTTGGAGAAATCAAAGGAAAAGAAGCTTATGTAGGTTACACTGTTGCTGGCTCAAGAGGGTTGCTTCTCTTAATTAATTCTTTAACGAGAGGTGGTATTTTTCCGAAATTGGGAGAACTTGTTTATTGTGATGGATTGTCGCAAAGCAAATAACAAATGACAGAATTGCGGTCAAGATGATAACTTTTGTTGGGTTACCAAGAATACAATGTAAGTCTCGTCAACGAAAATGTCACATCTCAAAATTAGAATGAAAACAAATCAGTTCATACTTTACAGTTAAGTGCGACTTTTCGTGCTAAGCAAGCTTCTTATAGACCGTTGAGTGTTGACATCAGGCTGTGCACATGTTCGAGTTGTGACGTCTCATCTAACCTCCTCAATTGACACAGCTGCTTATGGAACTTAAGTTTAACGTTTGCACTGTGCAGGACCTTAAAATAGGAAACAAATAAATGCATCGATCACTAGTTGACTTAAAGAGTACAAAATAATCCATACAAGATTTAATTCGATTATTGGATTATTTTGTACTCTTTAAGTCAACTAGTGATGTATTCATTGTTTTCTGTTTTACAATCTATTTTCTCGGAGTACACGTGGGACTATCCCCTTTAATTATATATATATATATATAAATATATATATATATATATATATATATATATATATATATATATATATATATATATATATATATATATATATATATATAATATATATAAATAAATATAAATATATATATATATATATGATGGAAAAAATTCACGTATGCTTTATGAAACATAAAAATGATAAGGTGAAAACACCAAGAAGTTGACAATACGAGAGCACAGATACGGTAACAAAATAACACATATTTCGGACACCCCTGGGTCCTTCGTCAGCGCAAACTGTGAGATGAAGTTTAATTTACAAACAACAGACACAGCAATGAGGTTAAAGGAGGTCAAGGGGTTTAACCTCATTGCTGTGTCTGTTATTTGTAAATTAAACTTCACTTCACATTTTGCGCTGAAGAAGGACACAGGAGTGTCCGAAATATACGCTATTCTGTTACCGTATCTGTGCTCTCGTATTGTCATCTTTGTGGTGTGTTCTACTTATTATTATTATTTATATATATATATATATATATATATATGTGTGTGTGTGTGTGTGTGTGTGTGTGCGTGTATGTTATACGGAGGTTTCAGTGAAATTACGTCCAACAAGATGCTTCAACTCATAACGTTGGTTAGTGAGTTTCCTTCGTAAGCCTAGCTGCCCTAAGATAAATCGTTTTTAATTTGCTTCTGTTAATATGAGTGTATCTGAAGTCCAGAACTATGAAAGTTTGCGTAACATGATGCAAAATGAATCCCATCATTCCTCTGACTCCTCTCCCCACCATCTTCACAGGCCATTCCTGTGTCAGGATGTAACATGTTGGAGTTATTCACTCCATTGAAAATGCTAGATTGAACCTGCAATAATTTGTGAACTCCCTCTTTTATTACTCGCAATACAATCTTTGGTTTTCTTAGTTTTTTCCCTAAAGCCACTACACCTTGTTTCGAAGTGTGGTCACTTTCTTATTATGCAAACCCTCTCTTCACAATTTGCTTTTAAAGAGTTGTAACAATTTAGTTTTAAAAGGAAACGACTCGGAAAGCAGGTAATGTGAGTAGTACAAGACGAATATCACAAATTATTACTGAACTATTTCAAATTGACTCTTTTAAAGGAGCTGGGTAGTCGCCAAAACAAAATAAATTCTTGGACCCTCCGACTTCGTTACGTCACATCCGGTTATGCTTCTTGGTTTATCGATTCGATCCGAAATGCATTGTATCTTGTGCACATAACTCACAACGTACGTACGTGTTTAGTATGTTAGTGTTGCATGTTTTAGTACGATACTGCTTACTTTTTAGGCCTAACGTAATGTTAGTTAGGCCTACGATTTTCTAAGTTAGCCTTTAATGAGTTTGATGGTGGTTAGTAAAAGCGAATCTATTATGGGGAAGGAATGAAAACTCATTGTTTGCAAAAACAACAAGTTTAAGCCTTACCGGAGGTGGTTGATTCAAGCATTTTCGTTTCCTGGTCCCACATTTACACAGAGCTACTATCGGAGCATGGAGCTACCACCTCGGAGGTGGTAGCTCCATGATCGGAGGTTACTCGTGCTTCTACACGGACAGCCTCCGCTACGAGACTGCACCTTGACACGTTGATTTGAAAATGCAAACAGACGGTTCTGTGCAGTATAACCACTACCATCTGCTTCTGTTGAGCTTTTCACTAGCTTGAAAGGAAAACTTTCTCCCTCCAACATTTTGAAACTACTTTTACTCGAAATGAAACCAAAATAATGCCCAGAAGCACTACAAGTATAACAAAATGCTAACGCAACCAGATGATCAGTTTTCGCGGAAACGGTATCAGAAATTGTCCTTTGTAGCTGCCATGATAACTCGATGTATTGACTAATTGATCCATCTATCAGAACCGTTACAAGCTGAAACGATAAAAAATTGCCTTTGCCAGAAGAAAAAAGTAACGAACTATAAATTCAAAAAACAAATTGTTAAATATGAAGCAAGTGAAAAATAAAAAATCTTTGAAATAAAACACGAAAGTAATCACTTAATTACATTGCAAAAATTATTTTAATTGAGAATACAAAACGCATTAAGAGGAATATTTTCAATATAAGTATTACACTGAGGGTAAATATCTCGTTTAGTATGACGTATTTATTTCCGAACTATGCCACTACTCATCTGCTCCTTTAATTCATTATATTGAAAAATAAATGTAAAGATTTGAATCAGGTACCAAATACAAATTTCGATTGAAAATTTCCATCTAGTAAGATTTATTACTCGGTCTGTAGGATAAAATATTCATTCGTAATTTCAATTGGTCACTGATCTATATCGTTTAAAGCAAGAGAGAGTCTGAAAACAATTCAACATACCATGTCTGGAGATGAGAACTGGACCGACGAGATTCATTATTCTAGTTCTGTGATAGACATTCTTGTTGTTTTAGATTTATGGTAAACTGTACACTGTACCTGTCATTATATTTGGTTGCATCTACATTGACAGGACGAGAAAGTTAGATGAATCTTATTCTTCATCCTTCTTCATCAGTTGAGGCGTCCCCGTGAAGTCCCCAAAATAAAAATATGCAGCTTAGATGGTATTTGTTCCTTCTTTTATCTCATTCTTCCGATATTGTTTTCCTCCACGTTCAAAACTCTGGTGCCGCCATGTTTTTGAGGTGTCTTAATTTGTAATGTTATGTTTATTTCTGCAAAAGATCGCCGTCCAACACTGGGATGTATACATATGCAGAAACAAGATATATATATATATATATATATATATATATATATATATATATATATATATTTATATATATATATATATATATATATATATATATATATATATATATATATATATTTACGCTCCTTAACATGGTAGTGCTACGGTAAGACCTTGTTTTGTTGAGCACTTTCTCGTTTCAAGATGGCACACTGCTTGTGTAGTCTTGGCATTTTCGTCAAGACGTAATACTGTTGCTTTATGCTAGTACGCTCCTTAGAGCTTGTGCACTTTGGTATTCATAGGCAGTGTACCGAGAAAGGCCGGACTGACGCAAGTTATACTTGTGTCAGCCTTGTCATTCAGTCTTGAAACCTACTCTGAGCTGCACTGATGAGATCTAACAAGATCGAAACAGTTCTGTCTGCAGATTGAGTTATATATATATATATATATATATATTTATATATATATATATACGTGTGTGTGTGCGTGTGTGTATGTAAATATATATATATATATATATATATATATAAATATATATGTATATATATGTATGTATATATATATATATATATATATATACATATACCATCTGATGATGTTACTTCTCAGTAACTGAATATTATGGAGACTGGTACAGAATTATAACTTTACTTTTTTACAAAGTATTAAGTGTAAAGAGTGAAGAATCATGGAGATAACTCCATGGAAGAGCACTCTCCTGCCTTCAATGTAAAGCCGATGTTCATGTTTGTTTTTTCTACATTTCAGTTTGCTTGCCCTTTTTTTCTTATCAAAAAACTTCCCAGAAGGAACCCTGGCTCAGCTATTGTATCTGAGACGTGTTGACTTGTGACTTCTGGTATAGCTTAAATGAAACGTCACATGATGTAATATAAATGATTTTCCCTTTCCGTCCTCCCAAATGCAAAGCTGCTGCAAGCAAATCGCGTATTTTGTCTGATTAATGTTATCCTAATCGGATTAAAGGGGCCTGATTGTCGAATGTTCCTTGGTAAAGTCTGTTGTTTGTTAACAAAATTCTACATTCGACGGGTTAAGCTAAATTCTAGTCACCCTTTTTAGTTGGGATGCCAGTCACACATTTGGCGGTCATCGTGATGCATTTAAGGTCAAATTCGCAGTATATGCAAAACAATCAGACGATTCGAAAGCCCATAACAGAATTTCGCGAAACTTGGATATGTTATTCTGCACAAAAATTGTTACTGAAATATTAATACAGTAAATTTCGACTTGTAAATTTTTCTTAATTTTAACCCCTGCAAATAACCTAATGTGTGTCAAAGCATGCACAGGCGGACTGGCGGGCTGACCATTGTGTGCCGATCACTGCCTGAGCCCATTTTACTTAGGGTCGTTTTAGGCCATGTGCTGAGAAAAGGTTCCTTTTCCTAGGCCGGTCACCTACCTTCTGCTGCGGCCGCTTGAAACACCCAGTTCGCTCATGCGGGGCCCTATGGCATAACCAAATACAGCCAGCAAATATTGACAAGATGGTAAAGACTCCTCGTGGCATCACAACTAGTTTAAACATACATATTGTTTTATGTCAGTTGATATAAACCGAAGCAAGTGCTTTCTCCATCTAACTGTTTTGATTCTACCTTATCAGAATGAGGTTTACCATAGAACGATATTTTTGTTGAAACATCCTATTCTTCTATAAGCCTCTCATTGAGCAAATAACAGATTTGCATGTGTAATATAAATGGAATAGCATTAACCCATATACTGATATTGTGGTGCCATCAATCTTCGAAACTTCCAGAAGGAACGTCGAGATCTGGCGATTGTAAGTCTATCTTTTAGAGTATTACACTGGATTACTGTGTTCTAGGTAGATTTGTTGAAAAAGATACAGGTCAGAGACCGCTCCTCGTCAACTAGCTTCGTTTGTGTTGTAAACCGTCTTTGATAGAAAGTGAATTCGGATTTCCCGGAATACGTAGGCGACTTGTAACTGAACCATTTACAAATCTTTCTATGGCTATAGTCATTCATCGCTCTAAGGGAGGAAATCTCTCGGAACGACTTACCGGACCATCATCGCTCGGTAAAAGTTGAGTATGTAGAACAACGTTTCGCTCCATATGGAAGTCAAGTTTAGGTTGGCATCTCTGCACGACAGTGTCACGTTTGGTTTTGTTCCAAAACCGTAGCCCACCTGCTCTTAACTAGTGCCCTACACATTTCTTAACTATACGTGCAATAATTTTTAAAAAGGGCCAGCTCCAAAAGACGAAAGCGTTAAGAAATTTAAACTTAATGCGTTTTTTTTTTATAGGAAGCCACTGAAGGTTTTTCATGAAAGGTGAAGGACTGTCTTGTCTAGAGGCAGATAAAAAATCAATTTAGCAGCTCTGTCTAGAAATGACTGGGGACGGTTACGGTCTCGAGCATTAGCACCATATCACCATATGGGAGGGCCTTGCCATAATCAATCTAGAAGTACAAGTGCACGAACAATGAGATGACGTGTTTTCTCGTCAAGAAAACTGAAAATCCGACAGATATGTCCAGCTGATATAAGACTATTAATGCTTGGTCATGGACATGTTAGAACCAAAGACTAATCCTAGATTACTTTTATATGAGAGATATGAAAACTTCTTCCGCTCAGCGGTTTATATGCTGCATAGATTCCGATAAAAAGTTGTTATTCAAACCTCACCTTTCTTTTGATCTACTGGGTTTTTTCCTGTTATAAAACCTATTGCTTAAGGCTATGGTTGTCCACTCAGGTTGCGAAAAATAATACAAAAGTGCTTATTTTCGTTCCCCGAGTTGAAAATGCAGGATATAAGGGAAACTTCCTGTTTTATTTTCGTGTGATTCAAGATGCAGAGAGCTAAATGCACTTTCCTAGACATAGTTTGTATCAAGTTGCTAAAAAATAGTTTGTACCAAAATAATTATCTCTTACGGTAGCACTCTAGCTGCAGTGTATGTCATATTTAGGGGCCACAATTATTTAGCCCTAGGCATTTTTATAATGAAACTGTGAAGTAGAGGAGATGGCTATCTGAGAGAGGCCACCTCGTCAAGAATGTTTGCCTAGCCCAGCCTATTGGTAATCAAATCACATGTGGAGTGTTAGTGACTTGAAAATTCCTGGGAAAGAAGACAAAGTCAAAATGCAGAACATGATAAACCCAATTGTACGGTTCAATGAATCGTTTACAGTTTCAGCGCTGAAGGGACATTTAAAATAACCATGAAAATGGAGCTCTTTCGCTCCGCTCATCTTATAGGCCTATGCCATAGTCTCTATGCCAGCGTTGTAGGCTAGTCCAAAATCCCAAATCTGAATCATTGGGGTCCATGCTCGATATGTACTCAAGAAAATTTAACTGCGAAGGTTTAATGCCCCCTTTATCAATTTCCGAATATTTTTTTTAAATGAACTTAAAGGCATTTTAAGTTATAGATTTCTGCGAAGGTTAGGGACAGGTGTTTTTTTTTTGACTGAGTAATGGATTTATTGCAATCATTTTCTATCATCAGAATTCATATGAAAACTATCAAAAATTTTCGCAAATACTTCGCAATCTATCAAAATTTTAGCAGGTTCCTCGCGTTGTTAAACTCATTGATGCGCGTATTATCAAGACTGTCTCAAACGTATTCTTATTTATTCATCGGTGAGGGTTTTACAATTAAGCCAAAAATACTGCATAGATGTGATTACACAGGAGCACAGCATTGTAAGAATATGAAGCAAGGGATTTCTTTTCGCTTTCCTCAACTGTTGAGAAGACATATTTTATAAAATTGAAATCTGTAGAGAATTACCAAGTAAACGACTCGCATTTTAATTGGCAGACACATTTTGGGAGGGGAGGGGAGAACTGATAGTGTCTCGGTGCAGAGTCTGCGTGCTACTAGTTGTTCACATAACTGATTTCTAATACAAAATTTCGGAGCGCTTCGAGCGCATTCGTCATGGTTGGCGCTCTACATCTTATAACCATAATTAGGCAATAACACGGTGGAATGTTATTCTGGCTAAGGTTTCCAAATATTAGAGATTCATCTCCAAACTCTGTAAGTACCGCCTATCAAGAGCGGATCAAGGACAAGCTAACATCATAAATAGACTATGATAACACTTGTCAGGTTTGCAGCATGATGTGAAAGATTAAAAGTATGTATTTGTCGTTAAACATTTTTCAAATCATTTTCACGGCGCGCTTCGTGGATACCCATTATTGGTGAATGTTATATTATTACATGTACATATTTCTAAATCCACGACCCTTCTCGCTTACTCTCCATTACAAGCTAATCGTCTGAATTCTCATTGCACCTGTTAATATCGCCATTTTGTAATTACCCCAGAGCTTCCTTTGCCTGTCTCATGATACCAGCCAGGCTAAAATATACCTAAATAATGAGAGGTTCTAAACGTGTCATCAATTCAAAGTTTTGCCAAAGATAATACCATTTCGCATCTAGTAAGCCATCTTTCAAAAACAAAAACTTCTCAAGAGGGTGGTTGTCACCCCACCAACCCTAATACCCATCCCACAATAATAACAATTCACTAACTTATGTGAATTTTTTTAACATATGATCAGTTCGAAATTGCCAAAGATAGCACAATAATTTTGCATTAAGCCAACCTTAAACGAACAAAAAATTCTCAAAAGGGTAGGAAGACACTCCCTTTCCTTAGACCCTTTCCCCAGGACGGCACATATGCACGAGGTGACAAAGGAAGGATCTGCGCCGGTTGCAAACTATCGTAGGCGCGCATATAGAGGCTTTACACCCACTCTCTTGGTTTATGTGGGGTGGATTTAAGACATCTTCGGTGGTGCCTTCCTAATCATCAACCCATGGCGGCGTCACTGATCCTTCGGACTACTGTGCCCATCCCCCGATAGCAATCTATTGCCAAAAGTATATTAGCCACAAACAGTGACGCCAACACGTATCGCATGGCAGCCATTGCCAGCCAAAAGGTTTTCAGTCAAAATTTAAAATGATCCAAAAAAAGTTTTAGGCACACGATTTCTACAGTAGGTGGTGGTAAAATGTCTTTAAGGATGAATGATTGACATAGTTTAATCGTTTTCCGTTACAAATCTTTCGCAGCCTACCTAAATTTTCGCACCTTCACCTTCAGGTAATTTTATCCATTTTCTTTTGAAATACCATCACAAATGTTTTCGCTTCATTCAACAGTCAAAATGTTACAACTAGAATCGTGATTTGTGGCTTGATTGCTGATAATCAACACTTTGCCTTGGTACTTTATGGCCTTTGATCAAGAACATTACAGAAAGGTTGTGATCGTGAAAAATTATGGAGACCAAAAATGACTTCACATTGTGTACTAATCCGCTGTACGCAGAATGTGTGCCAAAAGGATTTATTTTCCAATGAGCGTATGCACAGTTATCAACAAATCGCGCAAATCCGAAGGACGATTCCAGGGACGTAGCCTGTGAGGCTACGTAAAAATATTCTTCTACAAAGGTGTGATTATGCAAGAGCAAAGTTTATAACTAACTTGTGAAGAGGAGGAATACTTTCCGCCTTCTACTAGTTATGAAAAGATAAACATATTTGAAGCGAAGTAGTGTTCTCTGGCGGATAACAAGGCATGGATACTTCAGAATTATCTTCCTGACGGGATCATTTTGGTTAGGGAATTTGAAGAGTCTCAAAGTACCGCCTGCATGCAAATTTTCCTGAAAAATGATGTTTTAAAAAGAAAAGTTTCGGCCCTCTTCGCGCGTTATTGTGGCCGTTTACGCTTCGTACCCGTCTAAAGTAATTATAAAGAAAAGTAACACTCACTATGACAACAATCATTTCTAAATTGACTAAATGTAAATATCGTGCCTAATGCTAGCGTCCAAATTTCGGAAGCAATCTCAGATGACTCTGGATCTCACCAAGTGCCCTTATAATAACCTGTACTCAGCCATTACCATCGATTTTCATAAAATATCAAATGATATAAGTCTTCTTAACACAGTAACTGGAGCCAATTTCTTCGCTCTTAATATGCAATATTGTGAGAGCTTCCAGGGGCTTAGCTCCCTGGACCATCGGCATCGGGACTCGCCCTTGACCCCGCCAGGGGCCCTAACGTGGGCCCTTGACCCCACGGGTGCAAACTGGCGCTTCACGCTCGAGGTGCACCTTCGGTGCACTTGAGATTTTCCTTCATGGCCCTCTAAAAATTTCTGAATCCACGCCTGTGTTTATAGCATGATCTGACCATGGAGAAATGGAATATAGATCCATTTTATGTGACGTTATGGATTTTTTTGTCATGTATGAGGTATATGTGAAGAGCCTTTAAGTAAGCACGTATGCTGTGCAAGGTGCCCACTTACATGGTTGTCAACTGTTATTTTCACTGCCAAACTGCCATTCGGAAGTCATAATCTCTTTTAGCATTAATATTATCCATTTAGGCAGTGGATATGGAATCCAAAAAACAGTAGGTGAATACAACCAAGCGCCTACATCAGTTTTTGTGACATTTTCTTCAGATATATCAAAGTTTTTATGACCCTCTCATTTTGTAAAGATCTGTCGAATTGAACTACCTGTTCCGTATCCGGTGAAAAATGTTTGGCCAGTATTACATTCTTGTTGCTAAAGGTTAAGTACAACTGACAGCGACTTGGCAAGAATTTGACCTCAAACTGCGACGTAAAGGCAATAGGCAGTCACCCAATCAGAGTTAGTATGCCCCGTCACTCTCTACTTCATGTATGGCCTATTTTGGTCATGTGACAATGTTTTTGTTAGTGAATTGTGAAATTCAAGGACAATTTCTCCTTGCTTTACCTATTGTTTGTAACAGTTATGTTCAAAACGTCTCCAGAGGTGCTCGTAATGTAATAAGAGGAGATTTGCAAGAGTTTGCTGATTTTTTAAAGCAAACTTTGGGGCGACTGCCTACTGCCTTTAAGACTTGGCAACACTTTGAGTACAGCATACGCGCCGTATGTTGCACGCACACCACTGTCTGACTCTGGTGAATTGGTTGTGTACTCATGTACAACTGTACCTCGGCATAAATCCAACATGGCAGCTCCTTGCGTTGCTTCTAGAAACGTGCCCGACGCAGTAAAGTAGGTCTAGGCCTAGCATACATGTCAAACAAGGTCTGCACACTCTGTTTGCACAGTACACCAATGGGACAATAAACATAGCCTATGCGGCCTCTGCATTTTCCGATAAGCGGTTTACTGCGGCATGGATACTTATCAAGCTGGATTAAAATGAACGCGGTGCCATTAATATTTTTGTATCATGTGAAAGCCAGACGAGGGTATTAACTGATTGCAGAATTCCATCTGAAATGACGTATGATAGGATATCGTATGACACCTAATAAATGCAGGGAGCTGTGAGAGATGGAGAGACATCGACCAAATCTGTCAGACAATATGTACTTCAGAATAATTTAATCCTTTTCAGGTAGCCAAATTTGATTGATAGGCCTCTTTGTTCTTTTTGTTTGACTTTTTTGACTTTCCTTCTAAATGATGATCTCCCTCTTTCAAAGCGCAGTAATCCTGTAACAAAGACCATTGTCAAAATGTTGCTTTGAAGATAACTACGCAGCCGATAAATACGAAACGTTTTCAACGTTTTCGATCAAAACGACTGTTCACCTATTCTTAAGTTGCGCAATTCCATTATTATTCTAATTTCTTCATTAAGAAAGGAATATACCTGAGTGTTTGAAAATCAATGGGAGTCTAAATTTTGATGATGACATTAAAACGTTTCCGGAGAGTTCCTGAAATAACGAACAATGTATCTTTGTTCAAAAAGTAATAAAAAGGTACACTGTACCCTTTTAAAACGTGGCACCTGGCCGCACAAGTTGAAATAAATTTTGCTCTCCTTGACGGGCTGGCAATGTGATACCAATGGGGGAAATAATCCTTTGAGCTCCCTCAAATGTAGCAGACGACAAGAACAATTGTCTTCACTGCCTAATCCTTCTAAATGTTAGAGGAATTTCAGGAGCCAGACATTGCGAAGCTTAAGTGTCTTCAAAACACCTAGACTCAAAGGACGGAGGAACAAGTGTTGTTTCTTCATCCCCTCTGTTTTGTAGATACACGCTAAAACGATTGCCAGTATCACATATGCATACGCGGGATAGAATTGTGGGATAGAATTGTGGGATAGAATTGTGGGATAGAATTGTGGGATAGAGTTTGGTATGCGTCGTTTTTGTCAGTGGCATATATACTGTGGCGAAAAACGACGCATACAAAAACACTATCCCACAATTCTTTGTAATTGCTAGCTGGAAAAGGGTCTGTTGAAGATGTTCACAAAGAACGCATGGACTTATGCATAAAATAGACAAAATTGGGGCTCACATGACCAGTTTTTCTCCCGTTCGGGGAAAACTAGATTCCCCCCAAAGGCGGGAAATACGAACTGCTGTTAACGTGGAGTTTATCCCATCCTAGCAAGTGAGCCCAACCAGGGAGGTGTTACCTTCCTAGCCCAACATATGTGCATCTCGCACAATTTCACAATCTATGCTTTGTCTCCCCACTCCTCCTTTTGTCAGGACAGATAAGCAGGCAAGAGCGGCGATTTTTCTCAATATGGGTGGGGGGACATGACCCCATTTTCAAATAATTTACTGTGTGAAAAATCAAAGTCAACGGGGGATTTCTCAAACATTGGGGGACATGTCCCACTGCCCCCAGGGATAGCCGCCCATGTAAGTAGGCATGGTTTTCCAAGACTTTAATAATTATGTTTCAAGTCATGGTTAGTATGAGAAAATGGTTAGGGTTACGTTAACAATGAAAATAAAAAATGGTCTTTCTAATTCGAGTCGAAGCTAGGGAAAATAATTTGTTAACAAAAAGTGTGTCTCATGATTGATATCCAAGAATATTATTCATTATTGGTGGTAATTGACCATCTGTCTCGCAGTAAAAAGGTCGCACTCCCCCTACCTAAGTAGGTCGAGACAAATATAAGTAATATTTTATACTGTAGCCTTCTGATTTGAAGTCAAATTTGTGAAAAACATGGAAAATTTACCATTTGAACACACCGCGATCTTTTACAGCCTGGCTAACGATATGTGCACATGTAAACAAAGGGGGATGATCCCCCCCCCAAAAAAAAAATAGTTGAAATTATTTGAACGGCATTTGCCGTTCTCTAGATATATACGGTACCTATTCAAAGTTTCGCCATTTCCTGAAATGAACCATTAGCTTTGTAAACTTTTGATAATGAGTGTTACGGTACTTAGTGATCGACTATCTCTTGCTACACCTTTCATAATTACTTGCCAGCAGTACTTTGCAATTTGATGTGTTATGCTGATATTTTTCAAGCAAACAGCTGTTAAGTGCAAACACTCTTACGGACGAATCAACAACGGTCAATAACCGTCTTTGACAATGAAGATTGATCAAACAAAGGATAACATAAGAAACATCTTGTGCAAGTTTAAGTCCGTTACTTGACGCCACAGAATCGAACATTTAGCTAATGTTTATTCATGATGCAGATTTGAAACAGAAAATATGCATGACTTGAAATTATCAATATTTGATGGCCTTGCTTTTTTTCTTTTTTGCTTGTACTACAATTATTGTACCTGGAGTTAATGTATATGTAGATGTTACTTATACAACAATTGAGAAAATTTTTTAGAAGTGAGAAAACAATGGAACTATCCAATAAAGAACACCTTTATTAGATAACATGTGTACAAGTCCGATTCAGCCCATTTTTTGAAACAAATTAACATATCAAGAAATTACAGCTGTTACTTGGGGGGAATGCAATATTATTTACATTTAAAGACTTCAATTATCTGAACGGTGAAAAACAGCCACTATACTCATTGAGCATTTTGCTTAAGTACTGTAGGCTAAAACCTTTATCTTTTAGGCACATGTGCTCCAGTAAGTGTAGTATAGACCACGCAATTAGCTGATCAAACACCATTTTACGTACTAAAGATATAACAAATTAGGCTAGCGGAAGCTGTGATATATCTTGTATACAAACTGTCACTTTTCATTAACTTTGGGGAATAATAAAGATGAGGTATAAATTGAAAATCGTTTTATATCCATTCACCGGAAAAGTTTCCTTCTCCGGAGAAGACTGTAAGCCCTATTTCACTTTAATCCGATTTTCTCGCTCAAAAATTAATTTCAATTTATTGTGCGAAGATTTTGTTCCACGAAATTAAAGTAACAGCTGTGCCTAAATGTCAGAGAAGCCAGTCACCAAAAAGAATCAATACAAGGGAAAATAAATCAAATTTTGTTTATAGCATTAAGCCTCAGAGCATAGCGGTAGAATATCATTTCACGCAACATATAAAATTCTATATTTCTTGCTTTTGGATAAGTTTTAGAACAACAACAAAACCCATTAGCACTTGTGCTTCACAGGACTTCAGTTTTGCATTATATTCATTTGCTGTGAGTAACAAATAAAATGCGGTGGAATTTTTTCGGAGAGAACGATTTTCGTTTTTGTTGAAGAAGAAATGAATAGGTTTACCAATATTTTTGTAGCTGTCAGTATTGGCTCTTACAATTGCAATAGTCAATATGCAGATGTAATCGGTCAAATTAACAAGACCCAAATTTTATTAAGTCCATGACCAACTGTTTTCTTACGATCAAATAATGTTCGTCGTTATGTTTTCAACACAAATAGAGTGTGAATCTTACCTACAGTCCTCGACAAAAAGATGGGACAAAAGCAAAACAAGCAACAGTGAAATCACCATCCCCCTACCTGAATCCCCACTCCCTTGTTCAATGTTGCGATAGCCCAACGTGTTCTGAGACTTGAACATAGATACGGGGAGTGGGGTTTGTCCCATGTACTTTTGTCGAGGATTGTAGAAAAAAGTCACTTGCATTCTTTAGCTCTGGTTAGCAGTTTCCTTTAGCTAATAAAACAAGGAGGCACTACTAGTCTTGAAATATTGAAAAAACTTGAAACTCAACTCTGATTTTGGCAAAAAAAAATAATCTCATGATGTGTCGGACATAAGTCAACATCCACTTTGTACACTCAGCAGCTTTATAACGAAAACATTAATTTGTTTATGGGACAACCGGATTCTGCAATGAAAACACAACGATATATATTGGAAACAAAGTTAATTTCGTCGTAAAAAGCTTCCTTAGACCCATTAGAAAATCATTTCGAGTAGTTTCTTGAAAAGCGTTTAATGTTTAGCGTTTCTGTAATCTGAGAGAAAATTTGCTTTTACATTGCATGACCATGGTACAAACAGGAAATAGTCTTTCCATTTTTAAACCATTTAGTGTCACCAAAACGTCTGATAAAAGCTTTACTTTCCAAAAATATTACTCATTAAAGAGTCAAGAATATTTTCCCCAGACTCGTAGCCAAGGGAGCTAGGGACGCCCCCTGAAAAAAGTTTCGCTCTCTTAAAAAAATTTCCATTACAAAACTTTGGACAACAAGAAATACAATTGCCTGAAAAAATTTTAACCTACATCGCCACCTGACAGCATATTTTCCCATTACCCACACACTAATGCCCCCTTCCATTACCTTCTATGGCTACAGGCCCAACTGCATCATTTGAAAATTGGAAAGTTTGGGTAAACAAATTATTCATGATCCACAAAGCATTGAACTGCTCTCTGTGAGAAATCTATTTCTTGAAAATAAAATTACCCCACTACCTAAGTTTTAATTGTCTATCATTCTGTAATCATAATGTGTGCTTTGAAGGGTGTAAAAATTGTCCGTGCCACAAACGCAGCAATTTTCTTTTAACAATTTTAACAATAATTACACGACTGCCGGTTAGGGCATACATTGCATTCTTCATACGCTGCGCTAGCTTTGAGAATATAATTAAAATATAACATATAACAAGCGTTGTAAATATAGCGTTATTTCAAACTTGAAAGTTTGCGTGAACAAATTATTTATGGGCTAAAAATCAGTGCATCTTCTTTGTGAGAACCTTGTTTCATGAAAGTAAAGTTACCCAGTTACCTAATTTTTATTTGGTTTTCGTTCTATATACATAAATTATGGTTTGAAAGCTATCAAAACTGTCTATGCCACAAAAGCAATAATTGCACGACTGCCGAAAAGGACGTTCTCGTATGTTTCACAATGCTACTATACGTCAGCGTTGAGATGTGGCTTTGAAGTTATTACGTTTTCAGAGTTTTGAAGTAACGGAGATAGTAGAAATAGTTTGACATTTGGTAACAAAATCATTCGACGGGAAGAGGTCAAAGGTCACTGTGCCGACAACAGATGAACATTATTGTAAGCATTCATTAAGGAATACGTTCTCAGTGCATTTGAGTGTAAAGTTGATTACGCAGCTTCTATTTTCCTTTACACGTAAATGAAAGATTTCGCGAAGAGCATATTTTAGATCAAGCCCTTATATACTCATATATACATTGCCATTACTCTACTGAAAAGCGATATGCACCTTTACATATTGCATAAGAATTGAGCATATTTTCACGGAGGCTTGCTGAAATGTGGCAGAGCAGAAAGATGGATCCATGTCTTTCTAGGTTAGTGTGTCTCTTGTTGGAGAAGTGCCCTAGGTTTCACTTACTGTGCTATACAGTGCTTTTAGAAGTCAAAACAAAAATTCCTGAAACGGAATCCAATTTTTTTTAATTTGACGGTTATTTCCTAAACATTCTCAAAAACACTTCGTGCATGCTAATTGATGCTGTTTGTTTACTTACGAACACAGAAACAAAGCTAAAACAGGAAAAAGATGGGAACAATTGGGTTTTTCTCGCTGATTTGAATAAGTAACAATTACTCCTTCAAATTCCTGACCTCCCGAAATTTCCTAAAGTAATCTACTTTCACTAAAATTTCCAGGAGAGAACTGAAAAGTCCCGAATTTTGGTAACTTCAGAAAAATTGAGAGCACTACGGTACTGAAATAACACTGCTCTATTGGGAATGTGTTAACCAATTGGTAAAACGCTCAAAACTAATAATACTGTCAAGGTTGTTGAAATGAGGTCAATAACGAGTGACTCCACAATGAATTAGTCAAAATACGTTAATTAGTCATTTAATATATATATAGGCCTAATATATATGAATATTTATAGGCCTATATATACATATACATAGAAACTGAAGAAAGGTGGGAAGAGGACACAGTCGCATAATTTTTAAACCTGTGGAATATGCGTCTAACATTGGCAACCTTTGCCTTAGTAAGAAAAACGATACCACCAAATGATGAAAAACTGAGGTCCGAGCTGGGTTTGAACCAACGACCTACTGCTCAACGTGCAGTACGCTCTACCAACTGAGCTATCGTCACATCTACAATTCCGTACATAGACCGGTACATATGTATATATATAAGGTCAAAGTACTGCGGAGCACTTATGAGGAATGTAGATCAAAAAGTAGTATATAGTTTTAAAGGTTTGTGAAAAAGTTCACGACCCTTCGGGTTTAAACCCTTCATCAGGTGTGCAAAAATGCAACTGATTGTTGACACGGCCAAACGTGCAAATTAGAAAACACACAATAAAATTGTGCACAGCGAAACCGACTTGGTTAACAGACTGTTTGAAGTGGTTAACACAGGTAACAAAAAGGCAGGAAGGGCTGATTTATAGAAGTTTGAGTCTAACGTTCAAACTATGTGGGGACAGGGTTCCAAGTTTCATGATGAGACGGCTTTCGGCAGCCAGGAGATCATGATCGGAATTCGGAACCTTGAAACGAGATGGCCGCCGAAACCATCAAGTGAAGGATTGAGCATGCATGGACTTTTCACAAACCTTTAGCACTATTACTACTTGCTGACCTGTAGGCTATATATGTATGTATATATATATATATATATATATATATATATATATATATATATATATATATATATATATATATATATATATATATATATATATATGGTATTTTAGAGAAACCGTGTGTTGATTGAACAATCATAGTAGAATAATTTTGTGAATAAAAGATCATAAATACAGTTGATTGAGAAAGGACATCAAACTTTTCGCTCATTTATTCTACTATATATATATATATATATATATATATATATATATATATATATATATATATATATATATACACGATCTGAGTTGAAACCAATCCTAAGATAGAGCCTAGCCCTTAAAGACGGTCGGGGAGGTTGAAAGAAAATACTAGAGAGAAAAATTGAACCGTACCGAGGGTTTGAACCCGCCATCAGCTGCTTTCTGGGCAGCGTCTGTAACCACTAAGCTGACACGGATCGTGATTTCCAGACGAGAAAACAGGCTACAAATACCCCGCATGACTCAATTTTCTCTCCTTGTTACCATGGTAGTCCCGAAGCGGAAATGAATATTCAATAGGTCGAGTTTTGGTAGGTCGAGTTTGGTAGATCTTCGATCTACCAAACTCGACCTATTATATATATATATATATATATATATATATATATATATATATATATATATATATATATATATATATATATATATATATATATATATATTATGAGTCATATGAGACATTACTTTTACTAAAATAAGTCAAAACGACGTTTCATCTCAAAACTTAATTTTTTTTACTTATTAATTAATTTTTGGAGTGAAATGATTACCCGCCGAAACCCTCGGAAATCCCCCAAATGAAGATTTTCGAAAAAGACCTTCGTTTGTTTTTTCGACAGTTACAACGAATGTTTGGCAGTCTGGCTGAAAATTAATAACATACTTGAAGGACCTAAAAGAGAAACATGGGCATGACACTTCTTGTGTAAATAAAAAAATCTTTGTAATCTAATAATTCTGCACAATGCGCGGTCTTGTGTCTTACTCCGCTCATATTTCTCAAGTGTTCCCTTGCTACAAAGCAACAATTTTCGTCGAGGAGGCGCCCTGAAATAGTTATTGTTCTCTAATCGATGTAAAACAGGCAGGTCTGTTGACATTTTGGATAGTGAGTGACGAGTGTACGTGTAAATTAAGATTAAATTTGCAGTGTCGTTCAAGCAGGAGAAAACAATTTTGATAAGGCAGAGTGTAGGAGTGGCGTGCATCAAAATCAGATTTCATTGCACCTGCTCATTAAAGGCTGTTATATATATATATATATATATATATATATATATATATATATATATATATATATATATATATATATATATATATATATGTGGAATTTAGAAATCACTACCGAACGAAGTAAGAGTCACCGTCTGCTAATTGAAAACACTGTAGCAGAGTTGGCATTCAAATGCGCTCTTTGTCTCTGCGAGTAGCATAAAAATGCACTTTGCACATTGCACGCAGTGGCGTAGGGACACATTTTCTATGGTCGAAGGGCAAATGTCAAAATTTTCCCACAAATTACCATCTTCAAAATAGCAGTTTGCTACTAGTTTAGTGGTAACAGTGCTGTCGATTTTGCTTTGCAAGCGTTTCTGGAGTTTGGCTTAAATCGTTAGTGCTGTGTTGGTGGGGATATAAGGGGTGGGTAACCAGGGAGGATACCCCCTTTGGAAAATGTTAAGAAAAGTTAAGCACTTAGATGCCAAATTGTGCTATATTTTTCAGTACTGAAATGTAGTTAGAATCTTTCAAAATAACTTTTTTTTTCTGTTTTAGGGTCAGGTATACAAATCAGTTAATGAAGTGTTCGTGTGGATAGTTTATACCAAGACATGACCATAGGCTTCCATAGAAGAAAAAGATGCCATTGACGAACCACTTTTAACGGAGGCTGTACTATGGTAAGAAGTAGCCCATGAAGCCTTCCAATGTGAGCGCCGAAGGAGCGAAACCAGCAGAGGGGCAACTAGAGGTCCTCACCAAAAATGTTTCTTAAACTGATTGGCTTTTTTAGCTATTATGGACCATTTTTAGAGAAAGAGAAAACCCTGTGTCCCTCATGTGTAATTTGAAACACTGATGAAATTTTGGCTGAAGATTATTGCAGATTAGGTGCTGATCGAAAAATTTTCATTGCAAAGGTTCCGCTCACGTAGAAATTAGGATGAAGTTTTCAGTTATCTATAATTGGCATTTTCGATGACACAGGCCACAAAGTTCATAATTTATCACCACCTCACACTAGCTGTTGTCAAGTTGTGGACGGGATGTTCGTTGGCAGGTTGGGAGGAAGAGTCGACAGCGGAAATGTTTCCAACCCTGGTTTCGACACAGTATAGTTCCACTTAAGTTGTACAAAAAGTAATAATGAAAAACCCACTGTAGTCGTTCTACAGAAATCAGTCACCGTTATACAAATATACTGGGTGTGCGCGCATCGCCCCAGAAAGTTTTATTAAAGAGGGCATGACACGGCCAAAATAACTTTTGTGTATTGCAAGATTGACTACAGTATTCTATAAATATAATCTCACACACAGTTAAAACCTGTACCATTCGTCATAAATGAAATTTGAAGAAAAACGTTTAAAATCTAATTTCGAAAAATGCCGCAACAGGTCACATGACTTTTATGACGCAATTGGAGGCACAAACACTGGGCTATTAAGGACGCGCATCTAGATGTGGAACTAATGAAACGTTTGGTAAAGTTATCATATCTTAGCAACTTCATGAAAAGGATTACATCACAATACCCGCCCAACATACAGAGCGCAAAGCGCGGACCATATTAGGGGCTTCGAAGCATATCATTGGCCAATATGTTCGCGTGCATATGCGCCCGTGGTTTAGCTTCCCTGCATATAATAAACAGCTTTGTTTTTTGCAAAAAGGACGCGGTCCGGGCGCGCTGTACAGAACAGCTATGAACATGTATGGACAGTCCATAACAAGCGCGCCTTTACTCAAAGAGCTCTTCAGTAACGTTGCTATTGCAGCTGGGCAACGACGCATAGTTCACAATATGTGGTCACTGGTCACGCGCGCTGCTGTAGTATCGTAGCACAGGTGTTTGCAAAGATGTACCCTCTAACACGCGTTAGCATGCGCATGATTCGTTGTGTAGAACGATGGGTGAGCTGCCTGGTACAGTGTTACTAACCGTGCCCACTGAACTATATGCTAGGAAGGATCATTCCACAATAAGGTTTTGAAGCCACCATGGAGGGTCACGTGATGTAGGTTAGCTTACTCAAGTCGTCGACGCCGTAGAAACGCGTACCTAGAAGTGAAAACGCTTAGGCAATGATGTACATGCTAACGCGCCGTAGTCGGCCTTAGCGTCTCTTCAGCCTCTTGGACGCTAATTTGCCGGCTACCACGCGTTAGCATGCACACCATTGCGCCGAGGTAAAGTTGCCTTAGCAACTTCCTGAAAAGGCATACATCACAATAGCCGTATAACATACAGAGCACCAAACGCTTACAGAGTAGGAAGCTTTGAGGCACATCATTGGCCAAAATGCACGCGTGCATGTGCGCGCGTGCTACTTCCCCTTCGTGCGCCTTTTTTGTCAAGGGGACGCGTTCGACGCGTTGTACAGATTATCTGTGCACAGGTATGGACAGTCAGTAACAAGCGCGCCTACTCTGTGTACTGACTGTTCAGTGACGGTGCTATCGCGAATGTTACGCAGTCATCGCGTCTCGACGCACCATACGAAATGCGGTCACACGCGCTGTCCTTCAAATAGGCAGGACCACTCCTAAACACAAGGAAAGTTTGTAAAAAAAAAAACAATCTTTTGATCACACAATCATGAATCATAGTGTACAGATGTCCTACTAAGTAATTACAACAAAAGCACTAGCGACGTAATGAGTAACAAAGGATTGCTTTAGCGTGTACATCAATGATTCTGCGTTACATTATTTTCACTTGTAGCTGCGCGTTTCTAGGGCAATGGAATCGACTTGAGTAAGCTAACCTACATCACGTGACCCTCCAGGTCGGCTTCAGTTTCGTCGCGTATTCCGCATTGACTTGCGTCCTCCAGTTATATAGCTCAGTGACCGTGCCTCCAATGACGTCACGATCTTGAGACGCGCTCACATACGTTTTTTCACTTTCGGATTTCAGATGGGCTGAGTCTGGCCTGTAACTGGGAATTCACAAGGTCGTATTACTGTGTTATGGACGTAGTTTAGTCGGGAAAACATTCGCTTCATTTCAAGCTGTACCCAAAGAATATTTACTGAGAAACGTGCTTTGGCCGTGTCATACCCACTTTAAGCATTTTGGATTGAATTTGGAGTGAGGTTCTTAATTGTGAATCCTGGGGCTAATGTGCAGAACGCTATCGGGCAACCATGCGTTGCAAAACTATTAAGGTGGGGAAAATTTCCGACAGAACCTTTGAAGGCTTTGTGGGGGAAATCGCCCCTTGCCCCCATCTAGCTACACAACTGGACGCACGCAATATCTAAAATATTTCAGGACGCATGGTAGACGCATGACTTTTTCTCTTTTTTATTATAAGAAGGGTCCATAGCAACTTGGATGCATTAAGTTTTCTTCAGAGAAAACAAAATCCATCTGACTAAAAACCACTGGAAAAAATTATCCAGCCGTACCATATGTACCGGTATATCTCCGCCATATGAACCCGTTCCTCATGGTACGAAAGTTACCTCTCGGGTAAACCAAAATATTTGTTACCGACTCAGTTTTAGCAGTTAACTAAGTTAAGCCTCATTTAGCACTAAAACCCCGTTCTAATTCAAATCTCTAGAATCTGCTATGAAAACTTTCTTTTTCTACTTTTAGTATTTCGGATTAGCTTTTAGACCATCAGATGCAGGCTTTGTAGGCGTATAATTTGATATTGAAGTCAAAGAAAAACAGATGAGTCCACTGGAGAAAATAGACTTCGTTGGAAAAATTCCTCCACGCTCAGTCTAAACCTGAAAGACCTATAATAAAGCAAGGGACTCTATAGCTCCTTTTGTGGTTTGGAAATCAATAAAAGTAAAATTATAGCCTAACACGACTTACCTCACATTTGACAATTCTTTTTGCCCATATAGTTGTGATTAAACTCATATCATATGTCGTAGTAATTATTAACTAGTTAATATCCAACGATTTGTCGTTAAAATAGAAAACTCGTGTCCGTGAATCACTTTAAAATTCTTTATGCACTCTATTACTACATATTTCATACAAAATTTGCTGATGAAAGTATTACTGTCAGTAATTAGACTCGAGAAGTTGTTGAACTAGATCTGAAGCCCCTCAGAGCGAAGCGCCACACGTTGTGCGTGTCATATAACGCCATTTGCGTGCAAACAATTCGAAAGTCGTTCGAGATAATACTTCTCAGTAGATTCTGTCGCCTTCGTCTTTTCCACACTTGACCTAGAAAAAAAGGGGGCACCTAGCAAATAAATGGACGATATGGCAGCAAAATTACATTAGTATCTGCTAATTGCTCCAAGCTTGGTGAAACAATATTCCGCCAGAGATTTTTTAACTGTAATCCTGGGAAAGCCATTTTACCAACTAGGTCTCAAATGGATCCGGGAAGCTAAACAAGTTTTACATTTACGCCAAATGTATGTCACTTATTGAGAATGTAAGAGATTGTGTTTACTGCTTGTACGACATATGGGTCTAATCTATGGAACTTAAGAATATCGTATGGCGTAAATGATATGAAATCATTCATCTGCAATTCTGTTTCCATTATAATTTTACAGTGTTCTTTGAAAACTTCATTTGCTTTGAAAACTCTATCTCAGAAAGTTTTCACACTTGTCACTGTCGGTCGATTATTTCAAGTATATGGAGAGTTCGAATTTTTAGAGTGAAATTTATGATGATCATTTTAAGCACCGTAACTCTTTTAAATTGAAGATACATTTAGCGTTTTCTTTTAGACTTCTGAATGCTGAGTAAGATAGAACTAAGAATGAAATAATTATCTAAATCTCATCAATAATATTAACAGTTCTTGAAACTGATGCCTGATATCTCCCCCAGGCTACTTTTTTGTTTAAGCAGTACTACTGGCTTAAACGTAAGAAATCTTTGCTAAAAGCAAGTCACATGAAATTTGTATATGACGGATATGAAAAAAACCTCCTTAGATTAAGATCACAGCTCTTTCACTATAGGAGTAGAAATTATTCCCTAAATATTAATTTCTTCATTGATTTAACTATGCTCTAATATTATCTCCATACATTCAACTGAAAACGAACCTCACCAAAATGGCGGAGACGAAGTAGCTCAAATAGTTCCGCATTTTGGTACAGATTAAAATTTAAGGAGGTGATAGCAAATACACTGAGGATTTTCCAACATTGAGTGGAATATTTTTTCTGCCTTTCATCTTATAAATCACATACGTTTTGTTTTTTTGAAGAGCGATCGGCATAATTTTGAAGGGAATTTGGTCTAGTGAGGGAGGAGGTTGCCAATACACCTTCGTCACACCTACATTGCAACATTTAAATCGTCCCTAGTAAAAGCGGCCAGCCCTTATCAACCTTGTCAAGTTGTAGATTGTCGAGAACTGTCTATCACGTGCGATAGTTCGTTATTGCTATTGACAGATTGTTAAAACATGCATGGCGTGATTTGTCCAAGGAATATCTCGTTATACTGTTACGGCATGAAAATTGTTGACATAGCAATTAAACTGATAACGGTTTTGTGTTAAAGAAGATAAATTGTTATGAAATTAGCACTGAGGTACGACTTTGCAATTTTGATTACGCTTGAAGAGATTCCAATACCCAATCACCATTTCCCTTCAACCTCAGTGGATGACATGCCCAGATGTATGAGAACATATTTCACAAGAGGAAGAGTGTTTGCCCTTAGTTTTCTCTTCTGTCAAGCAACTTGAAGAACGCTTAAAAACGGAGTATTTTATTTTTGCTCCGGGGGGGGGGGGGATTTTATTATACATAGACACAATATTAACATTTTAAATTTCTCACGACTTTGTTTCTTTTTTTTTTAGAATAATAGTTATCAGTGACGCCGGCAGTGACGCCGGCACGGGGGGCATGGGGTGCGTGTCGGTGCGTGCCCCCCCCCCCCCAATCGATTTCAGAACTTTTTTGAAAATCTAAAATGATTCCCAAAGGCGTTTACGCTATAGATTTCTGTAGAGGGTAGAGTGAGATGTGTTTTCGACCGAGTGATGGATCTATTGTAATCATTTTCTATTACAAATGGTTCTCAAACTATCAGAACTATCGCGAATCCTTCGCAAAATATCAAATTTTTTGCGCGCTACACGCGCTTCAAACATTACATCAGTATTGTCCTTATTATCAATAATTTCCGGTAGCAACTCCCGCAGAAGCACAGTAATAAAAGTTGAAAAGCTGTTTACGAATTCTCAGGTAAAAGACTGGCTTTGTGATTGGCATATAGGTTTGTTGGGGAATTGAAAGTGTCTCGATGCAGAGCATGAATGCAGGTTTTGTCATGGCAATCTATTTAATGAAAAATTTCGGCGTGCATTCGTCACGGTTTGCACTCCATCTCATGAACATTATTAAGGTTATACATGCAACTATTCTGATTACAACACTTTTCCGAAAAACAGAAGTACATTTCAAACCTCTGTAGGGGCCTTTGGGATCTTTCAATCTAATTTGTGGTATGATGTGGAAGGTTGAAAGTACGTATTTGCCGTAATACATTTTTCAAAAAATTTTACCGAGCGCTTTGCGCCCAGCCATTACCGGTGTAGATGACGATTGTTAATACACTTACGACGAAAAAGCATTCTGAAACGCGCTTTCTAGTCCTTCACCCCCTTTTGATACACTGTCAGGGAGGTTTTACATCACCTCCCTGCGCCTATACTCTTCCTCCCATTTCCCATTGCTAGAAGCTGTTCGTCTGGTTTTTCGTTCAAACTCAGTAAAAATACGATAGTTGTAAAGTGCTCGGCACCATACTCTATAGTATCATTTGGGTGTCAGGTAATAATCATCATATCAGCGCCCCATTTTATATAATAAATCCAGAGCTTGCAAGAGGTCCTATACCCTTTTGTAATGCACAATGAAGCAAAGGAAAATTTTCGTAATACTCCAAGAATGTTTCTGTGGACTCCACACAGTTATTTCTACGAAAAACTTTCCTCGAATAGAAGGCATGAAAGTAGCCAAAAAGAGGGGCTTCACTAGGTTTGTTGACAGCACACCCTTATCTTAGTACTCTCCTTCTTCACCCAACCAAAAATTAGAATTTAGGCTACTAAATTATAGATATTTTCCACCATATATGATTAGTTCCAAAAATATCCCAAAGATATCACCATTTTGCATGTAAGCAACCTTAAATTACCCCTCCCCCAGGACAGCATCTTTATGTATTGGCAAAGGATGATTCCACAATGCTGTTTGCAATCGCAGGGTCACATAATAAGGTAGAATTTACGCAGACTTGTGGGTTTAACTGGCATTACAACGTTATCTGTGGTGCCCCCCAATCACCAAATCCTGACGGCGCCACTGATAGTTATTTCCAGCCTTGCCCTACTTAATATTGATTTCTTACATCCTTGCACTCGAGTTCCTTTGCTCAATCACCAGTCACAGACACAATTAACTTTTTAAAACAGTAGTGTATTTTTGGCATCCCTTACTTGATCCCAGTAAAAAGACTCCTAGTCTAAGTATTGTTAAGAGACGAATCTCCATGAGAAGCACGTAAGCCGGTTATACTGATCTATCTTTATCATTACCAAACATCTTTTTTCGTCCCTTTCCTAATTGCTTTTTCTACTTGCATAGAGACTAGAAAGCAAATGAAAACTTCCTTCTGGTTTCCCTTTCCTATGTATAACACTTATTTTGTTTACAGCACTCCTACATTTAAATTGTACTCATTGTTTTACGTCATCTGAAGAGTTTTTGCGAAGGGAGAAAGGAAAACTGAAACTGTATTACAAAGGCCTTGTTTTCAGTGGAGTCAATGAACCTGCAAGTGACTTATATAGGGCCTATAGTTACCGGTCGAGCTAAGGAAACTACCTTTTCCAAAGTCCCCTCGACTCTCTGGCGAAGAGCCAAGGGACGAAACCAGACGTTACTCCCCGGCGAAGGAGTTCTGCTCGAGAAGACAGCAAACTTAACTGACCAACCTCTTCATCTCTAGATCTCTACATCGTCTGCCATGCGTGGTCCCGTTCTAAACTGGTTGAAAAGAACTGACTGAGAATTTGAACGGAATTTATATAGGCCTATAGTTACCGGTGGAGTTCTAGGTAGAATTATCGTTTCAAAGTGTAACCGAACTTTGCAGCAGTCATGTTCCTTAAGGGAAATAGCGCCATCATAAAAATTGTTCCATTATTACATGCTTACAGCAGGGAGATGTTTATTTCCAAATTAACGCCTCGCTCCTAAAAAGTGTGCAGTAGCGTTTAATATTCTCGTTACTTGTTCTGCGATCAAAACTAATAACACGCGGAACGTGTAATGTGAAGGCCACGTACTTCAATGCCATAGTTTATCGGCTTGCCTTGACAGTCGGACGAAACGTCGATAGCCTATCGAAAATAAGGCATACTGAATTATTGACCTACTGGTAATAAAATGAAATACAATTCAGTCTGTACAACGTAACTAAATGCATTAGTCAAGATTAACGACACTGAATATGTTGATACCTTAAAGCTGTCACATGCTTTGAGTAAAGCGACTATATGACATAAAAATTTCTCAAAGACAACAGAAAAAACGTGTACAGATATATAAGGAAAACTTTGGACCGCAAATGAAGTCGAATCTTTCAAAGCTATTTATTGACAGAATGATCAATAATAAATTATTTTTTAACCACACCATGCATATTGTCAGTCTTTAGATCAACATACAACCAAATAAGTGCTAAGAATCGGTATCTTGAAACGTGTGTGACTTCAAGATTTTGTTCAGTATATAATGACTTGAAAATTGAAAACTTGTCTGTTATCTCTCGGGAAATTTTGCTGTACTTAATATTAAATGATTTAGGGATATCACCTAATGTTTTAAATTTTTGCAAGCAAAATTTTAATTCACTTGATAATCCACAAACACCGTTTTGGTAGTTGTAGGGGCCCTTCTCAAAATAAATTAGTGAGAAAACGTTAATTGGAAATATGCGATGTCTTTTTGACTAATGGGTTCCTGGGCATCTACCTCGGACAATTCGCACCTGAATATTCCCAGGGGACAATTCGCACCTGCAAAACTCCCACCCTGGATAATTCCAAATTTACTGGCCGAGGGGATTTGACCGAGGGGGTGATAGTCGTGGTAGAAATTGTCCGAAGGAAATCATCCTAGTGAAAATTTTAAAGAGAATTGTCCAAGAGGGATTGTCGGGGGAGGAGATTGTCCCGGTGGGAATTATCCGTGAGAAACAAAGTGAAAATAATGTTTTACGTGATTTATTATACTTCTTTTGATTAAGCTATGTTACAGGGTAAGGACTGTTTCACCTAAAGGTTTTTAACGTATCCTCTGGCGAGGTCGTTGACTTCATTATACGTTCTAAGATGTAACGGGTTGAGTCTCAGTAATTAACTTATGTATTAATTCTGTGAAGTGCATATGTCTTAGAGCAGTTTTATTTTCGTTTGCGCATAAATCTCTTTAACAATGGAATTTTCATCATAATTTTCATTATATCTGTAATATTAGTCACCGTGCATTAAGAAAATAAAATAAGGTTGAAGTCCATATAACACTTAAAGCATGATATTTGAAGCTTGTTTCTTTAAAAACCATCTTACTTTGTCAACGTATTTGTTTTTATATTAACAGGAAGACCTCTCAAATAAAGCACGTGTTTAAATCATTAATGGACAATATATTTGTAGCCAGTGTGACACCAACAGAAAACCAGGAAATTCATCAAAAGATGGAGTAATTACACAACCAGACAAGAATTATCCAATGAATTACTCTTCAAAAAGTCTAGCTAAAGAGCTGTCCGTGTCATACCTAAAGTGACATCGTCATGGAGAAGGAAAAACCATTTCATAGTAGTTATTGAACCACGTCGTCAGTTTTAAGAAGTAGATGGGATAAAAGCATATATATGGCTCTTACATTGCCTCTACACCTCTTAAATGGTCAGTCCTCCATTTTGACCTTGCTATCTAGTCAATAATATATCTGTGTTGCAATAATAAGTAGGCTTATGGATTGTTCTTATACATTGTTTTATAAGTAGATGCAGTACTTACTGCCTTGTCGATATTTGACAATCGGATTGTATTGTACTCGGTTATTTTATTCAAAATCCAAAGTATAGCGTCGACAGAATACAATCACATCCAACAAAGCAGAAATTACGGAGACGAAGTTTAACAAGGAAACGGAAATGTTACTCCAAATGCACTGATCATTTAGTGCCCATACATGAACCTCCGTCTTATACTTAAGGTAAGAACTAGGCTCGTTTGAGTGCTTATGTCGCCTGGTTTCCCATTTGGTTCTTTTTTGGTTCTTCTTGTTAATTAGTGGTAACAATGTAAAAGCCTATGGGCCAACTATTTTAAGAATATTCCTGTAAGTATTCGATTGAAAACCTTCACCTTTCTCCATAAAATGCATTCGTATTTCATTTCATCCAAAACTACTCCCATATCTTTAGCACACTGAGCGGTAGTTCATTTGAATCAAGGCGGCGGTATTTATGCGCACGACACAGCAAACATAGCTGAACGTTATTTTCCAGAGCCAAATTTATTATTAAATCTTCGTAGTGGTTTGACTCATTTTAAAATAGGTCTGGGTGGAACTAGGTTGAGCTCCTCTGTTAGGCAACGATCCGAGGATCCTACACTTAGGGCCAGGATTAAAGGCGCTTTTAAAAGCTTCACGATAACGCTGGCTCATTGCTGTGTATATAATCGGGTTTACGACGGAATTAAAGTACATCAGAGCCCTGGATATTGCTGCTATAATAGTTTCTACGTTTGCATGGATAGAAGCCTGAAAAGCTTGCAACAAGGAAAGTATTTCAAAAGGCGCCAACAAGAGAAAGAAGACCACGCCGTTTACGACGAGCATTCTAGCTATTTGATTTCTCAGATGTGTGTCCCCTTCGCGTTTTACCGAGGTGTGTGATCTCAGTCGTTCGATTGATCTGTTGAGCCCAACTACTATTTTTACGTATAAAAAAGAGTTAAGAACTAGAGTTATAAAAAATGGAACAATTTGTACCACATGTGCGAGAGTGTAAAACCATTTTTTTGTACTGCCACAGGTCGTTAATTCGGTAGGCCATTTTTGGCAAATTTCCTCATCTTCTGGCCAGGTGAAACAAAGAACGTTGACCTTCAAATTTGACGGAATTAAGAATCCGGCGGTCAACGCAGAAGCCACCCACGCCATGATTGTCAATCCGATTGACCAAGTCCGATGTTGCAGTAAGCTCTTTCCTTTGGGATAACAGACGGCGAAGAAAATTTCAGCAGAAACTAGGGTTACGAAAATGAGTGATGAAAAGTAGGCTGTATCACCAATGAAAGGAACAATAATGCATCCAACATGCCCTAATGATGTATCATCGTCTACAAATGGTGAGTTTATATACTTCCACAACTTTTCTCCAATTACCGACAAGAGAAACACGATGTCGGCGATGGCGAGATTGACAAGATACCGATTTGTTGCCGTTTTCATTGAGGATTGTTTCGCCACGACGTATATGAAGGCGGTATTGTCTAAAACACCGACGAATAGAAGGAATGGCAAGATATATTGAATGTAAAATCTGTCCCAATGGCTGTAGAGGAGGAGTCCTTGAGCTTCCTCGACCGTTAAATTCATGAACGTCTCGGGATCATCCTGATCGCACGAATCACCGTATTCGTAATAGTCAGAAATACCTTCCATTTTCAGTTTTCGGTTCCAATTCTTTGTTTAATAAATTAATATCTCCTAATTTACATTACAATGATATCATTATAGATGGTGATATAGATTTCTCACACAAATCAAACCATTGCAGAAGGATACAGTTATCCGAAGAATAAGATCTATTCAATCAAATTGATTGATTTTCGTCTTGTACGAAAGATTATAGTTCCTACCATCTGAAACTTCTCCACGACTGCAACAAAGAAAGTTTACCTTTTGATTAGATATGAGTGTTTCCACTTCTCCCTACTAGCGCACTTTTCTATCAGACTATCATTAAGAAAGTACTAGGACGAGATTCATAAACAAAAGATCATTACAGGACCGTCGACTTACTGAACTGGATCACTTTATCGCTCCAGAACGTAGCTAAATGTGGAAGGCCGACTAGAGGTAAATTATCACCATTTGAAGAACACTTTTATTTCCCTTAAAACACAACAAGGCGAATAATTATAATGTCGCAGTTACTTCACTTCGCTAAAATGTTCTTTGCATGAGGTGGATAGTTTCTCAAGAGACATTTTGTCCATTTGCTGGTATATTTTGTGTCGTACTGTGGTGCCGATAGCCTCATTAAAGTGATCAATTTTACCCGAGAGAGCGAGAAAAAATTCCTAAAGGAATATTCCTATATTTTCTTTTAAATCGCCTCTTTAATCGCAAGATCATGTCACAAAGAACTACATCCACCATTATAAAACTTTTCTTCCCAAACACTGGTGAAAATACGATACATCACAATACTTGTTGTTGTTCCAGGTAACTCCAATAAAACTCCAACACACTCGCAGCAATTGACCTTCCGTGGAAAAGGAAATCATCCAGATAAGATAAAGCGCGGCACGAAAATTTAATCTTCGAGACTTTGTAAAATCCTATCAGTTGAATATGTTTTTTCGTTGAACCAAAATTTTTACCAGCATTCTCTAAATTTATTAATAATAAAAGGTGTGCTCCTTTCGTGTCGTTGTCTGACGCAAGTTTCGATCTCCCCTATCTCGACAAACACACAAGCATTTATACCACACGCAGCTTTGCAAAAGAGCGCTCTGTCACTATTAAAGGGAAGTCAGAGACATAGATTTGGCCTTCGTTGCCGTGGAATTATGTGGTCGAACGTGTTTCGTTCCCGCGCAAAGCTATGGTTGTATGTAAAGTAGTTCGCTTTAAGAGACCAATCAGATTGACTGGGTGGGTAACGTCAGACATTAGTTACGCAGGGAGTTGTCCGGTATGAAATGAATCTGGTTAGATATTTAAAGCTTTCAGTTTAACGGAGCCACCGTCAGAGGCAGGAAAAGTGTCAGTTCTCCTGTTACGTTCTTTGTTATTATCACTTATGGTGTGATACTCAGGGACAAGATTAATACTTCTATTTTATCGCGAGATGAGAGTAATACTTACCAGTGGTTAACAAAACTGTAGCCGTCGATGACAGGGCAATAAAGACTTACACGGGTGTATTTATCAATCGCTTTCTGATCTCCCTGTATATTACGACGGTTGCTTTTGTAAACACTGGAGTTTGGAGTTTGGTTTTATCATTTTGTTATAAGCGAAATCTCACAGTTCTCGAACCTGGCACTCTTCAAAAAAATGATTTCAGTACACAAGCTTGCTGTCATGATAGCTTCATGTTTAAACTCCTACCCCCACCACAATTTAAAAAGTTAATTACAGGGTGCAAGGTGTTTGAAAGTTTAAGATAAAATAGAATACTTTCTGATAGTTAAAATATGGCTATGAATATGTTCGTGCAAATAACATGCTAGGTAAGTATGAGATAAAAGAAAATATGAAAATAGACGAACCATTTTTGAGGCACCACTGATGTGTCGAAGTATTGGCAAAATTTTCCTAAACAAAGTTCACCTTCTACAAGCTTGGTAAAGAAACTCACTGAATGGAATAAAACGGACAATTGACATTCACAATGGGACCGAATGATTCAAACAATAATAACATTTCTAAAACAAAAAGGGGAATAAAAGAAATACTTTTCTACTCATATATCAAGGAAAGCATCTGAATATGTATATATCATAACACTGGCTTGGAAGGAAGGGGTTTTCACACTCAGAAGTTGCATTATTTTTTAATGAAAGGCGTCTTACTAATGGTACCAATGATTCTATTTTTCAAGTTGCTGGAACTCAGGTGTCAATTTTATGTCTGACCCATTAAAATTGAAGTTATTTGTCCATCACAACGTATTCATAAATATTATATTATAAAGTTTATGCAGTAAATGTTATTAGTGAAATGAGATTATCGGATCACAGACAAAACAGACAGAGGCTACAGTGATAGAAATATGCACTTCTGCATTGATTTCTCTGTCACAAACCCTCCTAGTGCAGTCACCGCAGATTAAAAGATTTCAAATTTATTTTTTTTTTTTACTTTTGGATGCGTGTAAATTCAATGCACTCTGGTGCCTGGATATTGACTGGAGGTGAACGCACACAAACACCTTTCGTCAGAAGTTTCTAATCGTGTAAAAGTTCGTCCCAAGCAACAATGAATCGAGCAGTTTGCGTAGAGAGGGCGCTATACATAAACAGGTATCAGCTGATTGATAAATAGTTTTGTCTTGTAGACTTGGGAAGGCCAGAGGACAGCCTACCTGTATTAAACGCTTAGTCCTTGAATGTTTTTTCATGTTTATGGATAAATTTCTTCCTGTGATCATAAAAGCAGCGGAGATGGAAATCACTGTGAGTAACGGGAAATTATTTGCTACGACTCCATTGATAGCAGGTTGTAGTTAGTACAAAGTAAAGATTAAAAGGCTAGCAAACACAGGCCGTCTTTAGTTATGTTCCAACGACTTTCCGGTTGCGGTATTGTTTATGGATGAAAACGAGCCAAACAAGAAATTTATGACGATTCCGTTGTTTTATGCGAATGTTTTACATCTGTCATCATTGGTGTTCAACTTCCGCCCTTTGGTACCCTTAAATGGACGACTGGTCTGAGAAAAGGCAGATGGAAGTTTACATTCGTGTCAACAGGATCCATAACTCTTGCTTTAAAACTAGTATGAAAGATGTTACTATATACTGAAGAGACAATCCACGCTTTCAAGCAAATCTTGTGCAATTAGGGTGGATGGATGTGAATAATGATCTCATTCACGAATTGTAACTGTGAAGAATATTCTTGTTACTATATAATTTGCTTAAAGTAAGCAATGTTGCAAATTCGAGTCCAGCAACTCCAAGACCGAATCAAGGGTGAAGTCCCGGCCATTACAATCCGAGTTTAAGACCGAGCCATGAACAGGCTCATTGACTTAAATTATCTGCATCAAGAATGTTTTGACTTTGGTTCATTAAGAAGAAGATACAGTTATAGGATCCACGTGTATTCCTTTTATTCCAATAGATAATAGAAAAACGTATAGCCTAAGACACAAAACATGATTGACAGCAAGGAATAATGATAAAGCGAATTTTATTGTTGAAATTTTCGGTCCTCCTGGGACCTTCCTCAGCAACAACTTCCACCTCCCTGAGTAGAATGACAAACAGGTTACATACAGACAGTTTCGACAGTCACTCATACAGTGATCGTGCAACCAAAACTTTCTTCAACATTTAAAGGTCCTGTGACATGAAAATTACAAAGTTGGATATTTGATGTAAAAAGAACATTGAAAAGATCCAGAATATAGCTGCAATTCCCATTAAAATCCATCAAATATTGACCATTTTACGGGGTAATTTCTATTTCAAATTTTATCATGAATAAACATGAGCTACAATATGCAAATATATGACATCGAAAAATGGACATACCATATATGGCACATGTTAGCCCTTGTTTTTTCAAGGACCCTGGTAGTATTGTTATCCCATGAGGGGTTTAGTGTGAAAGTTAAAATTGTTTCCTTGAGAATTATTGATATCACTCACCAAACTGTAAACTACCTGATCAGTAATTTAGAGATAATATATATATATATATATATATATATATATATATATATATATATATATATATATATATATATATATATATGTATATATATATATATATATATATATATATATATATATAGGGCTAACAAAAGAAATCTTAGCACTGTGCAGCACTCCACATCATTATTTTTGCATAGGCAATGAGTTACTTCAGAAACGATCAAACTTTGAAGATGTGTATTCTGAGAATGGTAAAAGATATTGAAATAATTCCTATGGATCTATCATTGGAAGACTTAATTCTTTAGTTGAAAAGTGAAACAGCTCTTTTTGGTGGCATGTCACACGACCTTTAAAGCAAGGGAGGATTCTACAGTACCAAATAAGTTTTACTGTAATGAATTATTCCTGAACCATTTATTACAGAAGTTGTTAAAGTTTCCATTTATTGATGTTACAAGGATAACTGTGTTTCATCATTCGCAGTGTCAAATGGATGAGTCACATAGCTTAAGGTTAAGGCTGACTTTATATACGGACATACAACTGAATTCCTAGAAGTCGTCCCCTACCGACTAATGAAAGTAATAAATGTCTCATTACTGCAACCAGTGTTACACCAGATTAATTCCCCTTCAAGCAGTATAGGAAAGTTAAAACAAAAAATAATTTCGCAGGGATTTCAAATAATTTCATGTTGTCTGAAGCTATTTCAAAGAAAGCAATTTGTGTCATAAAAAAGAGTCATCGTTGCTATTACAAAACGGCAGTTCGTGGAATTCAGATGTCTTTCTGCTTAAAAAGGATAAACAATGTCTCATTTCATTTCAAGTGTTTGCTTTGAACTAAAGCGTCTTTCCTCTCAGTGCTGATGTACGTTCTGAGACTTAAAAAGATTTATGAGAAAATTTTGTAGCAAAAGAAACCAATAAATACGAATCATTGGTCTTCTTCATTGAAGTATTCCGATTTGTATCAAGATACTTACAACCGAAACTATAGAGTCAGCTGATGTTTTACGATTTCTTGGAAAATTGTCAATGCTATCAAAACAACCATTCAAAGAGACATTCGTTTGAGGAAATCTCATTATTGCAGAGGGTGAAGTGTTTAAAGGTCTATTTAAATGGACGAAAGGGGCCCAGTGATTAGTGAGCAACAACCCTGCACCACAGGTGCGTAGGAGGATCAACAAATTGAAACAGGACCCAAAGTTCGGAGGCTATAAATTGTCCTGCCGTGTACAGTTAGGATTCTTTTTCACTAGTTGCTTTATATGTTTTTTATATGGAGATGTGCCTTTCCCGCGGAAATGATTTCTTTCCCGGAACACATCGTCTACACTGCGTAAGCCTTTCTTTATATCACTACATGCTTGAAACAATTTGAAGCACATCTGCACATGTAACAGGCCACGCTTTAAAATGATGGGACAATTAAACGTCACTGGCAACTTGAAGAAGAGAGAAACACAGGGGTAAAGGTGAAAATGCATTTAAATTAGTGCGTTTACACAAGTGAATTGTCTGTGAAACGGAAAGATATACAATCACACATCTTAGCAAAAAGAATTAGAATGGGATGCTCAACTGCCACGGGGGGGGGGGCACTGGGGGAATTTTTCTCAGTCAAAGTCTTTGCCCTTCCACTCACCCCCACACTTGCCCCGTCCGCTGCTGTACAAAGGTACGGATTTTACAAGAGCAATGTGGACTCACGACTCTTTGCCTTACCAAATTCTGCTTGCCCCTCACCCACCCACCTCCCCCCCCCCGACTTTTGAAATTCTGTTGGCTCCACTAGGCTGTCATTGATGGTATTAAGATGACGTTTTCCAAAGTTCACTACTGGCCCATAGCCGGTCGAGATGTTGAATGAGTCGAGATCACTTCCTGGGCGAGACGCTCTTCAGGGGGAGAGACTTTTAAGGATTTGTTAAGGCTATAGTAATTTAGTAATTTTTTTTCAGCCCCACCCTAAGAGAAAAGAAACACTTATTCCTCTGAAAGGTGGCGTAAAATACAAAATTGTAGACACGGATATTGCAAAAAATGGTATATCTTAAAATTTTTGTTTCATCACAATACAAATGCGTACATTAAACCAATACCTTCCGTTTGTCAACTTCTCTTTTTTGTAAGTTTTAATTCAGATCCCTCTTCTACACAAACATCCCCAGCAGAGCTGAGGGTATAATTGGCTGATAACCATTTGCATTTGCCAGAGCACGTCTTTGCACGTAAGTGTACTGTGCAACTTTAAACTGGGGGGGGGGGGGGGGGCTGTGTACTTTTGCTCGAAATTCTATTGCACATCTACCGAGCCTGATAATAGTACATATCTTGCCCGAATGTAGCATTGCATTATCATGTGCATGACAAAGTGGTTTTCCAGTAGTATTTGGTTTTAATTCCGGATGGGGAAACCCCTGCATCATTCTCCTATAAAGATAACTTCATAATGCTTAACATCATTTCATGTCACTTACCTTTACATCACATAACTCCACACAGTGTTGCAGGGTGACTTCTCACCCCTAACAAAGTCGCTCCACAGGACAACAAATTATTGTGTCACTTCGCGTTATGTAAAGCCACAACGTCACGTTTATATGGTAGGCCAAGACTCGTATCGCGTCACAACACATGTCTCCATTTTATCATGTTGAGTAATGTGACGTCACGCCATCATGTAACATTATGTATATCATCTCATATAATGTCAGGTTGTATGGTCCCATTCAATTCAAATCATAAAATGTTTGGCAACGTGACCCCTCGTCAAGTCATGTAGGCCGTAATATCACGTCCTTCATATCACGTCACGTGACGTCTGGCATAAAATGCACGTCAAGTTACATTCACACTATACGGTCAATGGATTATTGATCCTTAGTTAGACTAAAATTGTTTTTAACGAGTTTTTGATTGCACGTGTTCAAATTGATCCCCATTTCTTCCAAAGAAGTTTTATTTTACCTTACTACAAATAGCCTAAGGAAATCAACTTTTAGCAAGTCGATGGGCTTATCCTCAAACAAAATTCTTCCTCCGTGACGCAAATAGGTTGTTCCCGCCCCTTCTGCTTTTGATGAAGAAATGAAGTTCACTGCTCCTTTGTTTAATCATTTTCTCAGATTCACCCGTCACCACCAGCTTTCCTCAATTTCTTAAAATATCCGGCGTTTAGTACTAAAGGTGATTCAATCAATATATATCGATCTAGGAGAGTTTTTGTGAACGTCGATGGCATGACACATTACACATTAGAACTTGATCGTTCGTCGCCTAGGGAGTACAGCCGTAAAATAAATGTTCATTGAGCACGAGTTATCATGTGACCTGATAGCAGCCACGTCATTTACCTCTAAATAAAGGAGGACTTTACGGTGAAAAGAAAATTTGTAACCCACAGACGAGACACACGTAAACACTGCTTATATAAGAAGAGCGGCAGTTGTCTATGATCCTCACAAGTTCGAAGTTAAAGCATTTAGGGAGAAAATCTCATTCACACTGACGCAAGTGCAAAGCATGCTTAGCGATAATTACTACTACCGTTTCAAAGCTTTTTCCAAGCTTATTAACCTAAGAATTTGCATTACAGCAGATGTAATTTCAAAACTTTATATTTAATTGTTAAAAATTGTGGAAATAGATGCCCGCTGTTAGTGTGTTAACCACAGAAATGTCGCACCTAGCCATCAAATCTTGAGACCACGACACGCAGACTTGTGTTATATTCAAGGGAGCAAATTCTCCAACGTTTCGGCATTTTAGTTCGCTTAAGGCTCGGTCACAAATACCTCTACGAACGGCTACGAACGCCGTTAGAACGATTTTTAGACCATTTCGTAAGATTTTCGTAAGAAAGCCGTACGAAACCAGCGTTCGTAGACCATTCGTAAACCGTTCGTAGGTTCGCAGCCTGGTCGATGGTCTTGTCCAAGATTTTTTATTTTACACACGTCGTACGAAACCTCCTCTTCGTTAGGCGGCCGTAAGGGCGTCGTAAGAACTTCGTAAGGACAATGTAAGACTTTTGTAGATTTCGTAGGGTCGAGACACAATTTTAGAAGCCTCAAATTCTTACGATGGTCGTAACGACGCCCTAAGTTGTTCATAGAAGGCTCTTACGGCGTTCGTAAGAACGCCTTACGAACGAAAATTCGTACGGCATTCGTACGAACGATTAATGGTGCTAGTAAGGCATTCGTAGGGTGCTCGTAAGGCATAATTTGGCATAATTAGTGAGTAATTGTAGGGTATAAAACCAAACGCGCGAAGTTCAAATCCTCACTTTGTTCATGGTATTCGACGAAAAAATATCTATCGAACTGAAGAATTATGGGACCGACAGGAAAATCCATTAAAGGAACGAGGGCAAAGGGGAAGAAAAGAAAGGAGGGAGATGAGGAGGAAGGAGAGAAAGGGGGAGAGCTGCAGCAACAGCCTCAACAAGAGATGATGGACACCGGAAGTGACCAGGAGGAGACAGTGGAAGATGTCGAGGATGAGGAGGAGGGAGAGCCATCGAGACGGGAGGGCGATGACAGCGATGAAGCTGAATCAACTGGAAAAATAAAGACAGAAAAATATGATTTCGATCCTACAACCGAACAAAGGCTCGTGGAATTTTTCAGTGAGAACGATAATTTCTATAATAAAGGAGGTGAAAAATACGCAACTTACGCAAAGTTCAAGAAGCACATGCTGGAAACGTTGGCGAGAGAGCTTAATACCTCTTGTGAGTAATTTTTGCTATAAATCTCCTAGTCTATTAACATTACTTCTTTATAGGTACCTTAAAAATATTTCTCATTACCATTAACAATTCTGACCATCACCACGTTTCATTCCAATGAAGAATAAAAACTGAGATATCAAGATAAAAGAAATAACATTTAACCGGATACTAGTTTGAGGTAAGTTACCACCCTTCTACCCTGTAACATTCTGTCATTGAGTAAATCTTTCTCGTTTACATGCTACTTATCTTATTCCGGAAAGATTGTGACTTTAAAGGCAGATCTGTCACGTGAAAGGGAGACAGAAGTTGATTTTTTAATTGGATTTTCTGATTGATTCTGTTTCTCCGATTCTTATGCTTTCATGGAGAGCTCAGAACTCAGGAGTGAGTTAAAAAGATTAAATCTTTTTAATTCACTCCCTCTGCAGGCTACCTGTTAATTTGGATGCAGTAGGGGTCAGAAATGTTATTTTCAAACTTTGATATTCAGTTCCAAACTTTGATATTCATTTCGTCATCATTCACCTAGTTATAGTGTTAATTTTGATTTTATCTTAAATAATGCCTTTACTTTTCACAACCATTTATTGATAAGAACAAAATAAATTTCCAAGAATCTTTATGACCTCTTCTTTAACAAAAATTGTTGGCTTTTCTGCAAGGACATGAAGCTCAAATTGTGCCATTACATATAACGGGTCTTATCGAGCTTCGTAAGATCTTCTCAAGTCATTTGTAAGATCTCCTTACTAATGACTTGAGAATGCTGTGAGTTGCACGTACCATCATCTTGCGACAAGAAAAATTGCCGTAAGTCTGACGTAATAAGAAGAACTTAAGGCAATCTTACGAAGAACATACGAACTCTAAGGCCATTGTTAATCCGAAAATCACATCGTTTCTCACGAAGGCCTTAAGTTGTGCGTGCGAATTAAAAGGCGTTTGTACGAACTTTGTAAGAAGACCGTAAGATACTATGTCCCAGCTGCGAATCACTACGAAGTGCGGACAGGGAGATTCGTACGAACGCATCGTTCGTACGAACCTTTGTGACCGCAGGCGCGGATCCAGGATTTTGAGATGGGGGGGGGGGGGCGCACACACCATCGGCCGAAGGCCGACGAGCGAGGGCCGAAGGCGCGAAGCAACGGCGGAGGGTGGCCTCCCCCAAGAAAATTTGGATTCTAGATGCGCTTAGATGCAATTTCCCAGCATCTTGGAAGTATACATTCCAATCTATTTGCTCATTTTTTGGAGTAAAACAATCGTTGGTCATCGAAAAAGGGGGGCGTGCGCCGGGTGCTCCCCTACCTGGATCCACGCTTGGACCGCAGCTTCAATCAAGGGCGTAGGAAGCGGTGGGCTTGGGGGGTTTAGCCCCCAGTCAAAAAAGTTGGGGCTGAAGTATGCTTCCCCCCCATCCAAGGGCAAAAACCCCTTAATTCTCTTCTGTCAGAAATGTCAAAAATTTGCAGTAATTTTCCTTAAAGTTTGTCCAAAATGTTGCACCAAATTGCATCTGAGGACCCTCAAATACCTAAAAATTTTCCCTCCCCTTAGACCCCTCCCCCAGGACGGCGATCCGAAACAAGGTTCAGCCCTCCTCCACCCAGTCTCGAAAAGCTTCCTACGCCTATGGCTTTAATTGACGGTTTGGGAAGTTTTCAAAGTATTTGTCTAAAACAGACAGACCACGCGAGAATAAACGAGTTTGGTTTCATGACTGGTCTCACCGCTTTAACGTCTGTCTGAGAACACTTAGGCTTCAGTTTTGGATAGCCTCGGTTTGGTCCAGTTTAATTTCAGTCTGTGCACCTTTAGTTTCTACACAGCTGCAAGCATAGAGCTACAATTCACTCCACTGGTCAATGCTTCCTTTGGAGTAAACTAAGTTTTCTTAGAAGAACTTCATGTCTGCTTCTCAGCCCACACTAGCCTACTGTGTGTCATGGGCGGAGATTTGTTCTCAGTATTGGGGGACATGACCCCATTTTCAAATAAGCTACTGTGTGAAAAATCAAAGTCAATGGGCGATTTCTCAAATATTGGGGGACATGTCCAACCTGTCCCTCGGGATCGCCACCCATGATGTGTGCAATCTTAGCGTTACTGTGTTCTGACTTGATAATGCAATGGACTACATTACATGACATTCCATGGCCTGCACAGGTCGTCATTGACCAATTAGACTGACGCCATACCTCTCCTCCTATGGGAAACACAATACGTTTAGGCTACATGCCAGTTAAAACTTTTTTTGTAGACAGATACCTATGCTAATATGCCCAAGTGACACCCGGGCAAAACTGCTTTTAGTCGTGGATGATAATCAACACGGCTAATGGGTTGCGTACCTAATAACCCCAAAAAGCTCTGAAGTGTCTGCAAAATTATGGGCATTTAACTCCAGCATTACCGTTATACACTCTGTAAATGACATTATGATGCGTTAAGCTAATCAGATTACAATATTACAACGTGATCATTTGTTTTATTTATCTTAGCTCGCAATAACGGCAGGTACGTCCATTTGTGATGTCTGGAGTATATATAATAGCACACAAGTAGCTAAGAAAACGCGCGAAGCGCGCAGAGAAAATGTCGTTTTGGAAGCACTTTATTAATGTTTAATTTTCGCATTGCATTGAAAAGTTACTCACTTTTTTAATTTTAAACCCACCCAAGGAAGAGAGAGGGGGCCTAACCCTTGGAATCCAACGGGACTGATACAGTGCGAACGAGTTAAATTTCGCATAGTTTCCCATTTTGTTTATGTGTAAAGACACGTTTTACAATTCATGCTACATTGTGTAACCAGTGAGGTGTAGTATACACCAGAAGCGGTATCACGCAGCGTATTTAGCCTATACCGGATAAATGGTAGACAAATTGAATTTCAGGTATTACTTTCATGCATTGCCTCTCGGGCCTGGCCAAATGGTCTTGCAGATCGGAGGTTTCTCACCCCTGGCTTAAAACATTCTCGCAACTAGGTTAAAAATTCTTGCAAAATGCGACTTTTGACCCTTCGAGTTCTCCCATGTACTGCTTCTACTGTATTAAATTGAACACTGACTGGGTGTGCCTTCAGAACTTTCAGCCAAGTAATGTTTGATCAGACACCGATACGGCTTCCAGTTCAAAAATTCTCCCATTTTACATTAATCTTCACACACGTCGGACACGTATGGCTTTAGATGACTAATAAGCGACTTCATCGATGGTTAAGGCGTCAGTGATTTACCAAATAAACGTTTCCTTATTCACCCTTTTTGGGAAGTTAAAATTTTTGACACATTGCAATGCAATAAAGCAAAAGTCATGGAGCAACTTACAAGTTACGTTCCGGGCAATGGTTCTAGGAGACATATTAAGCAAAAGAAATTTCTTAGTACTCTACGTGCCAAGTAATGATGATTCCCCTATTAGATAGTGTGACATTATGTCATTTCTTCTTATCACAAACTAGAATTTCCTCATTGAAGGAGCTACATACGAGCCTGAAAATAAATTGAAATCATGACGACTCGAATACTATTAATTCACATGAACAGTGGTCGACAGGCCCAATAAACCTAGTACGTTGAATCTTGACATAATCACAAAATACATACTTGACGATTACGGAGATATTTTGCAATAGTATATACAGCTTCATAAATAATATATGGTATTTAATTGTGAGATTTAAGGGATAAATTCGTCCAAATTTAGATAAAGGCCTACTTTCAGCCAAGTAATGTTTGATCAGACACCGATACGGCTTCCAGTTCAAAAATTCTCCCATTTTACATTAATCTTCACACACGTCGGACACGTATGGCTTTAGATGACTAATAAGCGACTTCATCGATGGTTAAGGCGTCAGTGATTTACCAAATAAACGTTTCCTTATTCACCCTTTTTGGGAAGTTAAAATTTTTGACACATTGCAATGCAACTTTAAAGCAAAAGTCATGGAGCAACTTACAAGTTACGTTCCGGGCAATGGTTTTAGGAGACATATTAAGCAAAAGAAATTTCTTAGTACTCTACGTGCCAAGTAATGATGATTCCCCTATTAGATAGTGTGACATTATGTCATTTCTTCTTATCACAAACTAGAATTTCCTCACTGAAGGAGCTACATACGAGCCTGAAAATAAATTGAAATCATGACGACTCGAATACTATTAATTCACATGAACAGTGGTCGACAGGCCCAATAAACCTAGTACGTTGAATCTTGACATAATCACAAAATACATACTTGACGATTACGGAGATATTTTGCAATAGTATATACAGCTTCATAAATAATATATGGTATTTAATTGTGAGATTTAAGGGATAAATTCGTCCAAATTTAGATAAAGGCCTACTTTTTTATTTAAACCATCTCGAATTACATATTTTGTTTATTCATTTATCTTTTGGAAGATTGAAGACCATGCCTTGCAAAACTTTGGGGGGGGGGGGGGACACTTGCCTATGGCGAGCCGCCAATGTTCCCTTTCAATAAATTGGTTAGGGAGGACGGAGAACCTTTAGTAATTTGGCAAAACCCCTCAATATATTCTTATATAAGGCATGAGCCCTACTACTTTGGTTTAGGTATACGGAATCCCTTTCATTCCCTCTCAATTTTTGTCAATGACCGTAGTATCACAACATACATGTCTGGTGACCACTGAGACACTCTTAGACGCTCACAGGTTCATACTATTAAACTGCATAGCAGGCCTTGAAATTAATGCACTTCATTGGGATGTACTATACCCATACAATCCTGCGAATTTTCTTCAGTAGGAATTGTTTCTGCGTACTTCGGGCGAACTTGTAGCTTTCTTGTGTCATTGTAAGAACCTTCTTGTTTGCTCCCTTTCAACCACTCAAATAAATCGGCTGTTGGATTTAAAACTGCATGGTAAAGTGTAGCCTGCGTAGCGCCTCTGTGGCTGCCCCCCTTGAGTTGCCGTTAGCTTTTTCGTAGCGATAAGCTGGACGAAAAAAGTTCGTCCGCTCCGCGGGTTAGGTAAAGTGTGGTTGACTTCTGAATGGACACTCAACGCGCCGTCACTCGGTGCCTAATAAACACATTACGTTGCCATAATACCAACAGATTTAAACATACGTCTATGTATATGTCCACTTATACATATGCGTACTGTATACGTATACATGTAGGTATATACATGTACTTTCATGTATACGTATGGATCATTTTAGGGTTTCCGACCCACGACCCCCTCCTCCCCCCCATGTCCATTACAAATAGCAGAACTTGGCTGGATTCATGCATAATAACTCCTTGGATTACCTTTTATATTCAATATTTATGTGCTGAAACAAGTAAACGATACTTGTAAGGAGAATGAGAAGAGATCAACGAGCTTCAGCTGATGCCCTAAAATGAGGCTGAGCGATTGCTTATTCCTTATTAATATATTACCATACTAATAACATCAACGACGAAATGAGATCAATTAGCATCAGGAACTAATCACAAACATTCATGAACATTCTTATTACCCCTGCAGCCAAGGGGAGGCCAGGGGCGATGTTCCTTTGAAAAAATTTCACCCCTCCTAGGAAATTTAAAATTACGGTTGCCTTGAAACATTTTAACATATTTAACCCTCTGAAAAAGATTTCGCCCCCGGAAGCTATCTTCCCCCTCCAGTAGTTTTTCTAGCTATGGGGCCTAATGCTAATATTGTTTGCACATTGCATACTTGTTTTTCAAACTTTTTCCCAGTTCAACCCATTTTTTTGATGGTTAAGCCCAAGGAGACGCAGTCTTGGCATGACTCTTTAATCAGGGGCATGGTTTTATACCAAAACACCAGTAATTTCATATTTGGAGCCTGATGAAGTGTTTTAACTCCAAAAAAAAGCTTCATACGACTTATCTGTGGATCACCACCATTAGTTTAAGAACAGAAGTATTGACACTGTGAAATTTGACGTCATACATGTAAACAAATCCTCTTTAGCGTGAAATGTGGCTTGTTTTCACAAAGCTTTCCTCACAAAGCCAATTAAATTATTCATTTTGTCGGGTACACCTGGCAATAAGTATTAAGCTTTTGATTTATGGATCTTACCAACCATTATGAACATGCAAATGTCATATCTTTATGTTTGACGCAAAGAACTTGGAAATCGTGACAAATAGCCACAATTCCTTATACAAAAATGCATCAAACAGTGACGATTTTACCAGAAAAAGTCTGATTTACGCCTACGTCATAGACAAGCATTAACTAATCATGAGACGTGGAAGGATGAACTCAAGAAATATTTCATATGTTGTCCTTTTCTTCTTCCCTTAGTTTAGTCCAGATACAGCTGTAATGTTGATACGCCCGAAGGGGTTTAGTTTGGAAATCTTGAAAATACCGTATCATTACCATACCACAAATTGGAAAGTAATCATAATTATTTATTACCGATTAACAAAAGTCTACATCTGTACATGAAACACTCTCTATGATTATTTTTTCATGGCCAGCGACTTTTCTCAGAAATGGTCAAATTTTTCGTCTTCCTTGAGAACGGTAAAACATATTTAAGTATAAACCCAACGGCTGTTTTGCAAGTCAATCTTCATCGTATATTTGTTACATCTCCTCGTGCTTTATTTCACACTGAAGTCGAATTAAGGAGTTCCTATTATACCAATCAAATGTTGTATTATCAATAGCGGAACTTAATCCTGATTGGATGATAATTGGAAATTAGGTTGTCTGCTTCCCATCAGCAAATAAAACGTCAGTTGCATTAAATCTTCCACTGAAAATAACTAAAAAGTTCGTGTTTGTAATTATAAGTTGTAATTTTTTTATTAGAAAAACGTATCATTCTCATTGTTCCAGTTACATCATGTAGCCAATTCTAAATAAAAACAAGAGGTTTCCTCCTAAATTTCCAGTTTGACCGTAGGTCAAATCCGTTTGTATTTTAAGGTTTCTTTGTTTTCTTGGAAAGCAGCATCATCAGAAAATAAGAACGGAGAACTATGTTCGCCCTTATTAATCCTATTAACTTTACCTTCTTTGCGGGCATGTAACCCCGAAGAAGTTCTATTTTTCGGGCAATTTTAATTGCTTCTAGACGTAATCTTTCTAGAAACTTAATCGACTTATGCTGTTTAGATTATATGTGATCATTTCAGTTCATGTTAGGACAATTTGTCCAACTAAAGAGGAGATCGATGCCTGCCAGGTTTAATGATTATACGGATTGGATCTGTTTGTCATATTGACGTTGAACTGTATGCAAGGCGCATGTGCAGTGTGAATTTTGACAATTATATGGATACACTTTAAGTACGAGAAGTAGTTCCATGGTGTAAGAAACTTCAGAGGTGGCCCTTGAAATGCTTTTAGCACTTAAACTTGTTGTGGTCTACCTTTTAAGAGTGAGTAAAGCTATTAATAAATTGAAGATTTTCCTTGTTATTGAAAATCGACAATCGTCCAGATGTTGGGCAAAGTGCTGGTTGGGCCGTACGCGTCACCACACGAAAGTTAGCCAGTCTATTTTGTGCTGATTTTTTTTAGTAAGAGATTTATGTTCCATTACCGCCTAGTTAAATCAGGGAGCTGGAAGATTTTGAGCTCCCTGTTTAAATCAGGTTTCGGTTTTGTGTCAGTTGATTAGACTAATCGGTTCCAAAGGTCAATATTTGACAAGGCAATGCTAGCCTGAAAAGCTGTAGTTAAAAGTGAAACATGTTGTACGGATGGTATAGCCTGGTACGTGTATGTAAGTCAATGAAATATGAGACCTAAAGCCAAGCCCAAAGCCACGCCACAACAAGTGCGCAGGGTACAAGCAGTGTTTAGACTAAGTCGTGGTAGCTCGCTTTACTTTTTCCCTAGATCAGAGAGCGACTCACTTGCTGTGTACAGCCAGCAATGGATGAGATAGCTACCGCTGCTTCTCAGGATTTTTTCAAACTCCCTAGCACCTGCATACTAGGCAGACCTCACCATAAGATGTATGAAGTGTAAGAAGGGTAGGCGGTGCCACTATCTGACGTTACACTCAGTCGGTGAACCATGCTTATTTTTTAGGAAAGGCCCGAAATCATCATTCGTGATTTCATGCGAAAGATTTACTGGCTTTTTTAACTTGCCGTGTGTGAATATTTTGGAAGGTTGGTTCTTATGACCAAACTATGTTGGTTAAGATGTGGAGGTTGTAACCATCTCTTCCCCCCATTGAGGGGGGGGGGGGCAAACTCAGCAAGTTTTATGTTAGTAATATAATAGCTTATTATTCTAATGATCAGACTATATTCTGTAAACAGTTTAATAAGAGCAAACATCTTCTGGTTTACATTCAGCTTTGTTGTTGAAAAATTCATTTCTATACAAAGAGTACACCCGAACTTGGAGGTTCTTCAAAATATCCATTGAACATGAGAGTACATTTAACTTTTGGGGGTCAGCTTTACCTATTCTTTATATTATCTTGTTCACCCTGTGTGTAAAAAGTACTCGAAATGCATAGCATCTGAAGGGGTTTATCCCTCCCCCCTCAATAAAAAATGAAGTTGGGACCCCAGCAAATTCAACTTTGAAAAGACTCTGGGTGGAGAGCCGGTTGAGATGGTAAGGACACCGGGTTTGAACGACCCAGGGGCCTTGTGTCACGGCAGGACGCTGATGGCAGTTAGTAAATTAACAACTTTTTTAGCCCAGACTAGGCCAGTACGTTTTTTTTTTCAAAATATTCACAGGCTCGACGGGCATGCTGGGTGAGATGTAATGAATCTCTCCAGCTGTAGGCTACTTTGCTTCCCTGTATAGATTATTTACATTGTTTGCAGCACCGCTTGACAACCACCTGCCCCCTCCAAATGTAAAAATCCAGTTGTGTAGCTAAGGAGCCCGTGTGGAAGCAGGTCCTCCCCCACCCACACACATGTCCCTCCTCCCCCTTGCCCCATCGGAAGATTCAACGGTAAAAATATATACCGTTCCTGAATATAGAGCACCATGAAATGTCAGAACCCCTTGTGTCCCATGAAGATTTTTCTAGCTACCCCACTGCCTGTTTCGAACACTGTATTAGACTACATGCATATTGTAGACTGCAGTCCTAAAAGTAACAGCACTGTAGAGATTCTCGTACTTGTAAATTGAAAACTCATTCTTCTATGTATGCACAATAAATTTCCCAATGCTTTGTTTCTTTCTGTTTTTAACAGCGTTGCGACGAAGCAAGAAATACATAGAATACATTTTGCCCTATGGTTCTGACTCCAAAACTGACAAACTGTCAGATAAATCTCTAAAAAACAAAAGATGTAGACTTTACTTAAAAGAAATTTCCCCAGTGTTGCCGACGTGCAGAAACTTATTATCTTCAGAAGTGAGAGATTTGCATTTTTTGTGTTAAAGATTCGGAATCCAAGTGTAACAGCGTAAATTACGGAAAACATTTAAAGGCATTGCCTGGTGGCATTTTGTAGGGGTCTTATATGAAAGATAAAAAATTTTCATTTCATGTCATTCAAACCCCATATCAACACTCCATTCCTAACTCAAGATATCTCTTCCTAAAAATTGGTTACTTTTAATAAGAAATACCTCCAAGTTTCCTCAAGGTCACAAAACGTGATCCAAAGTGGGCAAATTGCCTCAGATTCCTTTTGTTATTCTTTATAATTGGCTACCTTGTTTGTCCTCGAAATTTAATACCGTTGGAATGTTTAGATGTTTTTAATGTAGATATAGTGAAAAACTGTTCCATACTTATGGTACAGCAAATAATGTTATGGAATATTCAGTATAGTGATATCAACATTATAAAGAAATACAAAAGCTACATCAAATCCATTTGCCCAGATGACATCACAGATTTCCCATCATGCACTAGGGAAACTGAAAATGTAGTATTTCTTCAAAAATTTGTATCTTCCGAATGCAAGATGCTATTGAGATGGGGTTTTCACTGCCTAACACAGAAAATTTTTCTGCTTTTTTTGAAAGCATCAAATTTGGTCACCAGACCATGCTTTTAAAGATAGTTTCATTTGTGGGCCCCCCCCCCCCCCCCCGTGAGACCTTGGCCTGTCAGTCAAATTGCAGAGAACACATCAAATCCCAGTTTTAGACCCCTACATTTTAGACAGAGCTCCCGAAGGGTTTTCGGCACTTTGGGAATGTAAAGTTATAGAGTTATACTAATCAACAAACCTCCCTACGAAGGTCTACATTTTTTTTACTTGATAACCAGCATTAATTGGTTGATCAGACCCTTTGCTAGTACAGGTATATGAAATATTAACATATTGGCTTTAAGCAATATTATCTTACTTTACAATGAATGCAATACAGTGACTAACTCATTTAAATATCTTAGCTTGAAATGAAGCATTCGAAGCAAGCCTTAGTGAATAAGAAATGAGAGCTAAATTAGGAATAAAAGCATGTTTTTTGAAAGAGGCCAAATTTCAGTGAAAGATTTTGATTCATTTCATTTGTAAAGGGCCAACTATCTCTTCTTAGGGGGAAAAAACTTCCCTACACCTATTGTAACTAGTCATCTTAGTATTACGTCATTTGGGACAGCCGTGCAGGTATTGTTCCAACTCCTCATGCAGCAAGGAATGTACAAGTCTGGTTGTGGCTCGTGAAGTCTTCCCGATTAAAAATATGGGCCATCAGCGAAAATAATTAAGGACCCACCATTTAAGATTTTACAGTATAACTTTTACGAATATCATAATCACAAGACAGCGCATATTGCAAAGATGTAGATGCCTTGTGGAGTTGTATAAGAACTGCAGAGGACAAGATAAATGCTATGTAAAGATGGAGTTTCAAGGCCGAGTCACGAATCCAGACTGTACGAGACCGAGTCCGAGTCCTTGCCTTCCAAGTCCGAGTCACCAGTCCGAGTCCTTTAAATCGTGACTCGAGACCGGTCTCGAGTCCGAGACGGCCGGTCTCGAGTACAACACTGATTTCATATCCTGTAGAGCACACTAGCCCACTATGTATGATTTCAATGCTAACGTAACCTGACTTTTCGATGCAATGAAGTTTTACCACATTACATTCACTGATTTGCACAATTCATCACTGACCAATCAGAATAAAGTTTTTGTTCGAATTTTAAGTCCATCATAGTACAGTCACCAATTGTGAATAGAGAGACCCGGGGTCCTAAATGCTTTCAGCGTGAGGCAACAGTCTCTTAAAATTGTAGAAAATAAAACAGTTGACAAAGGTAAAATTTTATGTTAAAATCACATCCAGTTTATGCCTTATGATATATGTTTGCTTGGATTAGAAAATGTGATGATGGCCCCTCTCCCACCACCCCTTCCTCTCTTCATGGTACAACTATTACAGTGATATGTCGAAAGAATTGCTTTGACCTTTGTTTGTCATTTATTTACAATCTTTGCTACTTTCTCCCAGTTTGATACATCCCGGTCTTTCCTTTTGAAGTTATCAACATTTGTTTTTATGTTTTTGTACCCCCACCCCCACATACATGCACACACACGGCATCCTTTGATCATTTTTGCGGAATCTATCAAACTAGAATTTTCTGTACTCTGCTCAAATCCAGGTTTTGTGGTAAATAGACTTTAGTTTGTATAAATGCTCAATTCATGTGATCCATTACATTAAATACCACCCCGGTCTCCCCCAGCCTGTGGAAAACGCCACTCGAATGTTGGGAGGGCACCACATGCATGTCTGCAATATGAAAATTTTAACCAATAGCTTATTTTTCATTATCTAAGCCTAACGAAGGTGTTATTATGTATCTTTACGAAATTCATTTTTCAAGTTTTAAGTCAGCCATTCTATTTTATAACGATCGATGAGAAGATATTTGTATTAATCATTTTCGGTCTAAGAGGCAAACCAGTGTATTGATGCAATATTTCATTCACCTATCACTATGTAGAAATTTAAGAATAAATTCGGTTGTTCTTAGAGCAGAGCGGAGTAGGATAGAACAAACTTTATTAAATCCAGTAAAGGTGATAACATGTCTGGGGTTGAAAGGAGTAAAAGAGTAAAGACCAGAACTGACAAATGTCTTAAATTAAAGACAGAAGACAACAATAACGATAATAGAAATGATAAAAAAAAGTTGGTAAGAAGGTTTACTAAAGACCCCCAAACCGATAAACAAAGAACGAATAAAATATGCAAGACAAGCTGAAGGCTACCACGAACATCCCCCAGCCAGTTATAGATAACCTACTAGTAAAATCTCTGTTGTGATTATTGACCTATATGCATTGACGTCACGCTGACGTCATTTAAGAGGGCAAATAATTCATTCTAAAAAGTAAATGGGTTTATTTACCCCCCCCCCCCCGTAAATATAAATCCCGCGGCACATCGACATTCCAAATAGGTATTTATGCACCAGTAAATATGGTTAATTTCACCCACATATAGTGTACATTACACAAAGGATCACAGAAATATGGTTAAGTTCACCCACATGTGGTGTATAGGCCTATTTATATTTACACGAAATATCACATAGTTTTTACACACATATTCGACACCTGCTCGGAAGGCAGCATATCTAACCGGTACAAAATTAGCTGTCTGCATTTGTGTTGATGCAAGCTGCAATACGCTTACCTCTCCGGGGAGCACTTTCTCTTCATATGCATAAGGTCCATTCATTGATGAAGGTACCTTTAGGCTAAAGGGGCATTAATAGCGATTGGTGAAAGCCCAATAGACCCTAGTCTACATCTTTCGCACGAAGTGTCAAAATATTGAAAAGGAGTTTTCATTAAAGAAGCTGACATGATGCACTCTTCGTTGCCGCCGCTGCCTCCTGTGCTTATCTTATTCTACAGCAACACAGAAATATTGCAGATTCCTAATTTCCCAAGACGTAGCAATAAATCATATATAATAAAACGAAAGTTGACAGCAAGTAATGCATACACTATCATAAAATGCCTCTTTTTTGTTCTAATTCATACAAATTAAAGTGCGTTGGTTTCAAACGGATGTATAAAATAAAAAACTTTGGGTTTCTCAGTATGATAAACAACCCTCAAACAGTAGACTTAACTGTTTTTTTTTTTTTGCATTACAGGAGTTTCCCATGTAAATGTCACCTCATTAGAACCTGTTTACAAGTGTACGTGTAATACCAACGGGCGAGATGCATTAAAGCAATCCTTTGCATCTCCCATATCTTTTCAATGCATACAATGACCTACAATAAACTTCCTAAACTATACTTCTAAAACTATATCAGGAAATTGCAAGAGACAAGGGTTTCCATTCTTGTGCGGCATATTACAGTTCAACTTGTCAGTCTTCCAATATACTAAATTGAAACAATGTCATTTATCAGTCTGAGCTGACAGAAGTTCACTTTAGATTGGGTACAGCTGGCGTTTTCAATCCTGATCTGACTGCAAGAGTTTTATCAGATCATGTGCAAATATTTATATGAAAAAATATCTGCTATCACGTGTTCGTCATAAGGTAACACAGGGAGTCTAGGGTCTTTTTTGACAGAGGGTCCAACATGAAAATGTTACAACCCCAATTTTTTAGTTGTCATACACGAAACCGATTATATACGGTAGGTTAAAACATTTGGCAAAAAATGAATACACCAAGCTAGAAACCCTTAAACAATAGTACCGTGTACTCACACTCTCTTCTTTCGCGAAAGATCGACAGCCGCTTATATCTTGACAAAGCAAGCCCCACGCACTTCCAGGACCGTGGCCATGTCGAAATCCATGAGGGAGGAGGGGGCAGTCCAGTCCCGTACCTGGAATGGATGGAAGTCAGTTGGATCCTTCCTTTGTCAGGGTTACCTCTTTGGGTAAGGTTCTAATATGAGGGTGACATTTATGTAATGTGGCTTAAATTCAGAATGGACTTTTATTTGGGAAAGCTAATTATAATATATTTAGAAATTTTTTATAACATTTAGTGATTTTTTTCCTTTCTTTTGGCTGGATGTAGGAGAAAGAGATGTCTTCTGAGGGGACATTCCTCCACTTTGGGAATATTTTATGCAAGTTGGCTTAGATGCAAATTGGTGCTTCCTGTCACTGTCGTAATTTCTTTGTGACATGGAGGGGGCAGTGGTGAAGACAGTCACCACCGAAGCGAAGCACCACCATTAGTTGGCACATAGCAAACCAACCAACCAAATCTGTGCCACATATTTTACTCAAAGACGGACATGCAGGAAGTTGCACTTTTCATGCTTTGTGACTTGAATCTAAACATTATTTTGATATGTTATAATTCAGAAATTCAAACTCACCAGAGAAAAGAAACGTTTGACAAACTTTAGTCGAAAAACCCACGTTGTATGTGAAACAGATCTCTGCTTTACTCCTGTTTTTATACCAACGAAACGTAAGGGCCTATGGTTTAACGAGAAATTGTCCAATTTTTACATCCTGCGATAGCATAAACGAAATTCAGCACATGCCATATGTGTAAAGATTCTTGTTTAGTAGCCAGGATTTTTCAGCAGGGTGGGAGCACCGGAGGGCATAGGAGTATGAAGCGGGGGTCTACGGTCAGTGACCCCCTGAGAAAAATATGTTATTCTTTTCAGAGCAAAATTCATACCGCCTTTTTTATTTCCAACGAGGAAGGAACAATTTCGCGAGAAACACTTTCGTCCCCTCATGAAATGTCTGTCCATACGCTAAAGCCGGAGGGGCACATTTGCTCGACGTCATTCCTCCCAGAGTAAGGATGCAGAAAGGACGACAATGGGAAGAGGAGTGCGAATGGGGTGAGGTGAGTACACGGGGTTGGACATGATACAAAAGCACTTACAAAATAGGTTACTATAACTTTCTTTCTATAGCCTAGGCTAACTGGGAACAATAACAATACTGTATCAAGTCAAATGCTAATCCAAGTCTGTGTAAATCTAGCTTGGAGAGTTGCGAAACGCGAAAACTCTTTTAGTGACAAATGGAAGAATCTCTTTTCATTGCTTCTGGAGAGCACAATACATCAACGGTGGGAGGGGGGGGGGGGCAACTGACATTTATGAGGATAACATGATACTCTGTCCATCGTCTGGCCGACAAAACGTCCAGGCATGCCTTGTAGTTTTCGGTAACGTACAACAAATACAAGGAAAACCCATCTAGACTTAGGCGGGAATTCCTGAACTTTACAGACGGAAAAAGCCCCGCCCCGGTTACCTGGTAGAGAGTCTATTCCTAGGAGGCATTTATCGAATGCCAAACCCTTCAGTCTGCTACTTACCTATTTGTCGTTTCTGTGAAGTAATACGTACATTGAAACTATTGGTGTGATGAATTAACCAATGACCACAAGCCTTCCACAACTTGAGAGAGTGGCCATTCAGGCTACCGATAACCCAACAGCTTTGTACATAATTGCCGCTGAAGGCCGTAATATAGTACAAATGCTTTCATCGTACAAGTGGCAATTGTGTACTTTCGAAGTAATAACCTACAATTGTATTCGTGTATATGTTTATCCGTGCACTTTCGAAAGGGAGAGACGGCCGGGCGGATGGATTTGAAAAGTTAGGGGCTAATTAACTGACTCGCAAACATCCCTAACTGCTAAAACATAACAGCCTGACATCACTGTCTGTTTGCGAGAACGACTACATCAATCGAGAGGAAAGTGGGACCATCATTCCATTACAAGCTTTCCACATCACAACTTTCTATAAAGCTACCGTAACCGCCTCACTCTCCTTACTTAATGTTCATAACTTCATACACATAAACTGTATATAGTATATAACACAGTTAGGACCGATACTTGTGTACAGTATACAAGCACACTGGTGGCACCATGGTTCGATCACTTCAAGGACATTTTAACAGTAAAAATGTTAAAAAAATCGTTGAATGGATGAAATTTTCCAGGAATGTTCACAAGTGTGTCTTCCTCATATTCCTTATGTTTTTGATATTGTTCGTAAATAGCAATCTTTAAGAATTTAGTTTTAAATTGAAGGTAGCTGTAAAATACGCAAAGCTTCTGACGGAACCTTGAGTGAATCACTTTGGAGCATTGAAGGTAGCTCGAAGACTTTCTAGTCACCAAAGGCAAGTATTATTTCACCAAAAAGCAAAAAGTATTGTCATGCTTAACAACATTTTAAATAAAGGTGTTTCTTAACATTCTTGCCTTCATTGATTTATTAAAACTTACAAAATTCTTGTTTTTTTTTTTTTTTTTTTGTTTGTTTGTTTGTTTAAAAGCCGAAACTTGGGAGACAATTGTTTTCTTTTGGAAAGGAAGAATAAAAGAACAAATACTTCATTTTTATATTGATGAAGAATACGCGATACAGGTGTTGGTTAGGTTTAATAACATCGCCGCATACCTGTCATACTAGAGTTTTAAATGCACTGCATGTTGGGACTTAGGGTACCCCTAATATACATTTTAACAAAATCACAGCTCCTCTCTATTCTTCAATACTCGAAGGCAAAAAAGCTTTGCTAATATGAAAGTCAAATCGAAAGTTCGATTCATTTGATGCCTCTTTCATTCATTGGGTTTATGAAAACAAAAGCAAAAAAGAAATTTTACTCTCGTTCTTGAAGGTCCCTCGTTTGCCTCTCCTAATTACGATGTGTTTTGACAATTGACCCCCGACTAAGCGACACTTAAGAGCGTGCAATGAACGCTTTGCGAAGGGAAAAGAGTGACAGTTCTGTTTGCCTCTCTCTCTCTTTCTTTCTATCTCGCACGCATTCACTGGCAAAATAACAGCAATGACGCAAAGTTCAAAATAGTCTTTGTAAATAAAGAGTTTAAGCTTCTCCGCTTAAAGGAAATGGTCTTTCAGATTGAATAAATTATACAGCAATGACTAGAAGCGACGGGTGAATCCGAAAAACATGAATGGAAAGAAAACATTGGATTTGTCAACAGAGGTTCCTATCGGGTTCGTTTCTTCTACAGTAAGCCTATATATAATAAATAAAGTCTAAATAATAAAACACTTTAAGTCGTTTGGTATAGTGAGAATGCTTTGTAAAGGAATGATGACTTCGTAAACAAAGGATTGCAATGTGTTATTTATTTTCACTTAATCTTCAGACAGCGGCTCGGTTAGCTAAGGCTAATCTTCCTCGAGATCCTCAAATAAACTTAGCACAATTAAAAGGAAAAGACGTAAAAAAAATGCTAGATAGAGATAAGATTTGTAAAATGGAGAAAAACAGGACAAGTTACGGAAAGAAGAAGGATAATGGGTAAACGACACTAGAAAGAAATAAAATTGATAGGTATAAAGTGTAAACATAAGCAAGTCAAATCTTCAAATGCAAATATATCCTTCCAATAATTTGTTGAAATCATTAAAAGTTTAAAAGTTGTATAAGATAAAAATTAAGTGGTAATTGATTCCATTGTTTAGCTCCAATAAATAAAAATCCTTCTTTTGTGGATTTCGGTCCCTCTCAGGCAATAATAAATTTGCAGTCGTGGAGACTGTAGAGTGCGGTAATGTATATTGCTTGTATATTGGAACAAGTCATTCATCTTCCATTGGCCAATGTCATTTGGTGGTTTTCATACCATGCTTACCCTTTTAGGCTTAATTCGTCGATCAATGTGTGTCATCTCAGTTTCTTAAAAAAATCGCCTACTAGACATTTCCTTACATGGCTACTAACATTTAGTGTAAACCTAGCTGCACTTTTCATGAGATTTTCTAATTTATATTTCCCTCAGTGCATTAACTCCACGTAAGACTATCAGTAATCGACAAGCATGTTAAAACATATTCATTAGACGAGCCTGAATACTTGTTGCAATATCAATAAACAAGGTAACTTATTCTCCTTAGAAATGCTACTATTTTAATGTTCTTGTTTATTTGTTCCTCACATACCAGATTTGAATCTCTCCGGACTCCAGAGAGCTTTTATCAATTAATATCATGATCTAACCTTTGATTACCAAAATATACATCTAAAACATTATCTTCATAGTGAATACTTTGTCTGTGATTTGCTCATATCAACATACTTCGTGTCTAATCGGTACTGATGACAACACACGACATCCGTGAATGTTCTAAAAGTTTTCATGTAATCTGACTGATGAAAGCTTCTACTTGCCACACACATGAAAACTTGTGTCATCACATCAGGGAGTTGTCAAGGAAGGAGATCCAACATTTATATGTGCTTTGAGACTAGGTGATTGTCGACATTAAGCTGCCTATTGTCTTGCTCTTGAAACCTCTAGGACGTGACAGAGATTTGGTACTGAGGACAATGGTTTGTGTCGTCTGCTACATCTCAAAGACTCATTATGAAGATTTCACCCATGTTTCTGGATTACCTGGGTTCAAAAGGAGCAGACCATCTAAGAAGTGTAAGTCAGAAAAGGATAAACAATGGAAGAAAGGGACCTGTCAATCAAATTTCGTTACCTGAAAAGGGATCAAATTAATTTCAAGCTCTTATTGTCTAACGGATTTGAGCGTTGGACCTCTTCCTGACAACTCTCCGATCACATATACCTATCGCAAGAGAAGTGGGGGAGGCATAAATCAAAAATCGTTAACATAAACAAGAGCATACGGGACTAATTTCAATGGGGGACTCAGTATTTTGATGAAAACTTTTAATGCATGTTTGACCAGTTGACGGAAACAGTTTATATACTTGCCGGAAACTGGGGAACTACCACGTACTCCTCCCCACTATGAGGGAGGGGCTGTACCCCACGCCACCCCACCCCCGACGCGACATCATCAGCCTATGAACATACATACGAACAGTTCACAAGATTCGGCAACAACAAAAAGTTTGACTGAGGTTCATTTAAAGGGGCTTATTGAATCTGCCCTTCTAAGAAGCAAAAATAAGTAAATTGTCAGGGTGGGGAGTCACTTTCGGGGATTGCATACTTTATTATACCCAGTAAGGTTCCCAGACGGACATTTTCCGAACAGGGGCACCCTTCCCGATGTGGGTTGCCTCGCCAATCGCCACCCCCTGATACATTGCCCAGATCAATGACACAGGCTACAATTACTTTTTGATATAAACTTTCATGATCTACAAAATAAAACGCTTTCCGTAGAGAACTTATCGTGTAATATTACCATCATCTATACTCACATACCACTGTCTCCCATTACTTTTGGTAAAGTTGTTTCAAGAGGAAAATGATCAGTCTTTAAACAAGATGTTACCACTCTTAGCGATTGAAAATACTGTAGGGAGTCACATAGACTGATACAGCGTGATGTACATACTTTTCTTTTAGTCTGGAGACTATACAGGTAGAGCAATGGTTGGACCTCTAGTTGCTTACCTCCATACACTACTGGAACCACTAGATGGGTAAAACTTTTACATCCTTACACGAAGACGTACATATATGTTATTATGTGTATGAGACTCCCGGCCATGTTGCACTTTTTTCAAAATGTAGTCACTGATGTTACCGGTAACGGTAGCCTTTGTAGAATCTAACCATTGAGATAATTCACACAAATTCGTTAAAAATTTCAAGTGTAATGATGTTGTTTACGCTCATCACCTTAGGTTATACATACAACTTAAAAACGTTGATTTAAAATACTTAATTTATTATCTAAATACCTGGATAAATACTACTTATTTTCCTAATAACAATTTCAAATAGTTTAAATTATCACTTTCGGGCCGTGGCCTACGGGGACGGGGAAGAAACTGCCCCCTGAGATTTCCAAACCGTAAATGAAAGTTTGCCTTTTCGAGAAAAAATTCTGAGATGCTAAAAATTTTACTGTAGGCCTACTGATTATGATTTCAGGGCCCAAAGAACCTGAGAAATCGCATATGGGATCCCTTTCACCCCAAATTTTCCCGGGAGGTCCCCAGACCCTGCCATGGACGCGTTCTCATGTGGGTTTATCTTCCTGACAAAGGAACCCTCTTCCTTCTACAAGATACCCAGCTTGAATACACCAGCAAATACGTAGGTCTTCCAGCTCCATACACAGGCTAACTGGATAAAATAGCCTTTGATTACCTTTAATGATAAGTTGAACTCGATGGGCTTGTAGGGTAACTTTTAATTTAAATCAAAGCTAAATTTGTTTCTAAAGCATTAAATCTAAAAACAGAGAATGTTTAGGTGTAACTTGCAGGGTCTAAAATTTGTCATTTCCCCCATCTGGTAGGCATTTTGGCCGAACATTTTCTTGCAAGAGCCACGATACGGCAAAGCGGCAACAAACGGCGGATCCCCTAGTGGCGCACTAAGAGGGAGTAGCCCGCACAAGCTACCAGCCTTGTAAGGGTGCCGTGCCACAGCCGAAGAATTCAGTAAATAAGTAAAACGTCAAATCTTGTAATTTCTTCAAAGCTTTACCAAAGATGACACCAATTTCGAGCTACGAAACCTTACAACAAGACAAATTTCTCAAAGAATCCTCCCATTAGGCAACGTCCCTTTCAATTTCACCCTGACAAAATAGAAAACAAAATCACTAAATAATGAACATTCCTAAACATATGGTCAGTTCAGCGCTTTACAAAACTTTATCAAAGGCAGCACGTGCATCCAAGCCACCTCACATAGACAACAATTTCTCACAGCGTAGGGGTGTCGTCCCCTTTTCTTAGACAGCACCTCTTGCCTTATTCCCATCCAAAAAATAAGAAGAAAAACAATAAAAAATGACAATTTGTAAAAATATAATTAGTTCAAAGCTTTTTCAACGCCGTTTTGACCTTACATGCACCCCGTCCTGGGCTTCCTCCAGCAGGATGGCACCCATGCACAGGTGAAAAAGGAAGGGTCCCCTGGGGTGTCAACTACGGTATCATAGGCACGCCACTCGGTGCTCCGCTTATATGCAGGGTCATGAACAACACTAGCTTAAAGACAGACAGTCATCACCCCAAAGTAGATTTTTAGTGTATGTATGTGAAAATTCTCAGTTGGTGACTGCTCTTTGATTGACATCAAAGTTTGAAAATTTGAAAGATGCAGAGTAGCTCACATTCCACACAAGGCAGAGAGAGTACTTTTATTACATTTTATAGCCTTGTATGCTCACCAGGACATGGCCTTAAGCAATAAAACAGGTTTATTCTTGCACAAGGAAGAGCCTCATACAGTTATGGGAGGAGCTAGAAGAGGCATAGTTGGGAGAATTGGAACTGTCTGGGATCATGAAAATTCCCCTTTAAATGTTCAGCAGTAACTCGTCTCACACGTTATACTACGGTATTGTAGTTGGTAGACATGACATATGGATGTTAAAATACCGTACAATCTGAGTGAAAAGTGACATCCTAAATCGATTTTTCAAGTTATATATTTGAGGAAATGATGACACCATGAGAAGGATTGTTATGTATGTATTACGTGACCGAAATAACCTATTTAAGCTGAGTCAGACATCATTTCAGGACATGAAGCTCTTTCAAGACAATTTTTTTTCAAAGGATGCAGCGAGAAGCTGTAACTGACTCGTTGACAAAACTCCTACAGACGCGGAAGAGGAAGTGCGCCGGATGCTCCTTTTTTTTTCTACAACATAAATGGGCAATTACGAGTCATTTCCGACCTATCAAATTCTTGGGTTCCAGTCATGTGACGCACTTCTCCGGAAACGATGATCTAAAAATTATTTTCTTGCTTTCTACATCTGATTATTTTATGGCAAGATTCTCTTTTTTTCCAGTATCCCGACATTATATGGATTTTCCCAAAATTTACTGGAAATTGAAATATATTGGTTTTTTTTTGTCATTGCTTGGATTCAAACATCTAATTATGGAACACAGTACCAAGTAACCATCACATAGATAGCCTTCACAGTTTCTGTAAATGTCTGGGATTTCATCTTCAATTGCAAAGTTGTGCTCTTCTGTTTGCTCATGACGGTACGGTATCCCAGATTGCAGATTTAACCATCTTGCTGGCAGACGATGAATACGATGCAATGCAAGTCAGGTCCTACAGGGGCGAAAGTTGATCTATTTATTCCCTCAGTGGTTACAAATTTTTTTCTACGTCCCTAAATTAAGTGATTCCTTTATTTGCAGGCTTTGGCGCTCTTCAAATACACCTGTAAACCAGGTGTCTGAACACGATAGATCAAGTATTTATATTATGCCAAATATGTTATGGCAATGAATAAGGCTATTGTAGCCTATTGTCTGAAGTTAAGTTTCTTCCCATTCTTCCCATCCCCACCTCCCGGTCTTCTTTCTTCCCTCCCAGACCCGAAAAATTTGTCCCATATCCAAGCAACAGTTGAGCCCGATGAGTGGCTACCGTTGAAGAAATCCTACCCATATGCCACCAACCCACGACTCAAAGATTAGACATGGTAACCAATACTTTCGAGACGGTGGCAGCGTTCTTTTCGTTCCTTGTCTTGTCTTGCGACATTATTTGGGTAAAATGCACTGTTTGTAACCCATGCATAGATCCAGAGAAATTCTAAACTTTGATGAAAGCTAAGGATTTCTTAAGTGAAGACAGCACACGAAGAGCAAAAAAATTTCGTCGGCTTCAACTGACAGCAGGCGGTTTATTTCTGCTGTCATTAATCGAAGCCACAGCTTCGATTGTAGGGGTTACTCTACTACTGAGGAAAAGTTCAAATTGTTGTGCTCTCTCTCTCTGTGACAGTAAAAGGTACGGCTTCCACGAAAAGTGTACAGCAATAATTCGCACATAGGCTGGTGCAGTTGCGCCAGCGTAATACGTATTATCACTGTAATCGGTGCAGTTCATGTTCATCATACCGTACCTGTTGCTTCAACGGGCGAAGGTGTAAATACGGGAAGTCAGTGTTTCCACTTGTGTCCGAATTGTTTGACATTTGATAAATTTTCCTTTTTTATAAGGAACAAAATTGTAATTAATCGAAGCCCACAGCTTCGATTGTAGGGATTGCTTTCGGGGACACGACTTTTTCGACTGCTTATCCGGCTCGGTATACTTTCTCGTGCACACAAGTTCAACATTAACGTATTGGCACAGCGAACAGCTACGCACGCGAAATGGCAAATTTTTCAAAATCCATCCGTCATGAAGTACAGTATACACGTAGGCCTATGGCAATTTTTTCAAAATCCATCCGTCATGAAGAATACACGTTCAACATGGACGTATCGGCATAAGAACAGGTACGCATACGAAACGCATGCTGCTTACTAAATTCCAACCATCTAACCGAAAATACTTAATAGATTGTGTAATTTAATATGATCGAGTGGTTAATAATTATAATGATCGTAAAATAATATTCAAACATGTTTTCAATACTTTTAAACATCAACGATCAACTAAGAAGTGCATTTTCTAGTCCCTATTTCCGTTGGAAACATATTACGTTTACCAAGTGTACGACGGATATATATACGTAAAACTTACACATGTAACATGCAACAGAAGTTGTCTATACATGTACGTGACGTGCCCAGGCAAGGCGAGCGATGTGCAAGGGCAACACGGTGTGTATACCGTATGTGTACCTGGCAACATACAAACAAGATATGTACATGTGTCCTGTCATGTCCTACCTAGTAAGTAGTATATATAGCCCAATCTACAGTCAATAACATTAGCCAAATGTTTCGTTTTTGAACTTCGTGTTAGTTTGCTTTGTTACAGTAACGATAGCGTCCGTTTTTTGCCCCGTTGGAGTAATAGGAGCGCTAATGTAACTTTTAACGTTAGGCTTATAGTAAACAAACCATCTGTGGCTCGCAAACAGTTGGGAGTGCTTCGTAGTTTCTCCAAGTTAATGGTACACTATAATGATATAGTCATCCATGGTATACTAAAGGGACCGCAATTCGGCAGGGTCCGGAATTCGTTCACTCCATACCAATTGTACAGCATCGCGCCTTTGTGAAGGTGACCTAATTCCGGTCCCACCATGCTACTAGTACAACAGCGTAGAAGTAGTAGCCTACTAATTGTGTATTGCCTAGGCCTACTGTAAACTGTTCAGTTCATGTGCATTTTCGACTCCGGACAAATCACCAAAAACAAGAACACAAATCTTTCTTCACTCAAAAAGTTTGAGACAAACATACAAATACAATCCTGAATCTGTCGGGCTGGCTTCGGGGGCTACTACGATTCAAAGTGAATCATAAGCTGCGCCAGATCGGGTACGTCCGCCTGGGGCCTTTCGTAAGGTGGCCTGGACTAGTCTCACTGGAGCCATCAAGCTCATAAAGTTACAAGGAACTAAGTTTAGCATTAAGGAAGAGATTTGCATTTTGCCTACAGTCCTAACGTTAGGAATGCAATGTAGACTAGTCATACGGTATAATTGCAGGCTTTTGTCAGTAGAGCTACGTATGGCTAAATCTGTTTGCTGTGTGATATTGTTGGTATTTCTCTACCAACAGTTTCAACAGTCATGGGATTCGATGTACTTGCCTGCAAGTTCAGGATTTCTAGTTACAGTTTGAGAATTCCACAGATTTCTGTTAATGGTAGACAGAGTCTTCCCTGTAATATTGACTTTCGTTTCAGCCATCTCGAGGAGAATCGAAAATGATCAAGAGAGACAAGATGATACTATACGATTACTACTCTTTCTGTACTCATTTTTAGTCTCTAGAGTCGAGATGGCTGAAACGAAAGTCAATATCAAAATTGTAATTGTGGAAAATTTTCATTTTATCTTCTTTAGTATTTGTTTGTGAGAAAATAACCAGCCACAGTTCTAGTCATGGGTGTAAATCCCGGGGAGATGGGGGGATATATCACCCCAACATTTGACTAGGGGGACGGCCCATGTAATCATCATCCCCCCCCCCCAATGTTTCATTCTACAGATACGTGTATAATGGAAAGTATATTTTATTCTTCATTTTCCTAAGAAATTTTTCAATCTCGCTTCACTTTCTATCACAAATGTTTCTCAGACTATCAGAATTTTAACAAGTCGTTGGCAATCTATCAAAATTTTCGCGCGCTCCGCGCGCTTCCAGCCTTACGTCAGTGTCACTCATATCATCAGTATCTTCCGATAGCAACTTTCGGGGGGAGCACAGCAGCAAAAAGTTGAAAGTTTACGAAGGAATAGGTAAAAGACTGGCTTATGACAGTGGCATGTAGGTTTGTTGGGCAATTGAAAGTGTCTCGATGTAGAGTCTGAATGCAGGTTTTGAAATGGAATATTATTCGTCACTGTTTACACTCCATGTCATGACCATTATTAAGGTAATAATACACGAAACTGTTCTGATCACAACACTTTCCGAAAAACAGAGATACATCTCCAAACATCTCCTCGCATCAATATGGGATCTTTCAATCTAATATGCAGCATGATGTAGAAGGTTGAAAGTACGTACCTGCCGTTATACATTTTTCAAAAATTTTTACCAGAGCTTCGCCAGTTCACGCTGAGCCATTATCGGTATAGATGATAATTGTTAATACACTTATGACGAAAACAGCACTCTGTAACGCTCTTATTAGTCCTTCACCCCTTTTGCTACACCTGTCAGGGAGGTCTAATATCACCTCCTTGCACCTATACTCTCCCTCCCTCTCATTTTCCATTGCTGGCAGCTGTTCGTCCAGAGTTAAGTTCAAAAGTAGTAAAAATACGATAGTTGTAAAGTTTTCGGCGTCGTTCTTTATATTATCATTTGGATATCAGGTAGTATACGCATTGCCCCCCGCCCCAATAAATATGATTAATGCAGAGCTTCCAGGAGGTCCTATTTAGGTATCTGCTAGCCTTAGAAGCCCTTTCATAATGCACAATGAAGGAAAGGACATATTTCGCAATAACTCAAGAATGCTTCTGTGGATTCCACGCACATCGTTTTGTAGTGACAAACGAAAGATCAAAACTGCTGCATGCAGGAACGTATGAAAAATAAAGGTGTAAAAACTTTCCCGAAATAGAATGAAGGCAGTAAAATAGACAGAAGGAAGGGGGCTTCAGGAGATTTGTTGACAACGTATCTGTCTCTCAATAGACAACATATTCTCCACTTTTACCTTACCAAAAATTAGCATTTACTAAATTATGGACATTTTCCCGCCATATATGATCAGTTCCAAAAACATTCCAAAGAGAGCACCATTTTGCATGTAAAAGACCTTAAATTAATAAAAAAATCTTAAAGGGGAGGGGGAACCCCTTCCCCAGGACGACACCTTTATGTAGTGACAAACGAAAGATCAAAACTGCTGCATGCAAATGCAGGAACGTATGAAAAATAAAGGTGTAATTTACGCAGACTTGGGGGAACTGAGGTATTATTACGACATCATCTATGGTGCCCCCAATTCACAAAAAACCTGGAGACGCCACTGATCTCAAGCTAACTTGCAGGTCTTGTGATGGTCTCCGAATTCAAAATCCGGTTGTCTGGGATGACCCTATATGTTGATCCCTGCCTTTTTAAGCTTAACAGGACATTGTTGCTCTTGTACAATTTCAATTCAGTGCAGCTTATCAACGAGTTTTGTGCTCAAAATAGCATTTCCTAAATGTATGAATATACCAATAGCCTACCAAAGAACATTACCACTGAAATTAACCCCTTAAAACAGTCTTCCTGGCACTTCTGAGACATTAAAAACTAGGAGCTTCCGGGGGCTTTGCCACTGGACCCCATCAGGGGCCCTAAGGCGGGCCCCTGGACCCCACCCGTCATAAGCTCGCCCTTCGCGCTCTCTGTACACGCTTCGCGCGCACATTTTCCACATTTGCGATAGTTCACCCTATATTCCCCAGAGTTGAAAAGAGATCTACGCCCCTGATTCTAGTAAATATGTATAACAATGCAGAAAGTTTTGACTGCTTCAACAAGTCTTTTGTTTAAGATGCTATTTCCAACTAAAACGAAAGGGTTTGGGGAAAAAGAGTCTTTCTGAAACAGCACAACTCTTCGATTTCCTAATTTTCAAATAATCACAGTAGGTCCAGACTCTAGGCTAGGCCTAACATTACTTGTCTGGAAAGATCAGGGTCAGCTGCCGCACAGGATTTGACAGTAGCCTACGCTACACACTAGGCTATAACGTGATACTTCACGCGTCTAGTCAAGGCCTTATGTTAGTAACTTGCAAGGAAAGCTAAAAAAGTTACACGTCTAAGCTTGGTTATTTTCAAGAGGCTCCGATACGTACTTTCCTGCAAGTACAAATAAGTCTGGTTAAATATGGCAATACTTTCGCCAAAAGTATACCTAAAAATCGGAGATGATATCTTTTGGTGTGAGCCTATCACTTACTTCCTGTCTTGTCACGCGGCGTTATTTGTGTCAAATGTGTCGCTTGTGAGTCAAACATGGGGCCCGTGAAAACAAAATTCCGCTTTTTCATTTCTCTTTCCTTGACGTGTAATAATTGGTGGGGCTACTTGGGGAAACATCTCTCCAAAATTTTTCTCCTTCCCCTATACCTAAGCAAATCTGGTACTCGTCAAAAATATGCAGCGCTAGTCTAATTTTTGGTATCAGAAACAGCCTTGAATGCAATGTATTAGACTCTAGATCATAGATGTATAAAAGGTCTTAAAACGTGCATTTTTTCTGCGCGCTTCGCCCGCACCCATTACTCTCCCTTGGCAGAATTACACCTAGTTGCCGTAGGGCACCTTGATTGATATAACTCTTTAAAAGCCCCAAGAAATCCCTACCACTATCCGTTCCCCCCCCCCTCTTCACAATTTCACTTCATCGTCAACTATAAAGACAGGCTATAAGTGCGAGTCAGGTTAGTATAAAAAGTGTCTAAATCGTGATGTTGATAGGAACTTAAAAGCATATTACGCGAACTTTGAAGGTGGGTAACTTGCTTTGTTCTAATGTCCGTAATTTTGAAAACAGCTCAGAGCGTCAGGCCGGGGGACGTTGCCCCTGGTCCTCTATCGAAACGTTGCCTAGAACCACGCCCCCTTTCGCATCATTTATTGCCGTTGGGTCATTCCTTGTTAATTTCCCCTAGTAATTTCTTCTGCCCATTAGCGGCTCACCATAGGGGCACGGGGGCACTTGCCCCCCAAAAAAGTTTGCAAAGCATGGTCTTCAATTTTCCAAAAAAATAATAATAAATAAATAAAACATGTAATTCGAGATGTTTTAGGCCCTTCCTTTTCCTTGACTTGGTTTAAAATTAAAGAAGTGAATAACTTTCCAATGCAATGCGAAGGTTAAACATTAATAAAGTGCTTTCAAAACGACATTTTTCGGCGCGCTTCACGCGCTTTTTCTTAGTTGCTTGTTTGCGACCATATGTACTTCAGATATCATAAATGGACCTACCGTTAGTGCGAGCTAAGATAATCAAAACAAATGATCAAGTTGTGATATTTTTAATCTGATTAGCTCAGGCATCGTAATGTCACTTACAGAGGGTAACGGTAATGCTGGAGTTAAATGCCCATAATTTTGCAGACACTTCAGAGCTTTCGGGGGTCATTAGATACACAACCCATTAGCCGTGTTGACTATCATCCATGACTAAAAGCAATTTTGCCCGGGTGTCACCTGGCCAGATTAGCATAGTTATCTGTCTACAAAGAGTTGTAACGGGCATGTAGCCTAACCGTATTGTGTTTCCCATTAAAGGAGAGGTTTCCCTTCCCTTGTCCAAACTGACAGCGCCGTTCGGGCCCACGAGCGGTCTTATGACTGTCAAATGGCATGTTATAAGCAAAAGGTTCTCCACCTCTGTGCTACAGTATACCGTTTCAGTTGATTTTAAATAAACACACCAAACAGTCAATCTAAGCTCAGTGTAGTGAGACTTTTTGGCTTAGCTCTTTGTATATAGGATGAGACGTCATTGTGAGTTAGGGGAATTCCCCTCCCTCTTTAAATCGTTTCGGAACGGTACTGAGATCCAACATAGTGTTATTATTTCATCGTTTAAGTGTCTTCAGTGCTCGAAATTTTTGTTACAATCCAGAAAACCAACATTTTATGGCTTCTTGGCAAAGCTGAAACATATTGTGACACAATGAAAGAAACAACAAAATATTTAAAGGTGGGGCTCATTTTATACAAATAGATCAAGCCACTTTGCCCATTTCACCTGAACCTCCCCCCCCCCCCCCACTATGGAGTATCGATCAGCTGATATGGCTGTATTTTTATTTTTAAAGTAGTCAGCTCATGACTGACTGCCTGAAATGATTTTTGAAAAGCTCATGAAAACTACATGGGGCATCGCTGAAATACATAATAATAACCATTCTCCTATTGTACTATCCGGAGCTGACCATTAATATTGCCGGGGGGGGGGTCTTCCGAATCTCACTGCATAGCCTACGAACTTTAGCTTGCCCCCCCAAACAAAATTTCTTAGAGCCGCCCATGCTTCTGCCCACCACTTACCCCCACTTTCAAAAGCCTGGTGCACAACTGTATATAATGTCGCTATAAAACGAAATGTATATGGCAGCTTAATTTGGCGGTTGGTTCTCCAGGCATATTGTCAATGTACCTTGTCGGCATCATATAAACACACTGTAATATCCACAAGGAGGTTCATCTACATTTTAAAAGTGACCGTAAACCTTCCGTTACACCGTTATAGTCGGCCACTAGTCCTTGGCAGTCGACAAAAATTGGTTTCACCCCCACCATCCAAAGAAGTAGTCTAGCCAGTAAGTTGGCAACTCCCTGGTCTAGCTACGTCCCTGAGTGGAGTACTCAGTACCGTAGCTTATTAGGCAAGTATTCATCATCCCAGACAGTTCCAATTCTCCCAACCCGGGAGTTGCCAGAGACTCTGCAACTCCCTGTCCCAACTATGCAACTTCTAGCTCCTCCCATAACTGTATGAAGCTCCCTCTTGTGCAGGAATAAACCTGTTTTATTGCTTAATTAAGGCCATGTCTTGGTGAGTACACAAGGCTATCAATGTAATAAAAGCACTCTCTCTGCCTTGTGTGGAATGTGAGCTACTCTGCATCTTTCAAATTTTCAAACTTTGATGTCAATCAAAGAGCAGTCACTATTTGAGAAGTTTGATACCCCCTACACTAAAAATATACTTTGGGGTGATGATTGTCTGTCTTTAAAATAAATTTTGAATTAGAGAAACCTATATTTGCAATCACAAAATCCACCATTAATAGTTGGAATGGCACCCAAACGGGCATATATGGAGCAAAACAATGTAACATAGTTCGATTGCAAAAGGAATTAGATTATCAATGCTCCGAAATTATTAGCATAAGCCTTACTATTATAAGTATCAGGCGAGGATCCAAGGAGGGGGGGGGGCTTTCCCGGCCTCAGCCCCTCCTTTTTTCGCCACATCAACAACAACTACACAAAAATTAGCATAATGTTAATCTAGAAGAATATTCAGGGGGGCTGAAAGCCCCCTTTTTCGAAATGTCTGGATCCGCGCATGAGTATACTCTATTGTGTAGGAGATCAATATCCATTTTTGCATAGTTTCTATTCATCAGCTATAACATTTGCTTAGTATGTAGCCCTCAGTAGCGGAGAATCGTGTGAAAAATGGGTGGCGGTAGGGCCCTTAATTAGAGCAAAAGTTACTGTGTGAAAATGTGAAAGTCAATGGGAGCATCTCCAAAAAAGTGGGGAATATATCCCCTCACCCTCTCCCCCCCCCATGGATTTTCGCCCTCAATGGCACTTACATGCATAGATTAATAAACAATGCATGAATGGGCTATACAAACTGGCTCTTAAATATGTCCAGCAGGGCGTTTGTCGACGTTCGTTAGAACTATATAAGAGCGGATTTGGAAAGTCAATATTCCTGCGAGCAAGTAGGTTTAGAAAACAAGTAAAACACGGAAAACTTTGGCCCCTGCGCGGGGTAGTGGGAATTTTGTGGCAGTTCATCGCTGGAAAGAGTACTTTATGTTCATTAGTAAAATGATTTGGCACTCTTTGACAGTCTAAGACCGATTTTCATCAAGGTTTATAAACATGCGAAGAAAACATTCCAGGGTCTTTACTCTAATGAAACTGTTGAATCAAGCATTACTTTGAGTTGTGAAGTTAGACAGTTTGTCATAGTTGTTTCCAATAAATCCTCATTTCGAATAAGATTCATTACAAACAACACGAAAATTCGCAGACTGTAAATTTTCTGAGCTATCATATAAAAGTCATTCGGTTTGTTTTTCTGTCCTCTCCATCGTCTGTGTTGTAAACTATTCTTGACGCCCTTGATGATGTATTCGCAATAGTGTTACATATCTGTAAGACAGGTCGCTAATGGTTTAGATTTTGTGCTGTTCTCAAACTGGTAGATTCAGACAAATGAATCAAATAAAAGGAACTATATCCTCAAGTTGGATGCAACCATTAAGTTAACAAAGCACTCAGATGTGTAAGAGTACCCGTAGCTTACGCCAATGCTTGCCGCGAAATCTAGGTGCAGGTGCCCAGTGACCATGGACCGAGGAGCCAATTTTGAAGTGGGGGGGGGGGGCTAATCATCGAAGCGGCCCAATATGTTCAAGAAAATAAAAGCCTTTTGAGGCGGCCCAAAATGCCCAAGGCGGAAAAAGTGCAAAGCCCCCGTAGCACCCCCGTCTCCGCGGTCCCTGAGGGACTCCTGCCAGAGTCGTTGCTAAGTCATTTTTAAGTCGGCCCAAAGGCAAGTGGTATTTCACCCAAAGTCATGTTACATGCCCTTTCCGATCAAATCAAGTTATGTGTTGTTTCTATATGATGCAAGTCAACATTAAAAGCTCTGTTAAATATTAATAGATCACTATTCCACCAATGCTACAACTACACCTTGATATGATACATGCGGAATATAATTAAATTCAAATTTACTTTTTCCTGATGCAGATCAATGAGAGGGACTTTCCCGACTCAAACGCACCCCCCCCCCCCACACACACACACACTCCCATCCCATTTCGCCCACTCCTAGTGTTGAGACGACTCCTTAAGGGTACTAAGAAAAAGGATGTCGACTGACGAAAGGTAGAAAATCGCATCTAATATCAAAATTTATTTTTCAAAATTTTCCAGGGAGACTGCAGCCCCGTGCTTGGCTTGGAAAAATTGATGGGTACATGATCAAGACTGACTAGCCTTTTGAATTTGCAACGTGTCCATACATAAAAATGCATGGTTCCATAAAAAATATTTTTCTTGATTGCCAATTGCCAGAAATTGCATTGAACAGAGCCAATTCAAAAATTTCTCTCAAGAAGACCTTAGAAGCCCCTTGTCAAGGACTCTCGCCACATGCGTTTCCGGCATGGGCGTCAATCCTGGAGGGTCAGGGGGAACGCGTCACCCACATTTTGGAAATACACCCATTGACTTAAGATTTTTACACAGTAAATTTTTGACAGGAGTGGCCATGTCCACCCCTCTCACTCGACTAAAGATTGACGCCCATGGTTTCCAGTACGGTACTTTCTTGCAGCGAAGAGATTTCAACGCTGGTAAGCCACCTCCGTACTCTACCCACCCCCTTCCTTGGAAAAGATATCAGGTGAGTTCCTGAATCAACAGTGTTGAAAGTAATTGTATGTTTCAGTTAATAAATTATATTGAAACCAGCCTGCGGGTCCAGAACTTTCCAAAAACTTATAATCCCACATCTGGCTATTGCTGGGATTCCAGGGCAAATCCCTGCCTAGGAATATGGAGTTCAGTCCCGGAAAGTTTAAATGTATAGGGGGTCAGGTATTAAATCAGAAGTCATTTCTTTGCCTTCTTCATCGATATCATCACCAACCCCACGTATTCACAGTGGTAAGCTCTATCGTCTCATGACCACAGAAAACCATATCAGCCTCCTGTTTCTCACATTTATATTCGAATGGAACCGCAAACAACTGACCCTGCATGATCGCGGATAGAGTAGTTTTTTTTTTTTGGCCAGGACGAGTCAGGCCAAATCTGGCCAATGGACCAATCAGCTTCTTGGAAATAGGCCGCACCTCTAATTCCAAAATGACAGCTTTTCGACCCTTTTTTTGTAATTCTGACGCCGGATTATGAAAGGACGGGCCAAATAACCCTTAATGACATAACCCTAACCTAAATTTTAATCCTAACCTTCATTTTGAAACAAATTTAAAATTTTTCGAAAACGCGATTTGCCCACATTCGTACTGGGAAAAAAAATTATGCTCGCGGATACGTTATCAAACTGTCTGCGAACCCTTGTGAGAGAAGTCACGTAGGAAATCGTAATAGTACGTTACTGCACATAGTGTAAAGTACTTGCAGAGAAGACGTCATCAAGTTGCCATGGTGACGAGATCATACATACGTATGTTTTACGGTGGCCTGCAATGCTATGTCCGAATCCGCCACCTAACTCAAATTCCTCGCTTATTCCGATTCCAGTGCATGGTCACCATTTAATTTCCGGGCCAATTCCGATTTCGATAACCTCCGATACCGAGCCGATTACGATTCCAGCGTTCCCAAAACTGCAGGCCAATTTCGAGTCTGGCCATTTGACAATGTAGCATATCATACATACATTTTTTGTACTTTCTCAAATACAGTGAACTAAAAAGATCATTTTAGAATCAATTTCATAGTCTGACTTGCCCTCTATTTAGTTGACTGTGTGTGACCATTCATGTATTAAATTGTGGAACAATAACAATGTAGCCTTAGGTAATAGGCTATTGATGTAAAGTTTATTTTTGTGGAATCGGCTGGGTCAGTTCCTAGTCCGAGTCCACCTGCAGCCCATTCAGGGACCAATTCCGTTCCCGGGACTTCCCATTCAGGACTAATTCCGAGTCCACTAAAAAGTGGAATCGAGTTCCGAATTGAGTCCCAGTTCGCAATTGTGTGTTACAGCCCTGATGGTCTGACAACGATCTCATAGACTTGATGATTATCACGACCCAGGGAGATCTTGATGACGAGTGCGTTCTTTTGAAGAAATTGACCACGACCCGATAACAAGCTCGTGATCTGATGACGCGCTCTTTATTCGTTGTGAACTGTAACTGAGTATGTAAGCAGCAAATGAGAGAACATGCACTGAGCCACAGTAAGTCAGTGTTTTTTGGTATGAGAGTCAACAACACAATGCAGGTTTAGAGTATCCCGATGGTAACTTGAAAATGCATCATACTTTTCTGGCTTTAATATTTGATGCCATTTAGTGAAGTATCTCGAGTAGTTGGCACCAGGGCTGATCCCTCTTCAGTCACCCAGAGCAACTGCTGCTTTCATGGACGAGGGGTTTAAGGGCAGGGTTCCTCCCCTAAATTTAAGAAATTCTTGTCCAATGTATGTAAGTAAGATGGTTTAGATGCAAAATGGTGATATCTTTGGCAAAGCTTTGAACTGGTTATATGTAGAAAAAGTTTCATTGTATATAAATGCTTCTTTTGGGGCCATGTTAAGTTTAAGGGGAAGGGGGAGAAGAAACATCCCCTTCCCTTAGAGAAATGAGTGTTATGTAAGATGGCTTAGATATAAAATGCTGCTATCTTTGGCCAAGATTTGAACTGATTGAGAGTTTAGATACTCTCATTTTTTAGTTTTGCTCTCTTGGGGAGAGGCATGGCACCACTCCATGCTGACGCCCTAGGCGGACCCTACCCCAAGACATCCAGACATCACGAGAACCTTTTTGCTGCCTTCAAAGCAATCTACTCGGTCCCCAAGATCATCAATCCAACTTACTCAAATCTAAGAAAAGGTTTTAAGCAAGCAAAGTGTAACCATGGAAACAAAATGGTAATGGAAATAAAGCGTAACTATGGAAATAAACCAGCTAATAACCATGCTTTCATTTGAATTTAGCAGGAACGAAAAGAATTTAAGACCACTTTCATTAAGCTCGCCAAAACATCAAGATGATGAAACGTACTGAATATACGTTTGTTTTTTTGTAATCCTGATTCATACCACAAGATTGCAAACCATTGCAGGGACTTTTTGCCAAGACAGCTATCTGTTAGCTACAATGAAAGCCCGAGACAAGAAAATGAAGAGACTGGGTTCTTTTTTGTGGATTATACCTATAGTACAGGATATGGTAATTTTACACCGTAAATTGTGATGAACTTTCTTTCAAGGATTGTAGGTATTATAGTAATAGCCTAACCGACGAACAGTAATCTGCGATTTGCATTGCCCGTCTGCTCCACGAACATTTGCCTGACTTTAAACGTTAGTGTACATTTTATATACCATACTTGTCATAGGAAGCTGTTCTCGACTGGGGGAAGGGGGAGGCTGAACGTTGTTTAGGACCACCGTCCTGGAGGAGGGGTATAAGGGGAGGGTGTGAATATGTGAGGGCCCTAAGATGCAGTTTGGTGCAAAATGTGAGCAAATTTTGAGGAAAATTACTGCAACTTTTTTACATTTTACTGAGGGAACAAATAAGGGGTTTCGTCTTTTAATTGAGGGGCGGAAGCACACTCCCGCCACACCATATTTTGACTGCCCCCCCCCCCCCCGACCGCTTCCTACACCCTTGGCACTTTTCTATTTCTTGTTAACGGCATCAAAACATGAAAATAGCCACAGTTCCCATGAACTCTCCGTTTCGGGTGGAATTCCACTCTGCCCGGAGTGGTAATTCACTCATTTGGAGTGAATTACCACTCTCAGCAGAGTGAAATTTTCACTCGAAGAAAGAGTGGTCACTGTAGGCAATCGTCGAAGAGTGAAATTCACTGTTTTACATTTAGAGAGAATGTTGCATTGCATGACCAACAGGCCTACTTAAAAACAGTCAACTACCACTTCCTGGTTTTCCCTATGGATGTACATTTTACTTGAAACAGTGATCTCGAAGACACAATTGGACTGACACAAAACATCTTCCAGAGAAATGCAGTTCAGAGCTCCTTGCTTTTGTGACGGCCCTAGGCTATGGGATCGGTAACATGATATACGTACCCCACTTAGACAATACAATGCTGGGGTGTGTAAAACAGTATCTTAGCGCAGTCAATGCAGCATACTTTTGCACCTGGCTCATTGCGAATGAACATTGTCTTAATATGTAAATGTATGGTGTGGAAAGACTCACGAGATATTTCTTATGTTTTCCCTTATTTTTTTCAAGCGTCATTTCAAGGATAGGTATAATATGTGGAAGTTTTAACGGTTTTAGTTTTGGGGTAACAGTTGTCTACTAAGGAAAATACCAACATTAACTTACCAACGCGCAAGTTAGCTGGCAAGTTATTAAGATATAATTTATACAGGTTTAATAGAAGAAACATTCACCCCACTTCACACGTTAGCCGTGCAGTTCACGAATTATCTCAGAGTAAGCTACATTAGAAGAGAACGGTAAAAGATCAAAATCATTCCAACGGATTGACCACAAGTCATGGAAGTACTAACCTAGTACAATACCTCTTCTGGTTATACAAGTCTACGTAAGCATGGGGTACCTGTCAGGATGTAATTGAAAGCAACGTATGGAACTGGCATGGTTACCCTAGCTACAGTAAAAAGGGTTTAATACAGCGTAAACATTACTTTGAATAGTTGTTGTGCGTACTTAAGAACGGCATTATTCTTTGATTATCATAATGCTGCAGGCAAAAGAGAGGTAAGTCCCTAACTTTTCCTAACCCAGAATTTTTTCAAAATTTTGAACAGTTGGAAGTTTTTGAGAAATGTCGAACTTTAAAACGAAGATTTCAGCGAGTGTTCGCTACCTTTTTCTCCACTTTAACACGACCCTTCTTTTGCCTCACTATTGGCGTTTATAAAATGTCACTTCTCTGATATGTCTTAAACGATTTACTACTGACAAAAAGGAGGTTCCATGCGCGAATAAGGACACCGAAATAAACATTTCAAGAACATTGCTACTAAGAGAAAGTTCCAAATGAGCGAGCATTCTGATCACCTTTTAATTTTGACCCAATTTTTGCGCACCTTTTCTGGAAATAAAGGTATCTGTTTACCTCTGGATTTTCCGGATGCTGGTGTGACATCCCACCGGAATGAATCCTTCGTGTTGATATTTGAATGAACTGGAACTATTTGTCGTTAGCAAGAGTGTTATAGACTGAAAATCTATATATACAATTGATTACACTGTGTTTCCTAGAAAACAAGAAAATAAAAGCCGCATCACTAAGTACTGCATCGTTTAGTTCTTGTTTTTGTTTGTCGAGCTAGGAACTTATGTAATCTAGAGACAAAATACTGTTGAAACTTATTTAAAAGGTTTAAACACGTAAACATGTATCATCAGGTATCAGTGAGGTTCCAACAGGCACAACAGGCAGATAGAGACCTGTAAATTTCATAAAAAATTACCCATTGATACCCTTTGACTGTGTGGACTCCAACATGTAAATGATGAGTTGTCACGGTTCATACCTGTTAATACCTGTGCCAACCTGTTGGCATTTCAGCAAGTGTTCTGCTGTGAATGGGAGTTCCCTGATCTCAAATTCAGTAATTGCAAAAGCGATCTCCACAACATTTCAACCAGTAAACAACATGACACCACGACATGCTTTTTTTTTTGAAGGCTTTTTAAGGCATGACGACGTCATTCAAGTTCTTACAAATACTTATCTTACAAAAATACCCGATGAACTGTCTACTTCAAGGCAACACATATGTTATCTTTCTGCCAAACGTCCTTAAACTTTCGGGTAAGATCGTTCAGCCTCCCCCTCCCTTACCATTGCAAGTAGTCCGGCCTCACGATAACGTGGGCAACAGCGTGTGGATATATGTTTTTAAAATGTTTCACGGGATGATTTGTAGGCTACTAATGGCTTCATTCAAACATGCTATGTCCAAATTTTGTCCTCCGGTGCATAGTTGTATAACTTACCGTATATGATGCATCGACCTGTTTGGTACAGTAACAGTTCACTGTAAGCTTGGCTATTGATCGCCTTCTATGACAGAAGACTAATTACGAAACCGCCGTCAATACGGTCAGTCGAGCTCAGCTCTCTGCGAATTTGTTCATATACGTATATATCAACAAGTGAATTGTTATATGAACATTTAGAACGGCCAGAAGTAAGTTTTTTCTATATTTATCGTGAGATATCTTCAGGGCTTTATCCGGGTACACTAAACACGATTCTGAGCCCACGCAGATTCCAGTGGCCATCCATTTCAAGCCAATTCCTATTCAAGGGCCGTTCGATTCCGAGCTTTTTTAGCTTCTTTCTATACCCGCATGATAGCCCATGGATTAATGTCCAAAAATCTTTCACAATGCACACGAGTTCTAGATCTGATGCTACCAAATGATTCGGCCCTAAGCCAACTTTAAACCATGATGGACATTGCACTAATCACTAAAGACAGTTTTTCGTTTTTGTATCCATTTGATACCGCGTATATGCAGATATGCAGGGAGGTGTTACTTTGTCCGTGGAAGTACTACCTCCGAGGTACTAGTCACCGCACTTCCATGCTTTGTCAAAGTATCACCCTCCTGGCATATGGGTCAGCACTATGCAACTTTCTACCCCATCAGCCCGTGGAGCGGGCAAAGTTTGGCTTAGTTCATCCCAACAAGCGGTACTTTCCAGATGGGGGCAGATACCCAAAGCTGCTTTGCAGGCAGTAGCCTCTTATACTTATCACCGGCGAAGAGTCAAAATGCCTATTTTATTTTCAACTCGTATACATCACGTTTTTTAATCTTAAAGTCTTTCACACACTTGAAAAATTCGACGAAAATGCTGAGCCTCGTCAAAAAGCAGTACGTCATCATCGAAAGTCAGTGGTATAGTAAGACCAACGTCATACACACAAACGCAAATTTATACCGCAGAGTTCAAAGGGGGTGAAGTCAGAAATTCGGTCTAATTGTTAAAAATAAAGAAGCTTTTTATCCCTTGTTGATCGAAAACGGAACACTGCTGCCCTACTACTTATAGTTTTGTTGTAAACATGTTTACACAGTTTACTATCGTCCTTACTTCGACCTGGAGGAAGTCTAGAGTCCCTGTGGGATTATCTCCACACTGCTGAGAGCTAAAGACCCTTTATTTTGGTCAAGATTCTTGGAACATTGTCCGCTGACGTCCTAGCTATAGAGAATCGTTTCCAAAATCCTGAGCGTTGCTTGCATTTAATACGGGATTTTCAAACCATGAACCTTTGGGCCCCCGTAATAGATAGAGTTGTGTAGCAAAGAACAAAATAACCCCTTCTGATTCTTGATGATTTTACCTGTCATTGGAAAAAAAGATGTGTTACAGAAAAAAAAAAATCATAATTATTCTCTCCTGCCCTACCGTAACTGCCTTCTAGCTACGTCTGCACTAAATATTTAACCCTCAATAAAATGCCGAAATAAAGTCTAGAAGACGTATCAGTATATTTCAACGGACGTATATAAGTTGAAAACAACCATATACTATTGTAGGCCGCTTGGAAATCTCTCTACGGTTGCCACGTTAGGATTATGTGTAACAGCCTGCACAACAGGAAGAAATTTTACATATTGAAGAGTGGGATGCTAATGATGGGACGAGATTTGGAGAGCTTTACAGACCACTCCTCTCAATCGTTAATTTGATTTAGAAATGTGATCTATCTAGTAAATAACTACAAAGCTTAGACTGTGGAAGAAGTATATGTCCTAATTCCTTTAGCTACTGAATTGTATAAGATGGGTGTTAACCGACACCATATTGACAATAAAATGTATCCTGTGTTCATCCGTAATGTGTCGTGGATAAATTACGCAAGATTTTTTTTTTTTTTGCGTCTGCTGACAACAAGTTTTGGCAAACCTAAAAAAGTCGGCAATGTGTTGCTTTGGAAGTCTCTCCTCGAGGAAATGACATAAGTCGCACTACTCGTCATCTGACGTTTTCTCGAACCTTTTTCTGGTAAGTACCTTTTAAAGAAAGGCCTTGTTAAGGGATTTTTTTGCTAGATTTCATCAAAGTCGTGCTTCAAAACCGATCTGGATGGATGTTAGACAACACACACATTTAAAATGTCTAGGGTGCATTCTCTTTCAAGAGAGAGACTTTAGGCAAAAAACAAGGACGCGATATATGTAAATAGGACGTTTGTCCGATTGCTCTTAGGCCTTTGGTTGTTTTCAACTGTATTTGACAGCCTTTTTTGTAATCTAGTCTTGAACAAGATTGATGACAAGTCGAACAAAGGTGTAGTCACGTGATCTCGTTATTAACATCTCTATGGACAACGACTGTCTTATCTGCATAAGATTATCTCTTTATTGTGACTGTCTTGGTTGGTTTCGTATCATATTCTGGATCTACTGTGTGAAAAAATTGTTTTAAAAACCCACCCTTCTATTGCCTGGGTGGGGCGCATCATGACCCAACCCCGTCGCCTAAGGCCATTTTTAAAGTGGACCTAAAGTCTAGAATTACAAGAATATATATTTTAGATGTTGGAAAAGGAATTCCATTCATCCAACTCCCATTTTCATAGCTTACTCCGTTGCTGGGATATAAAATAGTGAAATATTTTCACTTAATTTGAAAAAGTCGATTGCGCAATAATTTATGATGCCCTTCTTGTACAACTCACATTACCTGCTTTTGTTTTCTTTTAAAATTAAGATGTTTATATGACCTTGAAACATTTACTGTTCCCTTGCATAGCATGTTGTAGGGAGAGGGCTTATATAGCCAAGTCACCCTATAACAGTAAGACAGTGATCACATTTTGGCACAAGGTGCAGTGGCTTTCGAAAAAACAAAGAAAAACAAGGACTGTAATTTGAGTAGTACAAAAATGACATCACAAATTATTGCGCAATCTACCATTTTAAATTGAGTGAATAAGCTTCAACATTTTATATCTCAAGCCAGGAACGTCCTGTGAAGATGGGAGTTGAACCATCTGGATGCATATTTCAAGCTTTGTAACATATATTTTTGAAATTTTAGACTTTGGGTACACTTTAATTTAATCACAATAAAAAGATTCATTTCTACTCAAACGAAAAAATCACGACGAAATGGACAGGTTGTCGACAGTGCCAGCATCCCTGATAAAAGGTTACACGATACTCTCACTGGAAACTAAATACAGTAGGTTGTAATGACAACTTCCTGTTTTGTGTTGGTGTATAATCACAAATACAAGGAGGGAGTTTATGTCAATTAGTAGCGAAATATCGAACTCCGTTCTTTACCTCACCTGTAATGTCTGTCATAGCTTTGGTAATGAGTGTATACCCAAAGGCTGCTATAGCTGTAATGCAGGAAAATGTAAGGAAGGTAGAAGAGTCCATTCATTATGTAGTCTTGAGCGTGACTGTGTATACTCAAGAAATATTCAAGACTTCTATCTATGGTTACATGAAACGTCGTAAGATTTCATTTAGTCAAAATGATGTCTCACGTATCTATTTAATATTTAATGCTCCTTTTGACTTGTAAATGTTGAAAGTGTATCTAAGAGTGGCATCATTTGATTTCCCCTCGACGTCAAACCTATCCAAGACGTCAACTGAACTCATATATATATATATATATATATATATATATATATATATATATATATATATATATATATATATATATATATATATATATATATATATATATATATATATATATATATACTCTGTCTATGGGTGACACTAAAACTATCTATAAAGTGGTAATAAACGGTATGTAGGCTATCTTGACACGTCTTCAGTTGCCCGACTGCCCTAAAGGTATTTTTCCTGTCATAGCCTAACCATTAACGAGTCGGCGTAACCAATCGGATAAGTGGGAAGGGTGTCTTTAATAACCCGACAAAAAATCAATGATCAAATATTGGGGCATAATGGTTAATATCTGTGGAACACTATCACGTACAGTTCAGTCATGTGGACATTAAAAGGGAGACAGTTTGCGCTGATTTCACTGCAGGATGCCAAGGAGGCTTATCGGAAGAACAAAATGATTAAAGACTCTTTTATCTCACCCACGACAATAAAATTCTCCCTGCTTAGTTTTCTTTTAGCCCTTACTCCAATTTAAACAAAAAGCACGTCTATCACATCTCCAAAAAAAGAGGCACAGTGATTATATTGCACTGAGTTTCATTTGCTCGAGGCCATATTTATTGCCACACAGTGACTGTGTGTGAGTTTGATTGGGAATGACTGTACAGTCATCGTTGACCAACCAGAGTGGAGCTATATTGTTTGAATGAATGCCAAAGTGCAGTCATCAGCTTTATTTAGAACTCTACGGCTATTCCTAAATACGTCTGGGCAGGGAGTTTCCATCAACTCCCAGGTTGGGGGGGGGATGCTGTACCCCCTTTAAGTTCTCTTAGTTTGCTACGAAAAAAACTGCTTAAAATATTGTCGTGCGTAAAACTCAAAATTTAAAGAAAAAGAATGCATCCAGAATGGTTACAGGCTGATTATGAAGCTTGTACCAGGCTATACAACGTTCTCATGAAGTTTAACCATGACTTCGGAGATAAGGATCTCATATGCAATTGGAGGTCATTTTAAGTTACTAAATCCTTTGATTGGGAAAATGCTTCTGAATTTTACTCATAACATTCAAAACTTTACGTTCTCTTTTATCGTGTTTTCTGCCCATAGGATGCAATCACAGTTTTGGCAATCTGTTGGTTGTCTTAGTATCCCTCTGTGTTCAACTTGTTTAATCCCTTGTTTAATATAGCTTTGGCGATGGGCCTGCATGTGGGTGCATAATCAACATTTTGGAAAACAAAATACTCCCCGCAGTATACGAAATGTATATGCTACTTCTTTTTCTGTCACCCATTTCCAACCTTCGTTATATATCATACGAATTAGTTCCTGTGTAAAAGCCTTTGATGTTTCCTTCACGATACTTCTACTTTAAAATAGAAAAAAAAAATTAATTAAAACAGTTAAGGCTATGAATTTGCATTGGGATTCATTAGCTCAGTGATTCCCAAACGCCAACGGGGGCGTAATCGCCTCCTGGAGGCGTTTTTGCAACTCGGGGCGATGAGCGCTAAGGGGACGGTAAGATGCGTTTTGAAAAATTGAGATACTCAATTTAGTCCGGAGCCTCACAGGAATCTTGTGAGGCTCCGGACTAAATCTGAGCTCTCAAATTGGTCACCATAAACTTAGATAAATGAAGTCAACCAGTCCAACAGGTTTAATATTCCCTCCTCATAAGCACTACAAAGTTTATGAATTATCTTTGTTACTGTATGCTACAAAATCGTATTTAGCAGTTGCTAATTTCAAATTTTTCCCGGTTAGGACCCTCATATTCCCATCAGTGGCAGTGAGAGCGGTGACCGAAGGGGCCATGGCTAAAATTGTCCGGCCACTTTGATCTCGAATGTAGTATTTTCCTGGCTATCCGTAAATATGACATACTGAACATAATACGTGACAATTGTAGGTAACTGCAATATAATAGATTTGCTATATAACATTTGTAATGAACTATGAAGTTAAATGTTAAAATGTTTTCAAAAATTCAGTTTTTCGGTGGACCAATTTCGGCTCTGTTATTTTTTCTACCTATAGGACAGCTTGAGTGGCATGTCTTTCAAAGCCCCATGCGGTCCCTACCATCCTTCTTCCTCCCACCGACAGGACAAGCCCCTTACAACATCAAAGTGGACTTCCGTTAGTTACTATTGAAAAACAAACTGGTCTAAGGGTCATTTTTGTAATCTCCTCATTGAGGTTATTAGGTTATCGGAAAATAGTCAAAATTTGACTGCATGTGTTCCATTCATGGGTCTACAATATCGTGAATTCCCCAGAGCTAACGGGGGCTTTGCCCTCGGTCCTCCACTGGGACGTTGCCCCTAAGACTCATTTGAGCCCTTCCTTGTAGGAATTGTGCGGCATGCCTCGTTGGGCCCCTGGCATCTGTTAAATTTCAAATATATTTCTCCGCCCTGACCGTGGTCAAGCCTTCACGCTTTCCCATATCGTAGGTTAAAGATTCGCCATCTCAGAAGGGAGTCAGTTTTTTAAGTTGTCCATAGCTGTTTGCTAACCTGCGTCGGGATGCATAATTATAAGATATTGGACTACTACGATTACACAGTACAATATTTCCAGAAGAGTCTGGACCAGTGTTTCCATACTTCAAAAATGAATTTCCCGATTTGCATCCCTGATCTCCTGGAATAGAGTGACCATTTTTGATCGACTTCAATGGTTGTTTGCCTCCAAATTACTGTAGCATATTTATTATGATACGCTTCTTGTCATTACCAGAAAAACTTCCCAGTTTCAAAATTTGTCAGACTTACCCATTTCTCGAACAGTTTCGGGAAAGTGGATTCACTGGTTTGAAGACACCAATGGAGAGAACGTTACACATGTTTCCGGTCTCCCTGACTTCTGACGCAAGCCTCCGCATTATGCATGCTATCTATGTTTTGTTTTGTTTTTTGTTTTGTTTTGTTTTTTGTTTTTTTTTTTTCACTCTGAGTTTATCGTCAAAAGCAGTCAGCGTGGGATCCTCATGAACAAACACCGGGACCCTAGCATTGAAAGCACTCTGAGACAATTCCCTCTAAAATTTCTATCATGTCAACATTTTTTTTCAAATATATTTTTCAGTTTATAAGGAACCCATGTAACTTCTACAGTGACTCTTCGAAAATGCCCTCTTAGAAAAAAGACTGCTTCTAAACAAACACTCTGCCCCTAAAAATTGACTTCTTGACTACGGGCCCACTATACACGTCTAGATCTATAGGTAGGGCCATACGGTGTTAAAGTCACATTTAATGAAGGCCTACTCATTATGTCTCGTATGCTCGTATGACTCCTGCAGCGTTATAGCGGCGCGGCAAGTACCCCGCGGAGCGAAGTTTCTTCGTTCAGCTCATCGCTGCGACGGCTTAGGCCAAGGCCAGCTAATCGTATACCGATTTGATTTACAATTCAATTATAGACAGAAACTAGCCATTTTAATTTGTTTTATGGTATATATAACTTAATGTGATACCGAAGACCAAACTTGGTGAGGCACGCCCTGAAACATCTCCAAATTTAAAGGGATATCACAAAATTTGTTGGATTGCACTTAATTAATAGCTTCAACAGTTCAATGAAGCTGCTGTTAAATTCCCAGGGCTTCACGTGAGAGGCCGAGGCTTTGAGGCTGCCCTCGAAGGAGACAACGCGGGGCCTCGATATTTCCAACTCTGTATGAGACTACTTGATATGAATAGGCCTTTGTTGTTGGACTTGACTCAAAGGTGTCCATTGCAGTGAGTTGCAACTCTCTGGCAGGAGCGTCACTACCAGGCCCCCAAATATTCAAGTGCCGTCTGTCGGGAAACTTTGTGGTTCATTGGGAAAAATGCCACTTTCTTTTGCAATTCATTTACTTCTATTTTTACTTTGGGCTACAAAAATGTCGGGAAATTTTATGATCATGTGTTTTACTTTCATTAAAGTAGGGTGGAAATTGCTTTGTATACAGTTAACTCGAGACTTAGTCTCGGATATAACTGTATTGGTAAACTATGTTCATTGTCGGGAAATTATTATGCATAGTTGGAAATTAATCACAAATAATTATCATTGGCCAGTTCATTTATAGAAAAAGGTCGCAAAATGAACTTAACCCTAAGGCAGTTAACTGAGCCTCACATCAAAGATGATCTTATGCTCCTCCATGGACGTAGGCCTACTTCCAAGGGCGTAGGCTGGGGGGTGCATTGGGTGCACGTGCACCCACCCGTTGAGGCAGAGGAGTTCCGCTCTGGCCTGGGAAACAGACAAATGCACTCCTTCTGTTTTCAACAGCTTTGAAAACAAGGACGAACATGACTTTTGTCCACACACCAACCTACATCGGTAAGTTTGGTAATTGAATTACAGGATGCGCCTTGAATATATATATGAAGGTCTATAGAGCCACGGTATCAGAGCCCTCTATATCAGAGCTCTAAATATAGAAGTCTCTGTACTATAGCTTACGAAGGTCTAGTGTCATGTAAAATCTTCCCTTAAAATTATTATTTCCATTATTTTAAGGCCCTGTTCGTGGCAGAAGTGATGTTGGCTACTTCTTTAGTCAAAGTTATGGTCATTAGCGTCTCCAAAGATGTCCTTAAAATGTCTATTTCCACAAGCGATGCTACTTTGTTTTCCAGACGTTCTATCCAAATGCAGATCTTGTTACTAGGCCCTCCACACTATTACATGCTAAATAGGACGCATTGCTGTACAATTGTGACATAGTACTAGCTATGGTTACGTTCATACACGCGCAACTAACTGAATCCACACGCGCATACGCGTACGTAGCAACAATTACTACAGTAACGAGGTTACCGTCACGGTAACCTTGTTTGCAAAACTTGTACGGCGGTACGTAGCATAGGCCTTCTTTAGGTAACAAAGTGTACGTGAGAACTAGGCCTAGGTACCCTAGGCTAGGCCAGACCGCAGAAGCCAGATATTAGCCACGACTGGGCCAGACTTGTCATGTCAAGTTTTGTCAATATATCGTCTGCCAGAGGATTGCACAAATATTTTACTTGTAGGCCTATAGTTCCAATTGATTAAAAGTAGTAAACCCTGTTGTTTTGTGCTTGTCACTGCTTGAAGCTCAAGGTTATTTGAGATGACCAGCAGAGGTCAAAGTCTTGAAAAACCTTGTAGAAGGAATATCTGTAGAACAAAAAAGTCTCTGAAACCTAGTAGGAGTGATATCTGAGGAACAAAATAGGTGATTGAGTTCCTATTTGACATGTAAGATGTACATGAGAGTATAGCTGACCTCTTAATCTGTGTCAAGGTCATTTGAGGTCAGCGGAGGTCAAAGTCTGAAAGCCTTGGGAAAACCTATCAAGCTAGAATATAAATATGGCGACATTTCAATTTGAATAAAAAAGTCATGCATTAACGATTCGTGTATCATTTAAATTGAGAAACGGCAGACAGGAGATCACTTTTTGAAGGATGTGTACATGTGGCTTAAGGCTCGGGAAATGCTGTTTCCGGCCATCTGGGGGGGGGGGGGGGGTTAAAACCGAAAATTTTCTTGTATGCTCCGCGCCAAGCAATGCTGGCGCTCCGCTTAGATAGTCTTCCTGGTTCCACCTACCTGAAATGTGCACCTCCCCATGCCAAATTCAGCCTACGCCCTTGACTTCCATGATCAATTCGACCTTGCTGTTTTGTAGCAGACCAATGAATACGAGTGCACAATGATCAAATCGACACTGTCAACTGTTAAGCTGCCTTTCCTGGAGGTTTGTTTCTTTTGCGCTTATCTTGTCCTCCTGTTTGTAATGTTTGCAAGTATTACCTTAAAAACAGGGCTATGTAGTAACCGTTTTGACACCAATATTTTGTCGGGAATGTAAACCCACATTTGTCGGGGAAAGGTCCAGTACCTCCCCCCCCCCCCCCACCTACTCATCCATCCTTAGGGACGCCCCTGCTCTCCAGTCAATTTAAGCATGAGTTTAAACACCACCACTACAACGAATTTAGCCTTAGGGCTCAAATAAATACTTGCATGATTCGTCAGCGGCCCCAATCCCGTTTTCGACCCTCACTGTTCCTTTCTGAGTGTGATAAAAATTTCCTTATAAATATATTTTTGAGTGTAAATAGTAAATTGTGCAGCTGAGCGTTTCCGTGATGAAGTGCAAAGGCCCTCAAGAGTTACAAACCTGTCATAATGCTCATTGAATTAACCCATACTTAATATAAGTGATGCGGTAATTTACTCTTATTCAGTTATTGAATGGAGGAAATTGCCGTCACACTAGGGCAATTTCACACTCGAGTCTCGATATAGGGTCTCTAAGGGGTTTTGCGTTGTATTACCGTTGGCCGTATTTCATGGAAAAATGTGCGTTATAAACATATTTTGTCACCGTCTTCTAAACTGTCTCTATTTCGGGATAGGGATGATGGACACTTTTCATACATGGTATATAGATTTTGTCATATTACGAGAAAAAACCGTATTGATTTTGGTGGAGATCAAAGGTCACCTGAGGTCACTAGGTGAAACTAAGAAAAATTTGCAACTGCTACCTCGCGGGGCTGAATCGGTTTGTTCAGTACCCCTTTGATTGGGTATGACTGAACAAGATATGCCATACAGTCTGCGAGGTAGGCAAGTAAACTGCTTGAAAACATGTTATCTCAAGATAGGAATTATGGATACTTTTCATATTAGGTATACATCTGTAATATTGCGATGAAGGTTCCTATTCTTTCCGATGGAGGTCATAGGTCATTTGAGGTCATCAGAGGTCAAAAACCGAAGAAAAATTGTAAAGACGCTATTTCAAGACAGGAATGATGGATACTCTTGATACTTGGTGTAGAGATTTGGTTCTTATAAATAGAAAGATTCGTATTAATTTTGGGGAGGTCCACGGTAATCTGAGGCCACCAGACGTGAATCAACGAAAACATTGTAAACTGCCCTTAAACTCGATATCTCAAATATAGACGGTGAGCGGAACGTCCACCTTGTGACGTCAACAAAAAGGGAGGGCTGAATGTTTGTACCATTTTAAGGATAAAATTATAAATGTCCACATTTCCGATAACAAAACGCTTTTAGTATCAAAATATCCATGATGCCCTTATGCCAACAAGTGCGTTACTTTCTGTTATTCCATTATTTCACAAATTGTGCACTAAATATTTTCTCTTTATAGACAATTCAAAATGTACCATAGTCTATAGTGTATACTTCAACAAAAAGTGGAAATCTTCACACATTAATCAAATATCCGTCGCTCTAACGAATTATCTGCAACTTTCGAGATTCACACTAAACTAAACATATATCTGTCCTTAATTTATAACGATGGGGGTGATATCATAACCGCAATTCAAGATCACCTAACAACCTGAAAAAATTGTGAGTGAAAGTGATACCATTAACCCCAAAGTTGGTGCAGGGGGTTACAGGGCATGCAACCAGTACAAGCTGTAAAGTTAACAAGTTTCTCAAGGACAACAACGAATACAGCTGAAGCAAGGTAGAGGAATATTTCATTTTGCCGGAGATACGCTTGCTGCAGGACAGGATTTACCTTCAGGGGGACGGTAAACTATCATAGAAGGGGGCCCTTTCAGTGTCATTTGTGGTCACATTATTTGTAGGGTGGGACTTATACGTGACACTGTCTAAGCGGAGAGCCACCATCATCAGATGGCGTGTAGCCTGCAAAGAACTTGTTGGCAAAATGCTGATACCGGCAGATTGCCGGTAATGACAATTCCCAGGCCTTTCAATTTGCATTTATACTGTCTTATCTTTCAACATTTAGAACTTTTTATGCCCCCAAATATAGGGGTAACTTGGACATTTTTTTCCGTAAATTAAAATTATTGTGTAGAGGAGAAATAGAAGTTGTCATTGACTAGTAACCTCTACTTTATTGGCCTTTATTATGTGTTCAACAGGAAATCGAAAATAATATATGCACTTGACATTGGTATAGAAATCCATATGAAAGATGGTTTTGCCAAGTCCAAATTCGTGTTGATTGCAACTAGCGGGCGTACCTGCAGGTAGTTTAGTAATAGTTACTTCAATAACCAGATAAAAAAGCGCCCTTGGGCATTCTGATGGTACCCGAAGCGTGTATAATGTGTAGGCTATATGCTCAAGAAAATCCATACCGCGAATTTCACCTTTCAGGGCAGGACCATTACCTGAAGTCATGTTAATACAACAAGTTTCTATTGAAAAGTTAACTATTAAAAAGAAACAGAATCATACTTTCAGTCGCAGAGCTGGTTGTTCGGTCAGAAAAGGCGAGAATGGTATTTAGGGGAGATTTGTAGCAAGTAGATATCTAATGCATGCATCGACAGTACTGCACCAGTGCTTCTCAACCTTTTTTTCTTTCTTGGATGAAAACTTTTCTCCACTCTTTCCCCAAATGTTCTTACGAAAACGTACCAAGTATTTTTCTCACAATCGTTTTCTTTCCCATACTAGAATGAAGGTGAAAATTAAATTCACTTCAATAATAACCATGTTATCTGTTGGGTGTGAATCCACGATTTTGAAAAAGTGTCATTGGGGTTGGTGGTTCACTTTGTACGAATGAAGATTAAAGGCAAGAAACCTCAAAGGAGGGCTGGGGTCTTTCCAAAAAAATGTTGAAATAAATTACTGTTAGATGCAAACTCCTAAAATTTGGCAATCACGATAATTACAAAAAGAAACATTTTATGAAATCGTATATCAATATGAAGTTACACCATCCAGCAAGTTTGGCAGGCCCATCATTCAAAGGGGCAGAGGTGCGACCCCAAAGAAATTTTTCGTTCCCAAAAGACTTATCGGAATAAAAGTTACTATTGTTTTACATGTCTTAATATTTCTCGTCCCTTGAAAAATCTCGCCCCATTGAAGCTTTCCCGCCCCTCCTCACGAACTTGTCTACCTACCGGCATGGACTTTGGAATATGCTTGCCAGTATATCTATGATCACATATTGTTCAAAATGACAAAGACGGAAGGTGTGGGATCCTCCCCTACAAGAAAATTTTGAAATTGAAGACTACTAGATGTGAATTAAGGCAAGTCCCCATGAATTTCATGGGACTGTTAATTCTTTAAAGTGTCAAGTGACTAGCCACTGACGAAAGATTATGTGTGTGTCACTGAACAAGACAAAAAAGACGAGGTTATTCATCGATCTGAATCCAGCACTCCATACACATTCACACCCATCCCCATTCCTCCTCAATTGACCCCAACGCTTGTCGGACCCGACTGAGAAGTACTGATATAAGCGAAGCACCACCTAGATTAACGCGTAGCGCTCAGAAAGTTTGGGGCTAAAAGTAGCATAAATCGTTGGAAGTGGACATTCCCATTAGCATAAAGTGTAGATAATGACCGCCTTTTGAGTATTTGGTTAATTAGGCATCAATATAACACGATTAGATCCCGCTAATCGAAAAAATGTCAATAATATAGCGAATATGCAAAAGAATGAACGCTCCTTTCGGGTACTCATGTCGCCATGTACTAATACAATAGTATAGCCTACGACAAGTTAACCATGCATCATTTAAATCATGACTTACCACAGTAACAGCTTTCTTGGAACGTTTTATCAGTAATTTCAAATTCACGAAAAACCCTACAGTACCACGTAACGTTATAGCTAGCAAATTCATACTAGCGCTACAGACTGAGTCCATCGGTAGGCAAAAATCAGGTCAGGATTTTGGTTTCAACTCAGAATCAGATGTGAAAGCTGAATCAAGAAGGACCCTTTTTTATGGAATTTTCGGCTCCCCCTAAAAGTTAAAACATCGGGAGCGAAACCTACAGGTTGCGTCGATTATTGGGTAAATTCGGCACTAGCTTGCTGAATATACCCAAGTTGATTGCAGCACTGTATGGTTACATTTCATAATGCTATTCCATACAAAATGATTCTATGTGTACTAGTTGTCTCCATTCCCACATGTCAGGAAATCGCATCTAAAAGTGTTTGATTTCAAAAAAATTCTCAGAACCCTCCTTGAAGTTCGTGTCTTAACCATTTTACCTGTAGATTATACGCTTCGCCTGCCGGTAATCCTATTCCGAATGATAGGCTACTGCATAACACCGGCAGATGCACGAAAATGATGTTTGCTAATGTTTTTATCTTGATTTCCAAAAGCTAGGAAATAGCATCTAACAGACTGATTTCAACAAACAGAATCCGCAAATGAATATTTAATTGCTCTACAGCTAAATATAGTGTTCGATATATCTGACAAAAAACGGTACCGTTTTGACTGGATTCCCGTGTCTGATCGACTGAAATCTTTCACGGAAAGAACACGTCATATGTCGTAAATTTAGTCTTTGAATGTGCCGCTGGTATTACGTTGTCGGTGAAAACACAGTTTACCGCCATCTTCATTGCTGCAGATTTCTCTTATACGCACATTGTGCCTCATTTTCTCTTTAATTCTGTACTGTTTAAATCGACAGAGCTGGCAACTGTTTGAAGAAATTCATTGTCCTTCAAGAAAGATTCGACAGGGGATTTCAGGCCGTAGTGGCTCTCCTTACCTTCTGTAATGGACAGAGAGTCCATCTTACATTTTATGACCAAAATGTTACTGTAATGGGGCAAGAATCCCTTCATTTAAACCTTAACCCCTACCCCTTAAGAGTCTCCCTAGCAATGTGTGGTCCGACATTCGCAAACATGCTCTTAAATGTTGCATACCCGAGTTACAGGCCAACACACCGTTTATGTGCTTATATAGTCATCAAAATTAACTCTCAATAATCTGGAAGAGCTTAACGAGACTGAAGAGGGCGGCATATTTGAATTCTTCTAAAGAACTGCTGCTTTTACTATGTTACATCATTTCAGTCATTAAAACTGTCTTCAGCAGAGATTAATATTTCGGATGGCACATTGCATGACGTAGTATGAATGATGGGGCCTGTGGTGAACCGCAGTCTCTCAAAATACTCTCCCTGGTATCAGATTGTTTGAGATAATCACTTCCTGTAGGAATACGGGCGCCAGATTTAATTTAACTAAAAGTAATTCATTAAATTACCCATTACTGGCCCCCGGTGTTGCAGAAGGCCGTCCTTGGTTTTCTCACAAAAATGAATAAACATTCCAATAGCGTGCCTTCAAAGATATGAATCTACGATTCCACGTACGTTAAAGACAGCCTTACAAAACAGACCTGCAGTTAAAATCAAGGGAGGGGTACTCTTTTATCAATGAAGACAGACATTTATTGGTGCTCAATAACTTCGTTCTTTCTTCCTTCCAAGAAATCGTGGTGAACCTTCGAGCTGTTAATCTCACTTGCTTAAACTTGAAAGTAGTCAAAATTCGTCCTTGTCATTTTTTTTTTTGTATAGTGCGGGATGCCAAATGATGTTGAGCGGTGCCTGACTGTGCCACGCAGTGCGGAATGTCTATCATTCCTAGCTTGAAATATTGGGTTTACAATATTTCCGGTTTTGACCTTAAATGACCTCTGACTTCCACCAAAAACTGTAGAAACCTTCCTATTGACATGACAAATTTATATAGCAAGGAGGTCAATAGTAAGTAACAACAAACAAACTGAATAACAAAGAAGGAAAAAGAAAGTGTTTTGAATGGAATTCGAACCATGGACGTCAGAATGAGAAACCGATCACTTTCCACTATAACATCGACATACACATAAATTACAAGGTATTTCTAATCATGTTCTGTCACAGCATCCTTCATAAGTGTTCATAATAAGATTCTTAAATCAGAATTGCTAATTAATGTAACAAAGTTCAGGGCTGTAAACCGTCAAAGCGTCCGAACCCCCCTTTTTCAACAGTGAAAAATTCTGCTAGGTATTTTCGTTCATTTCACTTTTCACAAATCGGTGGCAAACTATCAAAGTTTTGGTAAATCCTTCGCAAACTATCAAACTTTTTGCGCCCTCCTCGCGCTTCAACCTTTAGTTCTATTGTTTTATGTAATACCATCCCCAAAGAACTAGTTTGGGATTTCCAAACCAGATTTTTTTCTTCCAAATGTACGAATACGGGATTCATAATAATTCTTATACAAAATTTCGGCTGGCTCAGCCACGATTTATACTCCATGACTTATGATCATTGCTGTGACGATAATGCATGGACTTATTCTAGCGGGAACTACTTTTTCGAATAAAAGAGAGGTAAGCCTCAGGCTAGCAACCATCACCATCCGACCATGTGCAAATCCTGTATTGTGAGCAACATTTGTAGCGTGATGTAGTCCTACATGATTTGAAGTATATCATTCATTACACAAACGAATCCAATATCGTTGCGTGCATTTGCATCGAATATGCATTTTAAACATGCTTACTAACAGGCGCGGATCCAAGGGGGCTTCCTCGGGCTCAGTCCCCTCCCCCCTTTCGCCACATCAACAATAACAAATACTCGAAAATTAGCATAATGTTAATCTAGGAGAATATTCACGGGGGCTTTCAGCCCCCCCCCCCCTTTCGAAATGTCTGGATCCGCGCCTGACTAATCCTCTACCCCTGTTGTTATACTTTTACTCCACTCTAGGTCATTCCCCATTGGAAGCTCTCATTTGGATTCTTGACCAAAACTAGTAAAACTTCAATTTTTGTGAAGTGCTTGGTATGATCTCCTTTAGTGTCGTTTGGATGTCGGTTAAAAGCATCACACTACCCCCTTTTGTTGGACCTTTATTCATCGCTCTGTCATTCCCCGTTGGAAGCTTGTCATTTGGATTCTCGTTAGTAAACTAAGTTTTGGGAGGTGCTTAGTTAGCTCTCCTTTAGTGCTATTTGGATGTCAGTTTAAAAGCTTCATACTAACGTCCCAATTTTGTAATTACTCCAGAGCTACCAGGAGGCCCTATGCCGGTCCCATGGGCCCAGCATTGTCATGTCACAGCCAAAATATTACCAAATAATGGTAATTCATTAACATGTAATCAGTTCAAAGCTTAGCCAAAGTTAGCACATTAACAAAAATTTCTCAAGGTGAGGAATTTCACCCCCTCCACCTAGACATCACACCTTTCCTTACTTCCAACAAAAAATAACAATTCCCTTAGTGAGTAAATTCTCGGATTAGTTTGAAACTTTGCTGAAGAAAGCATCATTTTGCAACTCAACCACCTTTGACGAACAAAAATTTCTCAAAAGGTCCCGCCAGACCTCCTCCGGGACGACACCTCCACACTGAGGTGACAAAGGAAGTGTCTACCCCGGTTGCCAAATTATCGTAGATACGAATTTTCACACTAACACCTACTTTCTGGCTTATCTGGGGTGAAATTTCCTACAAACAATAGGGCCCTTTCTCGTAATATGACAAATCCATATACCAAGTAAGAAAAGTGTCCATCATTCCTATCGTGGTAAATCGTGTTCACAATGTTTTCGAGTTTTGGCCGCTGACAAACTTATGTGCCAAGTGTAAAAAGGATCCATCATTACTATCTTGATATTACGTGTGTACAAGCACTTTTCTCGGTTTTCTCAGTTTCAGCTCCGGCGACCTCAGGCTTAGATAACCTTTATCCGTTTACCGATAACGGTAGGGTTGATTTACTGACCACTGACCACTGACCGTATCCACTCTCTAAGTATGGAAAATTTCCGTGCTCTCTACCTTGAGGTATCGTGTTTCAATGTTTTGGATTTTTGACCTCTGGTGACCTCAAATGGCATTTCACCTTTACAAAAAACAATAGGGTCCTTCCTCTTAATATGATAAATTTAAACACCAAGTAGGCCTATGAAAAATATCCATCATTGCTATCTTGAGATATCGTGTTCACAAGCCCAGTGTCGCAAACACACATATATACACAAGTGCACACATACACAATACACATACACACATACACTCGCCTTCAAGAAATCTAAGAGAGATCTTTGTAGCAGCGAAGGAAATTATATTTTAAATCTTAAATGAAGTCGTCATTCGCAGTACTATTTGCCTACTGTATCGAAGGAAGTTTCCAACATGTTTTTCAATGTCACAGTAAATATTTATGCTTCATTGACGTAAGAGATTACATTTTACTTCATATGCACTAAAAATGCTAAAATCAGTTACTGCATTAATTCTTCTAATCATTTCCTTTCCATTAACTTCTCTTAAATACTCAGTTAGAAATTTGCCATTATAAAGCAAGTTAGATTGCTTAGTTCTTACATAAAAATACATTACCTTAGCCAGAAATGATAAAGTGATGATATATGAAATTTAAAGACGTTTGGTTACAGATAGTGAATATGAAATTTAAAGTGGAAAAATTATCTGGGGTGTTTCTAATGGCTTCAGTTTTAAGTCACTGCTTGTAAAAATGTTTGTTTGATTTCTCCTTGATATTTACACTGAGCAATCCTATATAATGTAGCGTAAAACACATTTTCACACATCACAGTGTCTAATGTTCACGGAGCTTTTGAAACTAAATAGGTAAGTGAAGAGTATTATGAATTGAAGGGAGCTTTGGCAAAGAAGTAAGGAATGACGATACTTTTTGTTCTCATAAGGGAAAATGATAGGATTTTAGTGACGTAAAATAAATATTTACTTTCGTTCTGAGTGTTATACTAATGGTATATACCATTAACATGTATACAATTGCTCATATACAAGTCTAGGTGCCCTTTCTTAATATGTCAACTATATATTCAACTTCGGGGTACAGGTTTTAGAGTGTGATAGGAAAAACTACCATAACTATTGTCAGCCAGTTGAGAGTTACGACTTGGACAAACATTGACTTCAGAATTGGCAAACTGCTGCAGAAGTTAGCATCCAAGACTCCTATAGTATTTAAAAGTCTCAAAGTTACCGATTATACACAAGACCCCAGGCCGGTAGCCAGACAAGATACTGATGGGGCGAGATAGCTGCAGGGGGGGGGGGGAGAAATATTTTCAGGGCGAAATGTGTTCAAATGTATTAAGGCAATGATAACTGCAACTACTGTAGGGGGTGAAAATGTTTCGAGGGGGTGAAAATTTTCTGGAGGGCGCCAGCACCCACCTTGTTTTCGTTCGAAAGGAAAGGCGACTCTGAATGAATGGGAACTTGAATACGGGCCTGGATATTATCGGTAATTTCAACCGGTCTTTATTTTTCTTTTAAGTAAAATTAGCCCTTTTATTTGCATGTCATAATTCCTTTAAATTCCGTCCGAATGTGAGTGCCACTAAAAATACAAACCATTTTCGATGAACTTATAGGAAGCCTACCAAATTTACAGGTGACTGGTCATTACCTTTTTGTGTGGTAGGCGCACCGAACAATCATCAGCTTTACACGAGGGTCCCATAAAAGATAAAATGGGCAGAGCAGATTGAACTTCTACTGTCTGACACACATTTTGATATTCCACATGTGGTCAATACCTTGATAAGCACTGAGATAACTTAACACTTTGTCACCGAAAATACTGTCTGTTAAATGACAACCAGTCTCCTTTAACAGTTTTGTAACGGATGTATAAAGTTAAACACAGATAGTATCGATCGAGCTGATCTCTGCCGGTGAAAGCTACTCAGCCGGGGATTTGTCCATTCCTTCGGGTAGTCTTGGTGGGTTTGAGAAAGTGTATAATTCCTAAAGGTGGTCAAGTTTTCTTGTATTTTTGCTCTCCCCGATAAGGCAGATTATTCCATACTGCCATACAACCCAAAAATTTTGCTCACGCTTTGCGTGTGAAAGTTTTGTTGTTTTTCCTTTATATAGTAATTCCCTCTCCCTTACCAAGAAACCTACACCTACGTAGGTAACAAAGTTTGATGTGAAGGTCTGGAACATAATCTCCAATAGCATATAGGGTGTTCTCTTGAACTCGTTTGCTCGTAATATATTCATTCTTTCATGCGATCCCAACAGCTTTTGTTGCACTTTGCGCACTATTCAACTTTAGAAGTCAGAATTTCCAAAAGAGAACGGCATCAGAACAAAATTTAGTAAAACATAAAGTATGTGTGGGGTGGCGGTTGGATTTGCCCGACAAGCTTCCCCGACGGGGGACCAGCAATCTGAAGCCCCGACAGGTTGAAGGGTTGCCAAAAGGACGTGGAAAGTAAAATGTTCGGCGTACTTCAAATTTTGGGTTTTCTGTTGAAGAAAATTTAAAACTGTTGGGCTTTATTAAAGATTTAAAGATTTAAACATTTCGCTCTTTAGTGAGGATAGGCTAATTAGAAAATATATGGCTTTTTATTGAAGAATTAGCCCCAGTTTAGAGCAAAGTCAAGTATATCATCAGGGAGACTGGCTGTCATAGGGGACTGCATTCCTATAGTACACATTATACGTCTCCCCGAAGAATCGGAAACTTTTCTCCCAAGGGAGGCAGCCTTCCCCGACTGGGGAAATGTGTCCCCACCAGGTGCCACCCCTGCGTATACGCTGCTGCAAAATTAACAAAGGTATGCAATGTCCTCCCGTCGTCAGGATCCTTCCCGCACCTCCGTTGACTCTGTCCCTACTTTTGTGCACCACTGGAAAGCATGCAGACCCCCTGACAAGGGCGTCATCCCTGAAATAAAATGGACAAAATGAGTCCATATATAGTTATTCTGTTTGAAACACAAATTTATAAGCCCAGAGATGGAAGTCGAATTATTATCACTGAAAGTATAGGCGTAGGCGATATTTTAAGGGGTGGGGACTAAATCGTCTTTGCTAGTGAAAATTTGGGATAACAAAAAAATTGGGGGGAATAATTTCTCGGGAAAGTTGGTTTTGGCCCAACTCCAAGAGTACTAAAGCCCTGAAGCCTTTTCCTGACTTCAGCGCCAGGCTGAAAGTACTGTCTTTTAAAATGACGAAGGTTGTGTTTAAAATCATATCATGTATTGATACTCTACGTGTTCTCCCTTTAAATTTGATTCATTTCTTAACAAATTATTTCCTTAAACTCCTACCATGTATGGATGCTCGAAGTATTCTCCCTTTAAATTTGATTCATTAATTAACGAGTTATTATCTTGTATCAAAGAATTATTGATTCGAAGAGAAGGATTTTATTTGAAGGAACGAATTTTTTATTCATAAATTAAGAACTATTATTCTTGAGAACGAATTCCGAATATAGTTTTCATAAGGCAGTACTGAAAGGCTTTCGTATATGTTTACAACATTAACGATTTGTTATTGAAATACTTCTAAAGGAGACTGTCATTGATAAGACTGATTCAACACTGGCCAATATGTTTATCTTGGCTTTTACGACTGTCTGGGTAAACCTTGCTTATGTTTGGTACATCTGTTTCGGTCAGATATTATGTATAAACATTCCTTCTAATGTATATAAAGTAAACCAGTTCTATAGCTGCGCATACGATGGTATACCTCGTGGGCTGGGAAGAACAGTGGATGAATTTGCTTTAGTTTTCTTGCAGTCAGCCAATTGAAACTCAAGTAGCCTACTGGTACAAAGGTCGAAAAATTCATACAGAATAACAATATCAAATTAAATGCACTACCCTTGATAAGTTGCTCCGAGGTCCCTTCCCACTTTACATACAGGTAGGTAAGTTTCTTTTCTTTTAGACTCACTTTTAAGAGGTAGTAGGGGCATCCAAGTTCTCCATTTTGTTCTCTTATTTTTTGTTTCTTTTCTGTTTGTTTTTTTGCTTGCTTGCATGCTTGTTTGTTTTTTGTTCAAATCTCCAATGTCCCCTCCTTTAACACTTCTAACCGTTTGCTTTCACTGGGTATTATAAGCCATCAAATAAGTAAAAATAGTGAAAACTGTGGACATCAATAAAGTCCTTTTCGCAACTTCGACTGCGCAAGCGCACATCTTGATAATGGGGTGAACAATGACACTGTCGCACCTACAACACATGTCAAGAAATTGGGTTCATTTTTGAAGATATTCAAATCAGAGTCCCTTTTAAACCAAACCGGGGTGTACGAAGGATTCAGGCTGTGTTTTTTGTGGTTTGAACAGCATGTACACCGTCTTCTTGGTTTTAAAAGAAGGGTCTAAGCTCATATCAAGTCTTGATATGCTAGAAGGGTACATATTCTAAGCATTTTGGTGAAATGTTTTTTTTTTCTATGAATATCCCAAAAATTTGTTCGGTGTTCACTTAGGCAGGAATTACATTGAAACAAGCCTGAGGAATATACCGTCAGCTACGTAGCAAGTCTCTGGTTAACCTTCATAGCAGGTGTCGAATATTGCATATGTACTCTTTTGACGTACATACTCCTACGTACTGGTATTACGAGTGCAGCCAATACAGGTAATCCACGTCCGCCAACCGGGCAAGTCCCTGGTGCGCAATGCCACAGGCCCGCGGTGCCATATTCACACAAGCACCGACTATAATCACTAGCACCGTACCGATATATCGCAATATCATAGATCTATGTCTATCGGTAGCCCGGTACCGCATCCATACAGGCGATCAGTTCATCTGGACAAAAAACTGTATCCAGCTTTCCAGTTATAACATTCTGTATCACTTTTCAAACGTAGAGGGTAGAAAGAAGCTTCAACGTCTGTGTTTTGGAGTCTCATATATTCAAAGAAATGTAAATTAACATGGTCAGTAAAACTAAAATAAATTTGACCGAGGTATAACGTTGGCTAGCCTAACGTTACTAAAGCATTCGACAACTGTAGCCTAGCCTAGCTTTATGTAGGCTAAGACTTACAGCTTAGGCGGGCCTAACGCCCGACTGGAAAACATGTATGTTACGCCGAAGATCTTCGGCGTGCAGTAAAGACCTTATACGCCAATTTCATGGCGTGATTTTCTTGTCTTTTACATACACACTGTACTTAAAACACAGTACAACAATTTGGCGTGGCGTAAAAGTTGAGAAAACAGGTGACTGGCGTAAAAATTCGGTGTAGGAAATACGAACTTTCCAGACTGGGCCTAACGTTAGGCTAACTCAACTGAGGGTTTTTTGGATTAACAAGGCAGGGCTACAGTCAAGATGAAGACTGCTAGCATGGAGGGACCAGATTTCATTCACCCTTATATTAAAGTGCCTTCCAACCTTGCAAAAACTGTAATATTGTCAAAATTTTGTTGAGATTGTGAATGTAGGCCTAGCCTAGGCCTAATTACTTTAGCCTAGGCTAGATATCCTAGGAGCAAACAGCCTGGGCCTAGGCCTACTGACGATTTTATAGGAAAGGCACTAGAATTAAAGTGGTTGGTTGAATTTTAGTCACCAATTATGTAGGTAGTCCGCAATTCATTCACTATAATTGCGTTGTGCATTAGGCCTATGGAACATCGTTCATTGAAAAACCACAAAATGAATTCTAAAACTTAGGCCTAGCCTGACTGTTAGTCCTGGTGTCAGCTTCCAACTTCTCAATTCAAATAAGAACAGGTGTCAGGATTATACTTTGGGCATTACAAGGCCATAAACTAATGTTAGTGATTATGGCAGTTTACTAGCTGTGGTTAAAACGATATTAATGGTACAGAAAAGGGGGAATTTTCGTATGTCTGACTCATTGTATCCATCATTCCGTGTTGAGTTTTATCTGGTGCATTTTTTTAACATTTAAGCATGTCTCCAGTTCACTGGTATGTTTTTTACAAACACAATGTGTGACATTAAGCAAAAATATCCAGTGAACAAATCCCCGGTACTGCCGAAATCAGGTCCCCATAACCACACTACTAGCTTTCCACGTAAAGTAAGGGCTGGGCCTTGAAGGGGCAGTTGTTTACCATGCTAAGCGACCATAGAAGTGTGAGAAGCCTGTGGCTCATGAATTACAACTTCACATCGGGTGGCTAACCAAATCAGGGCTGGAATTAAGGTTGGAGGAGGGCACGGCCATTTGGCCTTGGTCATTCACGAATTTTGGAGGGCACCAAGGCCATCAGGCAGGGCACCAAGGCCAAATGTTTTTGTATGGCAGGGCACGATGGCCATTTTTGGAGGTGGTTGATTTTTGCAGTGAATTGAGTAGTGTTTGCATCGGGTACCCGACCGACGCTGTTACTACGTGGGTAGAAAACTCCTACCCGGGTAGCGGTTTTCAATCTTTCCCTTTTGATCTTCACAAAATAGCATGGTTATTGCAACTAACAAAATGTATTTACCTTCATCTCGTTCACGATTATGTTGAAATGAGTTGCTTTTGTCAGTTGCCGTATGGTACCATGCTTTTGTTAAATTGCACTTTTCACCAGAAACAAGCCCCGTGATGCGTGTTTAACATCACGCCGCCCTTATACTAGATAACGAAAAACATAGGCCTACTAAACCGTATAATAGCCTATCTTATCTCAAGAAATGAACGTCAAAAGACAGCTCATAAATATTTGCACGCGGTGCATGTGGATTGGTAACGTTCCACAAGTAGAAGTAAGGCGAAAGACGTACTGGAAATTTTCCACATATCTTTCCACAGTAAACACATACCCATATGGATATACGGGCACGTGGCTCGACTTTCAATGATTGCTAGATTTCATACTTGTCAAGTTATCACTAAAATTAACAAGGCGTGATTTCATGATCTAAAGAAGTAAATTTTGGTAATACAGTTATGTCTATATAAGGTATGCACTTATTTTAACCAGAATAATATTCTTTTGTCTCGAATCAATCTCCAAAACTTCGGATTTTTGGCGTAGCAACTTTTTTCTGAAGCAAAATTCCACTCCATCAGATTTAAAATCGTACACATTCTTCCAAGGCGTATTTTGCACTGTGTGCACGAAAAAAATCTTCTTTCCTGTTACTGCTATCCTGGTATTACCTTACATGCTAAAATGATTCCTATCTTTATATTGCTCGTAATTTTTTATTGCTATTCAAACAACTTCCAAAATTTTTACGTCCACAGTTTCCTAAATATATGGCAAAAAAGAGCAAAATATTTTCCCAGACCTTTACGTACCCCCCCAATTGCGAAAAGTGGAACGTGCCAAAGTCATGTGCACTTGCCCCAGCATGCACAACACAGGGTTTTCCCTGGGTTTAGAATTGAACGTCGCAGCTCTGCCGCCTACGACGGTGGATCGCCGGCCTGGGGGTAGGGTATAAGGGGAGGGGAGACACCCCCTCCCCTTTTCGAAATTTTTTGAATTTTAGAAGTGTCTAAATGTAAAATAGTGGCACTTTTGAGGCGAATTAGTCAACAGAATTTCTTTAAGTTTCTGCCAAAATATTCACCATTGGTGCTCACAAACTCGTAATATTTTAACCTCTCCAAATGATAGCGATCATTGGCTATTGTTAGTAGTTACCGCAATTTCTAATGCAGCACAGTTCAGGAACGTCAGAGCGCACACAGTACTTTACTACTGTAGGCTACCCGGGTAGAGTTTTTCAGCCTTTCCCTTTTGATCTTCGCGAAATAGCATGGTTATTGCAACTAACAAAATGTATTTACCCCCATCTCATTCACGATTATGTTGAAATGAAGTTGCTTTTGTCTGTTTCGTACCATGCTTTTGTTACATTGCATTTTTCACCAGAAACAAGCCCCGCGATGCGTGTTTCTAACATCAAGCCGCCCCTATACTAGACAACGAAACAACATAGGCCTACTATACTGTATAATAGCCTAGCCTGTCTCTAGAAATGAACGTCGAAAGACAGCTCATAAATTTTTGCACGCAGTGCGTGTGGATGAGTAACGTTCCAAAACTAAGGCCCAGAAGTAGCGCGAAAGACCGACTAGAAATTTTACACGTATCTTTGCCGTATAAACACACATACTCAAATGGATATAGGGCACGTGGCTCGACTTTCAATGTTGCTAGATTTCATACTTGTCAAGTTATCACTAACATTAACATGACATGATTTCATGATCTAAAGAAGTAAATTTTGGTGATACAGTTATGTCTACATAAGATACGCACTTATTACAACCACAATAATATTCTTTTGACTCGAATCAGTCGCCAGAACTTCGTATTTTTGGTGGAGAAACTATTTTCTGAAGCAAACTTCACTCCCTCAGATTTAAAATCGTACAAATTCTTTCAAGGTGTATTTTGCGTTGTGTGCACGAAAAAAATCTTCTTTCCTGTTACTTCTATCCTGGTACTACCTTACATACTAAAATGATTCCTATCTCAATATTGCTCGTAATTTTTTATTGCTATTCAAACTACTTGCAAAAGTTTTATGTCCAAAGTTTCCTAAATATATGGCAAAATAAGAGCAAAATATTTTCCCAGTATTTTACGTACCCCCCATTTGCGAAAAATGGAACTTGCCAAAGTCATGTGCTAACTACAGCAGAGAGAGCACTCCGGCAGCGAACGAACGAACGTTCGTACGTACACGGTGTCTGCTGTATCTTACCGTACATTTTTAACGGTGCTGTGCGGGTGAAATATCGGCTAGGAGATGCATTAGAAAGTTTTTTACTGCCATTATCACGAAGGTGGATTTTTCATAAGAGTAACAAGAAAACAGTTTACGAGAAATTTGATCACATGGTTGAGGTACATTACAGTACAGAAGTTGCAGTGACAAACTGGATGTTATTTTTTGGTTCCGATGCACACGTTACGGCACACTTGAACACAAAGCCACAAGAAGTAGTGATAAGACTTGTTTAAAATTTGTACTAACTGCACTAAAATATGGTCAAATTATTAATTCCCGTCTGATTTCTAAACTCACGAGGTTAAGGACCAACGGCACATTGTAGATATAGAAAATGTGACGTATTGTTTTCAACAGATCGATCCGACCAGAGATAAGGGGCCGATGGGTGGAGTCTTGAATTGTATGTGCATACCATGCACTAAACTTAGGCTAGATGTTGCAAGGTTTACGGTCGGGTACCCGACGGGTAATGTTTTTTGGGTACCCGTGTACGAATTTTCTACCCAGTTTCGACACAAAAAATGTGTTCATATTGTGAAGATTTGAAAGCAGCAAGATGCGTAAGTTGAGTAGATTGTTTGGCGGCCCTGATAATGCAAAGTTACGTATTTTTACAAAGGACACGTTATCAATAATATTTTCGGTCAAATGCTGATATTTTATTCATTCGTTGGGTTGAAAATTCTGAGACACAAGCCCCGCCTAGCCTATAACCTGCCAAACGGGGCATTTGGTTTTGGCTTTGCAAGTTGCGTCCACAGAATTATAATACCTGTGGTTGCGTCTCACGGTATAGTTTACTCGACTGCTCACGTTGGAATGTACATAATCATTACCAAATAATGACATGTAAACTTAAACTTGAGGGTTACGTGTGAATGAAAGAGGGCTTGCTGAACTCTGTGTACGTGTGTGGCATGCATACATACCGAACGCTTAGCTTTCTGTTTGCATCTTGAGACTTGCGTGTATGACTGTGGGTACGTATGAGCACGAAAGTATTACCGCGAAGGTAGTACTACATGGCTCGTAATTCTGCCGTGACAAGGTTTCGGAAATAAGCTTGTGGTTTCACTGCACATTGTATTAACAAAAAGGCGATCGTTGACAAAGTTTAAGTAACATTTTTTCAGGGTACCGGAGGAATTTTTGAACATCGCGGCTGTTTTTTGATCGTTGCGGTCTTCCTGTTTTTGAAGTTTGAACGTCGCGGCCCGCGACGTTCAAAAGGCCCAGGGAAAACCCTGCAACATGTCGAAAAGAGAGAGCTACCCAGGCAACGAACGAACGAACGTTCGAACGTGCAGGGTGTCTGCCGTACTACTACAGTACATTTTTAACAGTACTGTGCGGGTGGAATCTCAGCCAGGAGATGCATTCACCAAGGTACAGTAGGTAGTGGATTTTTCACAAGAGTAACAAGAAAGCAGTTTACGAGAAATTTGAACACATGGTTGAGGTACATTACAGTACAGAAGTTGCAGTGACAAACTGGCAGTTATTTTTTTGGTTCTGATGCACATGTTACGGCACACTTGGACACAAAGCCACAGAAGGTAATGATAGGACTTGTTTAAAATTTGTACTAACGGCGCTAAAGTATATGGTCAAATTATTAATTCCCGTCTGATTTCTAAACTCACGATGTTCAGAACCAACGGCGCATTGTAGATATAGAAAAATGTGACGTATTGTTTTCAACAAATCGATTCGACCAGAGATACTGTAAGAGGCCGATGCCATGCATTAAACTTAGGTTTGATGTTGCAAGGTTTATATTACGGTCGGGTACCCGATGGGTAATGCGTATCGGGTACTTGGGTACGAATTTTCTACCCGGTGCAAACACTAGAATTGATGACCTGAACGTAAATATTACGTTCGCTACGCGAGGTACTTAAAAGTTGGAATACCAAGCATACATTGACTTTGTGCATAGTTTTGCAATTATCGAAAAATAAACACAGATTCATCGGGCCTGTATGTTAAAATTTGTAATTAGCGCTGTAAGGAATTTACGCTGACAAGATTTCTTCAGTCGTCCAGTGTTTGGGATTTGGTTGAGAAATTTCAGTGTGGATTCTGCTGGAATTTTTTCATTCAGATGGGAGGGCACGGCGGCCACGTACTTGCGGGCACGGCGGCCTACGTGGCCGTGAGAAATGGTTTTTTTTGTAGGGCACCACGGCCATCCCCTTGGGCACGACAGCCATGGCCGTCGTGGCCTTCGTTTAATTCCAGCCCTGCCAAATCAACAATTTAGATCAAATTTGGTTTCTTTTGAAAGGCCAGTTCAGATGGGAAAACTGTAGATTGCTCTTGGATGAAAAACCCGCCTTACTTTGACCTGGCCGGGGATCGAACCCTGTACCTCCGGGTTGCTAAGCTTCATCACTTCAAATGCCACTGCCTTTATCCACTCGGCCACAGCACCGGGCTGAGATAGTCTGATGTCTCGTACCTTGTGGGTTTGTAGTTATTGTACATCCTGGAGTGGCCTCTTCTTGGCCAGTTGTAATGGAACTACTGTATTGTAACGTTTGTAACAGCTTCAAGTAGGCTAGGCCAGGCTAGGTTAGCCCTTGAACAATGGTGTGTGTTTTCGTTACACAGTGATGGAGGAGTGTAATGGAAACACAGCACTGTTCAAGGGCTAACGGACACACACAGCATTGTTCAAGGGCTAGGCTACGTACTGTAGGCCTAGGGGTGTTGTACTAATGGTTGGTCCTGCTAGATTAAGCCCGATAAAGACTGATGGGGATATAAAGCACGTCAGAGACCGGCGAAGGATAGCAAGACTTCCTAAAGTGCAACAAGCCTGAACAAGGACTGGCTCGTGACAGAAAGACTGCGGATGTGAATATAAATGAATAGAGATGTACAATTGAATTACAGTTGCCCATTAGTGTGTTAACTATAATCTTTAAATGTATTTTAATGACACTTCTCAATGTATTGGATGTTTGTATATCATGCTTACAAAGTACATAAATCAGTCTCCGTAACTGCAAAGTTCAATGATATGATTGGAACTGAGATTGAAACCATGTCGGACATACAGTTAGTTGCTTAAAAGTAATCGGGGATGGTGGCTGCAGTGGGTGTAACCAAAGGGAAGGGCTTATGAAGGCTTATACTGGACTATTTCTGAAACATTTAAAGTAAATGCAAATGCTAGAATTTCTGCACTGACTTTTTCTGTGGAGAAACTGCAGATGGTGGCCACCCTGTAGACAGGGGAGAAGGACTCAAGGGGAGCCCCTAGAATTTTTTGCCCATTGAATAAAAAAAAATCATCATTGCCTTAATGCATTCTTATATATCTCGCCTCACCCCTGATGAATTTTCCCCCTCCTCAGGCCCGTGGACCTTTCTTTCCCCTTTTAGTTCCTTGTGTGGCTATGCTGCCGCCTTGGTGTATGCTTCCCATTCAGCAACATCCAGTGGTCCACAGGCAGCCATGGATGGTTCACGATAGGCCATGACTAGGCAGCCAGTCTCTAGAAGGCTGATTGAGGGCCATCGGAGGTCCAGTGGCTGGACACAATGTTGCATGATTGGTAAAACTTTCACCAATCAGCATGATGCCCATCAGCGGATTGATTTGGCTGGTAGACTGCCGAAGTGGATGACAGCAGTCCATCGACGAGCAGACCAAATTTTGCTGAAATATATTTAGGCGATAGGCTAAATTCAAAGCAAATCCCATGCAATCTTACAAGCGATCAGTAAGGCGTATATCTTCCACTCTTTTGGTATCCAGACAAATTGATCGGTGATTTGCTACCACAAGACCTTAGAAACTCTTACGCATTTTTGGGGGACATTCGCAAATTGCATTTTTTCATCTGCCGGTCTTTGCTACTGCGAGTTGGCTGGTCTTTGACACGCTTTGGCCGGTCTTCATATTCCAGCTGGTCTTTGCTGGGATTTTTCTAGTAAGACTACTGTAACTTGTGTAACATTATCGTTAGGCCTAACGTTAGCTTAGGACTAAAAGTATAAGGCTACAGTGTACAGTAGGCCTATGTTTTACCCTAGGCCTAAGTTAGGAATTATGGTTAGGCATAACTGTTAGAGCCTATATATTTTGAAATTCAATTTGTCATAGGCAAGGTCTAATTTTAGGCCTAACATAAGTTAGATGTAGTATCATTTTCAAAATAACTCCTTTGGGTGAAATGTTTAACCCATATTTTGTTAGCAGAGTTAGGCTTTCAACTTTGTCAAGTTTGTGAGAACGGCACTTTTCTATTATTAAAGCTAAAACTAAAAACTTGATCCTTCTTGACAGTGTCGTTATGGATGTGGGGTCTGTTACTTCCTGGACCCATTAGTTCCCAACTTCCCTGCACAAAAAACATTACTTTCCCCTTCTAGAAAGATTAGTTTCCTCGGGGTGAAGAAACTAACATTTTAAGAGGAGGAATCTTACATTGTTAGTGCAGGGAATGTAGACCAGCCTAGGAAACATGGAAACAGGCCATAACATTAAACAGTGGAATGGGATGTGCTAAAGCTGTCAAGGCTAGGTCTAGCAAGAGTTATTGAGTTGAAATTTGGATGTATACAGTGTAGGTCTAGATGGATTTGATGAAATGAGTAGGAAACTAGGAATGTGTACTTCCATGTGTAGCCTAAGATGAAAGTCAGGTGCACATCATAAGGTAAGTAATATGTGGATTACCTACTTTTTTGTGTGATTTTTTCTTATGGATTTCAACAGTGTGGCATAGTGTACTGTTCAGCATTATACTTATTATGAAGTCCTTTGGGTGTGGGATTGCTGACTCCTGTAAAATACTGTACTGTAGTACCCCCACCATGGATACATACATCGACAATAAAACTACAAAAAAAAAAAAAACCCCAAAACAAAACAAACTTTAGGAACAGTAAGAGCATATGAAAAAAATGCAAATGTGTATTTGAGAGTCTTCTACACATGTGTCTCCAACATTTTTGGAATTTATGCCAAAATCATTTTCCAGATACCTCTCCACACTAGTGATTTAGCCAGCCCATATTTGTGTGACGTTTGTCGCATATAAGCAAAGCAAAATGTCACACAAAATAATCTGATGAGTGATGAGCATTTCTGTGCAGGTTTGCATTTCAAAGTAATCACTTAGTTCAAATTGTAGTCATTGTTTAATCATGACAAATTCTGGGTTTTCAGCTCAGTTGCAGTTTCCAAATGCCATTTTGATTCAGCAGCACTAATTTTTGCTAAACTATTGCACCCTATTCTGTGTACTGAACATACCTCTCAAAATTCCAACACCCTCATAACTTCCTAGACCCCTCCTCCAACAAGTATTGAATGTTGCATTGCAAAAAGGACCTGCCTAAATTACTGCTCCAGATTGTTAGAGCTCAAATTTTTTGAACGCAGTAAAAGCAGTGGCCACTGGCCACTCAAGAGACCATAGGCTAGTGTATTGGGAATAAAATGGTTTTAGAGGTCTGGAAAATTGGTTGTCATATCACTGGTCATGACAACAATATTTACTAAATATTCTTTGGCACTTTATTCTTGGATTCTGCTAGCCATATTAAAATTACTTGGAAAATGTTTTAGCATACTTTTTGTGGGACCCCAAGAACGTGAAGTCAGAGATTGAAACCCCATTTATCTGAAGTTTTCTGTCGTTTGGACTAGATATGTTGGGATCAATGAAGTTTTACAGTAAATGTATTCGCAGTTGTTTGCTTTGTGGTGGCCTTTGCCAGTACCAGCTGTTGGGACAGAAAAATTTAAAGTTATCAAACAGTACCCCTTCTCTTTTTGTCCTTGAGAATTTAAATAATTTTTGCAATTTTTTTTGAAGGTTTGTATTATTTTGTTCCAAATGTGCAGGTTCTGTGCCACTCAAAAGGTTCTATGTAGGGGTTAACAATGTCCAGTGTCAACGAAAGCCACCTGAATACTGTTGTACCTCGCAGGCAAGATCATAGCACAAAATGGCTGAAGTTTGATCTCCAGGTAGGTAATTTTGTGTTACTTTATTTATTATTAATTATACTTTGAAAGGTACAGTAAATTGAGAGCAAACATACTGTATGGTACTTTGTATTTGTTTTAGGAAGTAAGTACTTTACATTAAAAGTTTATGGAATATAGAGAGATCTATGGATGATGTTATACAATGGAGTTATTCTTGATGGCACAGGTTACATACTCAAGACACAAATTACATTGTACATGTATAATGTAAACTGCAGTACATGCCCTTATTCCTTCAGTGTTGCATGTACTTAGTTACTGTTTGATTTACTATGTCCTGCTATTTGGACTTTCATTGTGTTGAGATCCCATCCATTTTGCTCATGTAAACAAAGCTTTTAACTGTTTATTTGATTTGTGCAGTGTTAGTATCATACTTTTGTGAAGTTTTGCATTATTGCAGTATGAGGAAAATATGGTATCATGAATGTGTATAATACTGCACAATGTTTCTACTTCCTAATATTTTACACAGAAGGTGAAAGTTTCACAAACTAGGTTACTATTACAGTAACTTTTTGATGGGGAAACCACATCTCAAACGCAGGCTGCATTTGAAAGATGGTCATGTGATATTCAAAAACATTTTCTAAAGAGCACTGCATTTGGATGGGAGATTTGCATGTGATATCATAACCTACAAATTGACAACAGAGCTTTTGTATTTGTGTATTATTTTGACACATTGTTTCTGGCAAAATGTACAGTACTGAAGACTATGTTGCCATGTTTCCTCTGCATGATGTTCAACACAGACACAAAGGCCAACATGTGTGGAGTTGTAGTCACACTCTGCCCTTGCCCTCAACATCGACAGCAGAAAGCCAAGCCCAAACTTACGGAAAATTGTATGGCAGTGTGTCAGACAGCTTGTGTGCCAATTTTGGTTGTCTGGAAAAAAGTTTGCAATGGAAAGTAAATTTTTGAACTTGCCCCACCCACTATCAGAGGCAGAGAGAAATAATAAACACAAATGTGTGTAATTGTGAGGGATATTATTTTTTCCAGAAAAGATCAATCTGTATGGGAAAATATCCAAGATGCAGGGGACAATAGTGACTCCTGTCCTTTTACAGTTACTATAACTATTGTATGGGAAACTGCAGGCTATAACTCCAGATGATTGGCTGATATTTATAACCCTCTGAATATTTATATTATGGTCATACCCCTATGAGGTTTTCATGTTTTTGAGAGTTCTTTGCATCATTAGTATCCATGGGAAAATGTGTGATGTATTTGGGAGGTACACTTACTCGTTACAAGTTCACATTTCAAAAAAGTGTAATAGCTGTATAGAAGACTTTGACTTCTTTCTGTTTGTAATGTCTATATAACAGACAACCAACTGAGTTATTATTGGTTGTTCATCACAAGTTTTGTTCATCAGGAATGACCATTTACGTAATCAAGCCTTGGGAAGTACAGATGTCAGTACTTCTATAGTAGAGGCACTAAAAAGGCCAAGTTCAAATGTCATGAGTCCTATTCATGATGTGCTTATGTTTTGTTAGGCCAGTGATATGATTGCACCGAGAACAACATTGTTTATATACCAGCAATATGAATGGGATACTCACACAAAGCTGAGCACCTGTGTGATTACTGTACATATCCAAGTTGTGTAGTTTGGCATATTTCATTTTGTTTTTTTCGTTTATTTCTTTTTCAATTGCAATACATACTCTTGTTTACGTTATTTATACAGAATGAAGAGCAGACATAACTGACATACGTATCAAAAGAAAAAAAGTGGAACCAGATTAAGCTAAAAGCTTTTCTAGTCTGGTCCTACTCAGAGGTTTTCGATTAAAAATAAAACAAATATCATGCAGCTAAAAGTGCTGCAATGAATCGTAAGGAATTTAAGGCTACTGTAATAATACACAAGGAACAAATTAAAAAAGGTATAGGGAAAAGTGAAATTGTTTAAAGTACTTCTTAAACAAATTAGGGGACTTTCGTAATTTAGTATCAAGGGAATTCCAGAGGATGTAACTTCTTATGTGAGAGTGAGCAGACATTGTCTGTGGGAAAGATTGTATTAGATTATCTGTTCCCCTTGTAGGATAGTTATGATGAGTGCTGTTTGGGTGAAAAAAAACAAATTCAAATCATTGGGGAGTTGGTCAGTTTGGTGTCTGTATAGGAAGATGCCTACAGTAACTGGTATTTACAATGATCCTTTAAGGTAAGAATATCAAGGTGAAAAAATACGCAAGTGCATGGATGTACGGGTGGAACATTTGAGATTATAAAGACAGCCTGCTTTCTGATAAAGAGTTTGTCGAAATTGTCGATGTAAGTTTTGTAGGAATCACTCCATTGCAAGATATTGCAAGTAAGATGAGTGACTGCTGGAGAATTATAGGTAGTTAACAAGACTTTGCTGGGAAGATGAGATAGCTTAACCTATTCATAACACCAACCATTCTAGAAAAGGATTTAACACTGCTTGTGTGTGATTGTTCTAAAATCGCTTACTGTCGACTGTAATTTGATGCCCTGTCAGAAGTACAGTCAGCTTAGGCTAGAGTGTTTTTGTGTTTGTTTGTTTGTTTGTCTTTTTTTTTTTTTTTTTGGAAAACAGGAAATTCAGTTTTTTCTTGACAGTGCACTTTTTCTAAAATAACTTCTCTTTAGGCATTAACACGAATTCTCTTTTATCAAGCATCTTGTAAACTGTTTCTGAAATATTTCTTTCAAGTACCACTGGGAGAAAGAGGAAGGATGTGCTTATGTGTTCATTGCTATGTCTCCTCATAGAGAGCAAAATTGTTCTGTACATACAGTTTTATAGTTTAGCAGTGGGTGGGCTTTTCTTCAACATCCACAGTATGCAGTACCTGTATATGCTACTAGAGACAGAAAAGCAGAAACATATTTCAATTCACCAAAAACATGTCACACCATGGAGCTACTGTACGTACGGTATTACAGCACCATGGTCACCCAGAGGCCAGTTCCACTTTAACCATGTAACTGGTGTATAAGCTCAGAACCAAGCAGTCATTTAAACATGTTTTCAGCATTTTTCTCCATTTACTACAGGAGGTCATAGTATAGATTCATGAGTATACTCATAGAATTTATTCATTCCAAAACTGTGCTACAGTCACATTGCTTATTTTGTGTTTCTAAGAGAGAATTTCTTCGTGTAAAATTTGGTCTACAGGGACTGGATTATGTGTAAGTAAGAAGGCTTTATCTTTAGGTAAATGGTATGGACTGCACAAAGGAAGTTGAAGTGAACTGGGTAGCGAGTGACATAACAGCACATTATTGTTATATTGTGTATCATCATGAGAAAGATAATCTCTACCAGTGATACTTACTACTTTTGATGTATACATGGTAGTACAGTGTAGGGTCTGTGTGCTGTATTACACTGACAGCTCAAGGTAATGATGCTGATGTGCAATTATGTCAACATAAAATTCTGGGAGGTTGTTACAGAGGGATTTCATGTGACGTCATGCGAGTGAGATTCCTAGGCACTGAAGGGTAAAAAACACACAGTAGGCATATTTACAGCATGCGCACGGCATAACCATATAGGCCTATAGTAACTGTGACAAAGGACATGTGCCCTTCAAAATTACTAGAGATGCATGATCTTGCCCTGCAAAACCAAAGAGATGTGTGATCACATGACGCGGTGAAACCCCTCTATACTATTAATGACAATTCATTCTTATTTTATGTAACAGTCTTGTATAGACCATACAGTTTGAAAAAAAGTTAAGATAAGATTTGTATTGATCGGACATTCGCTTTGTACATGTCTGGACTGGAGCTCTTAAGCCATCTCATCATATAACTGTGGAGCAATGATGTTTAAGAGGCTTTGGATTATGAAGGAAACCAAAGATGGACACAGTGCATGTAGATGAAGCTTGTGAAAAGTTTATAGTGCTACAGTTCTGAAAATTTGAAAGGGACCAGTGCTACTTTTGTCTGCAACAGTTGTATTTTTTATTACCATGTCCTTTACAAAAGTAGTGTGACCATACTCTGTTTAATGCTGTATGGTGTACTGTATTGATATAGAAGTACTGTACTGTGACATTAATGTATTGTATCATCAGTTGAACAAGTAATTGCAGGGTTGTTTTCTCTAATTCAAAAATAAAGAAAAGTGGGCATGAATACATTGACAAAACTACTAACTCATAATGATGGAACGCGTACAGTAAAATGCTCTCTGCTGCTCCTTTCTTTGTTAACAAATTTCATTTTTCAGTATTTTACATGGTTATATCTACTGTATAAAACCAAGGGGGTATTTTGACTGTGTAACCCAGACCTGGATAATGGGGAACTTTGTACCTACACTGTAGACAGGTACAGTACTCTTATTTTAAAAATTCTAAAATCAGTAAATTTACCCTAGTGCAGCACTGTGCAAAGACTCCTTTAGCTGCACTGGTATAGTATTTTAAGAATAATTTTTGCAATCAATTTATGGGCATAAACAAAGCTTCATGAACAACTAAAAAGCCATTTATGAAGCATATTAACAGTCCTCAAGTATATAAGCCTCCACAAAAGTTTTTCAAAGCAACTGGCCAATTATTGGGGACCATAGGCCTACCAAACTCAATTAGCCAAGTTGGTGAATCCTCTTTCCACTGTTAAGGATAATCATGCTTGATGTTATTTATATACACAACAACCATATAAGTTAGACCTAATGATTAATGTAAGTGACAGTGTTAACATAGACTTTCTTGTTGATTCAGTAGAAAGTCCCTTTAAGTTTATCATACATCCATACAAGCTCATAAGCTGGGTGGGGGGGGGGGGGCTGGGGACTTCTAACTTAGAAAGTTTTAACATTTAAAAGTGTTAACATAGACTTTCTTGTTGATTCATAAGAAAGTCCATTTAAATTTATCATACATCTATACAAGCTCATAAGCCCAGGTGGGGGGGGGGGTGGGGGAATGGGGCTTCTAACTTAAAAAGTTTTTTGCCCCCCCAGAAAATAAGAATTCACCAAATGCTTAATTCATTTTAAAGTATATTGCCTCCCTGACAAAATATTTTGCCTCCTCTGAAGCTATCTCGCCCCCTCCCCCATCAGAAACTTGTCTGACTACCATATGGGTCTGCATATGTTTGGCTATATTACCCAGATGTACTACTGCAGATTATGCACAGACAATGTGACAAGCCTTTTCCAGGTGTAGTAATAACTTAAAATTCATCAATTTAACACAAAATACTGGATTTGTTAGAAATGATGTATTTCAATGGGAAAAAAAAAAGAATTTTGGGTGTGCCACTCACCCTTGGTTCTAGTACAAATTATGTTTTGGTTTCTGAAATGTCATATTAGCTCCCAATTGGTGAGTTCACCTGTGTACAGATTATCAAATCCTGATTCCAGTGGGCTGTACATTGTGTTTTGCACCTTCTAATTTTTGTCTACCCTAGTACATCTGCACTGCAAGGCTCACCTTACAGTATTTTTGAACAAGGTATACCTTTATGCTTGTGCAGAGCTTTGTGAATGGTAACTGTCTGAACCTCTGTTCTATCTCAATGGATTTATATAATGTTCAGTATGGAATAGAAACTTGCATCAACCTCATACAAAGTCTTAAGACCCAGGAAGGACTTGAGAGGAAGGGATCATATGGCACTGTATCACATTAAGTATTGAAAGTCAGTAATTTGAGATGTCCACATCCCTTCCCTCCTCAGGCACCAACCATCACCCTCATAATGATCTTTTTCATATTCTTTCACTAATGTGCTTACTCATTCCTGTACCCGAACATTATCACAAAATCAGTTCCATGAAGCATTGCCCTCTGTGGGCTGGGGGTTGTAGAATATGCTCACGGTATTCCTCACCTGTCGTAAGAGGCGACTAAAGGGGAGAACTTGCACCATATTTGAACTGAATTTGAAACCGAACTTGAACTGTATTTGAAACCGTATGTAAACTTAACGTTTTACCTTGTTGACACTATATAACACATTCGTGTTGGTGTGTCGTTAAATCTCATCTAACTAACTCCATGAAACATTGATGTCATTTTTTACATACTTTTACATCCTAGGCATACAGTGCTGTGTGTCAGTACTATAACTGTATTCTTATTGCAGAGAGAATGAGCAGGTAATAGGTTCTCATTCACCGGAGATAAACACAAAACTACTTCCTTTTATGTAGAAAGCTTCAGTCTGTAAGTGTATTAATTTTGAAAAAGAGAATGTAAACATAGGCCTTCTGTATGGCACAACAGTGCATCCTTAGCAAGGATGCATAGTTTGCATGTATTTTTTGCGTCCTTGTAATAACTTGTTTGCTGTACCCATACAGTATAGTACCCAATATAATAGTTATATAACTGACAATGACAGACCTATGCCCATCTTATCAATGTATGTTTTGAGATATCTCTACAGGTAGCTCCAAAATAGGCCCAATTCTTCGAAAATATTAACAGTAAAACTGCATTACTACCCACTCCCCATTCTATAGTGCACTTGTTTACTGTAACACAAATTTGCACTTATGTTGGTGACTTGTGCCTGATCAAAATATTGTACAGTACTATTGCTGCAATTTGGTTAAGTGCTGAGGCTTGGGATCAATATTTGCTTGCTAGAAAACCTGTTTACCCTTTGGTCATTACCAGGGTTGCAGCTAAGGCAAATTTAGTGCTGGTTGTTTTTCTAGATGGCAGGAGACACTCATCAGCGTGATCACTATACTGGGGGAGGGGGTTTTAATTACTCGGGGCTGAGATGCAAAATAGTGGCGTATTTTGTGAAGATTTGACCAAAGTATATGGTAACTACTGTAGCCAGTAACTTGAATGAATGAAAAATGGCCTTCACACATCCACAAATATTTTAAGATGAATGATATTATGGACAAAGTTTGGAAGGTATGGTTTAGATGAGTTAAGATGGGGCTACAGTGATGTCTCAGCAATACACATTAGCTGGTGCTATCGCATATAAGTTAACGTTAGGCTGGATTGTATATTAAATAACATTAGAACTGGTCATGTTTTGTGATGTAGTTTACTAGTTTTCAGCTAGTGTATTTCATCATCACAGTAACGAAATTTTGTGACGTGATATACTATAGCTCAATGAAATTATGATGATTAATGCATGTAAATATGATCCAACTCGGTGTGTGGAATTAACTGAGTATTTGCAATGTTTGACACATTGAGGTGAAATATCTACTTGGTGTAAAGTAGGGCTACATTTTAAGCAAGTTTTGCTCCTCTTTTATTTTGAAAGGGAGTGCTGGCTGTAAGAAGAGCAATAGCTCTGAGTGCTTGGTAGCAATATTGAGTACTGGTTACTGCCGCCTGTCTCCACCCACCTTAGCTACTGTACATCCCTGCTCATTACATTATCTCTGGTTTGTACAGTACAGTATTTTCAGCCTTCTTTTTAAAAGGCACAAAATTTTCCCTGAGTTAGCCTAAATATCAAATTAAAGGTATTGCTGACATCAAGATCACCAGTGAACATTGAGAAAACTTTAAAGGGTTCAATTCTGAGAACAAGTCATGATATATTCAAATTTGAGTTTACTGTATGTTGTCTCTGAAACTGTCCTTTTATGTTTTGCATAGGTTGTGCCTCCTGCTTCTAGTACTGTGTGTAATATGCACTGTATCACTTTGTGTACTCTTTGTGTATTGTACAATGCATAGTGGAAGACCAAAAGAAGTGATCATACAAAAAGGATTTACTTTGACCATTCTGAATTTATTGGAGGGCATGCTCTGATTTGTGCTGAAAGGGTGCAGTGTTCTGTGTGTAGTGCATGTTCATTGTCAGGTAGCATGATTTGGACCACAAAATAAAACTTGCATCTGGTGGACGACGCTCAGTAACACTTTCTGCATCCCCAGGAAGGTTCTTTGCATCCTGTGTGCAAACTCCTACGTGCGTAAAAGTGTTGCATTTTCATATTATTTAATTGCTCACATTGGTTTGTGACTGAGTTGAAATTAAGTAATTTTAACATAAAAATGGTTCTCTCTTTCTTTTCTAGGCGGTATTCACACATGATGGCTTGAGTAAGTACTGGAACCAGCTCGTCAAGGATGGAGAGGTTACCTCAGACAAGACTGATGTAAAATTTTGTTTGTCTCCAGGAAACATTGTGAAAGGTTAGTTTGCATAGAATTTATCACTTTAGCTAAAATACAAACCCAGATTAAAAAAACAGGCATATTGGAAACTTAAAGGTGATTCCTCTGGAAATGTCATGATTGTATCATTCCTGAGAATGAAGAATTCCTTTCACTTGAGGCAATCCTGGAAATAATGTTTATGCAGTTTGCGTGGTGAAGAGTAGTTCAGGAGTGTCCAGTCTTTCTTGAACCAAAGTCTGCGTGTACAGTTGCCAGTCTGCTGAGACCTTCTTTACCAGTTAAAATAGAGAAGCATAGCTTTGGTAGCCTGTATATGTACTTTATGCATACAACAAACAAAACAATGCAGATTGACAGGTTATCAGTCCACATGTACGATGTGAAAACCAGCCAATCATCACGTATCAGTTGGGCATCCTTATCAAAGTAGGCAGTAGGCTTGAGTAATGTCAACTTTTTTTGAGTCACATTAAAGGCAATAGGCAGTTGCCCCAAAATTTGCTAATGAAAAATCAGCAAACTCTTGCAAATCTCCTCTTATTGCATTACAAGCACCTCTGAAAGATGTTTTGAACATAATATTCCAGACATTAGGTAAAGCAAGGAGAAATTCTCCTTCAATTTTGTAATTCACTAACAAAAACATTGTCACGTGATCAAAATAACTGCTGGCCAGTCATGAACTAGAGTGACGGGGCATACTAACTCTGATTGGGGTGACTGCCTTTTTCCTTTAAAGTAAAGATTTACAAAACTGTAAGTTGTAACAAGTTTCTGAAAGTACATTCACTAGCATATATAACATTTTTAAGCAAGGAAAAATTTCTTTTTCTTGTAGCGAGATCAGGGGCATGCTCTTGCTGTAGTGGCATCTGTGCACCCAACAGTGGATGCAGTTGTTCATCATGTCAACAGGTAGAAGAAGGGGATGGTGGGGGACCCGATCTACTGCCCTCAGTCTGCTATTTGGAGTCGTGGAAATGGGGAAACAGACCAGGTATGTGACAGTTTGTTTTATCTGTAGAAGAAATGAAAATTTCTTCATTTCAGCAAGACATAAGGAAACAAGGTAATCTCCTCAATGCCATGCAATACACTCTGTCTTCATATCATGTTTACTTGTTCTGATGTTGCATATCTTGTTATTCAATTGAGGGCTGCATTAAATTTCTACACATAGCAGAATTGTGGTCTCCACTGCCAAATCACGGAACGTATTAGTTTCTAAAAAGGCTAGGTGTTGAGTGACAGTGTGCTGCCATGCTTTGAGGATAATATAGTCTGGTGGAGATTGTTTCACATACCCACTGAGGTAGGTTTATGCAAAAAATTTGGCAGCTTACACAGCATTGGTACACAGCATTGTTGTGAAACTGGTACTAAATAGTAGCCTACTGTAAGACAGTCATTGCATTAAACATGCTAAGTAGTGATATGCAAAATTGCCTTGGTAAATCATCTTCAAATATCTGCTTCTCTGCATTCATTTCTGGGACTTAAATTACATAAAAGACAAGATTGTATATCATCTAAATGTTACAATCATTCCATTTCAGTATGGTTCAGTGCAGGGTGATGGACCCCCGCCAGCAGGGGTAATTTCACCACTGATATTGTAAATAATAACATAGGTTCAAATGAAGTGAGTTTGTGACATCATAATATATTTGTTTTAACAAGTGGGTCGATGTGGAAAGTAAGCAGCTTTCTTGTTGGATAAGAATGACGATATCTGTGCAACAAAGCAACATATAAAGATGCACGTTTTGACTTGAAGCTGAGAACTTTGCTCTTGTTTCGTATGTCTTACTGAAATCAGAACCACTTACAGAGGTGTCAACCATTCTGATTTCGTTGTATTTGTTCAGATTTTTTGTGTTGTGGCCTGGTGATACTGAAAAGCTCAAAAATTTCCACTCAAATGAAACACCAATATATGTAGCATTATCTGTGAGCTTCTGTGTTCCGTATTTACACTGTGAAGGGTGCTTTAATGCTGTTGCACAATTTAGGAGGACAAAACTGTAATCTGAGGTTTGAACACTTTACAGAGGCCTGTCAACAAGGTAAACATGTACCTTTGCTCCACATACTCTCTATGCAGCACCAGGCTAATAAAACACAAAGGATGCTAAGCTGTGCACGAGTACAGCCTAGCCTGCATGCATTCCAAGTATATTAGACTAGAAGTTACTGTGTTGGGGGGGAGGGGGGTATAACTTCTTGCAAAGGAAATGTTGGGGTACCACAGTCAGAGGCATATTTGTCAACATTTCATGAAATAGACTCCAGTGCATATAAAATCATGTATTCACTAAAAAGATCAGCAGAAAAAGTAGATTCTCAACCAAGAAGTAATAATTGGTAAGAGCAGCAAAACAGACTGGAATATGTTATGGAATTTCCTGTGTTGAAAGTTTTAAGCTAGGGTTAGGCTTGCCTACATAGCAGGCTGTAGGGCATATTCCTTGTTCTGTCATTTCCCTATCGCCTGCCCAAGTGAACATAGAACAAATTCTTTTAGATATTCATAGAAACATGTGGCTGGTTGATTGTCAGTGAATATTCAAGAGAATGCAATATATGGTCCTATTTAAATCATGCAGTAGCCTATGCCACCCACAGAGTTGGTACCACTCCCTGCTAGTACCCAAAGCACAGGTGGTTATGCAATATAGTAATAATTGGACTTCTCAGATTTCAGTCTAGGCTTTCAGTTTTGTGACTAACAGTGCACACGTTCACTTAAAGGGGAATTTTCATCATCCCAGACAGTTCCAATTCTCCCAACTATGCAACTTCTAGCTCCTCCCACAACTGTATGAAGCTCCTCCATGTGCAGGAATAAACCTGTTTTATTGCTTAAGGCCATGTCCTGGTGAGCATACATGACTATAAAATGTAATAAAAGCACTCTCTCTGTCTTGTGTGGGATGTGAGCTACTCTGCATCTTTCAAATTTTCAAACTTTGATGTCAATCAAAGAGCAGTCGCCAACTGAGAATTTTGATACCCCCACACTAAAAATATACTTTGGGGTGATGACTGTCTGTCTTTAAAACAATAGCATGAATGATGAGAGAGTACATGAAAAAGTCATATAATGATAATGAAGTTTGCATCCACAAGTGGAGGCAGTCCTCTGTGCTTGGACAGACGGTGGTTGGGAAGCCTCAAAGAGGGGCTGAGCAAACAAAGTAGGGGTAGGGTTAGGCTAGATCAGTGTCAGTATCTCAGTACACTTAATAGTAGTGTGTGCAACTAAGACTGTCTTGACATGATGATGTTTGTTCTGGACAAATGTCATGATTATCCCTGAGGAACAACACTGAAGATTACAGTACCATCTCTGCTTTTAGTCTCCATTAGCTAACACTCCTTTCTTCATATCTACATTATAGTTTAGCTGTATGAAGTGTATACTGTCAATGAACTGAGAGCAAAAATAAGATCTGCAAAGTAGCAAGATCAAATGGCTTTTGCCTCCTGTAGAAAAAAAAGTAAAGCAAGGAAAAATTTAGACCCAAAGTTTCCAATCCAAGGGCTTTAGAAAGGGCAAAAAACCCCAGGAGGTCATTTTCAATTTTTGAATTTTCAATGTTAGCCTGGTAAAGTGAAAAGCCTAACAGCTGTTGTTGTTTGTGCCATCGTTTATGTTGAGCCCTGTCATTGCAAGTTCAAAAGGAGTTAGGCGTCTGTGTCTGGCAGTGACAAGGCTCAAAATAAGAATTGGAAAGGGTGAAGGCAAATGGTCTTTGGTTGGCAGAAATTGACCACAAGCAAGAGAAGAATCAAGGCAAAACTTGGAAACTAAAGGTTATCTAACTGAAACAATATAGAATGGAATCAAGGTGTGTTTGCTATGTTTGTGGTGCCTTTGCTGTAGTTATTTGAGATTTGCAGTGGAAATGGGGTGTAATCATAGTCCCAATATGAGCCATTGTGTAATTATGCACTAAGATCGCAATATCCAGGGATCGGGGTTTGCGTGAGGAGGAAACCTTGGGGGGGGGTTAGGTTTCATTGTTACATTGAAAAGAAAACTGTACTTGTACATGTTCATAAAGATGTATGCTTGGAATACTACTTGAAGGATGATGAATATATGGTTGCTTTGCATTTGCATGTGAGATTTTTTCCATAACATCATTTTTTATTAGCCTCAAAAGGGGTATCTTGAAGTTATGCCACTTTTGAAATTTGCCACTTCTTTAAAAACTATTAAGATACAAAGTGCTGTGGAAGTAAAAGTCATTTTTGTTGTAAAAAGTTTGATTGCAGTAACATAATTTACAAATCTGTCAAATAGGGTGGCATTGCATTATTTAGGGGATCACCATGGTTTGGTTAGGGTACAGTGGTAAACTGATAAAATTGGCAGGTGCAGTCCCACAGGCCTTTAGGTCAAAGGTTATCCAGTAAACATGTCCCATGAAAAAAAAAGTATTAAGGAAATGTACTTTGAACACACCTTAGTGACCTGCTTCTTCAGTAAAGCAGCTTGCAGTAAGTGGAAGTTAAATTTTTCACCTTTGCTCAAGCAAGTTTTGTTCAATTATTTTAGGTGGAGAAAGCAAATTTAGTGCAATTTGATTGAAGTGTTTTCATTTCTTAGAATTGCCTTCTTTACAAAGTAAACCAACCAATTCAAGGTCACTGTATCTTCAATTCAGTTTTTAGTTCAATTTATCATTCACCCCCCTCCCCTCTTTCTACCCTCAGGAGAAAATTTGCTTGTCTATTAAATGTTAAATTGATGCAGGATCATGCTCTGCTGTGTCTGTAAAGTTATTAGATGCTAGTTGGGTTGGACCATCAGTGGGGGTACTTTTGGGAAGAAGAAAGGGTTTTGTGAGTTCAATTGATTTTTGGAATTGTCAGAGGTACAGTACGTTCATGATGTGTACTTAAAATAGAGGATGTGATAAGTGTATAGTGCTGTCATAAATTTCACAAAGTATTCCCTTGTAATGAAATGCTCTTGTCATACTACTGTAAAACTACCTTTCTAACTTGATAGAGGTCTACCACATGACGTCGTCATTGCCTGTGAATGGCAAAAAGCCGAGCCTACATGAGCTCAAGTATATGGGTGGTTCCACAAATATGGAGGCCAGCTGAATTTATGCTATTGAATGTTTTGGTTCAGCTGTAGCTCGTTCATGCATACTTCCATACAGTTACTGTTAGAATATTTTGAGAGATAACATACAACAGAAATTACATGTTGTGGTTGAGTAAATTTTCATTGCTTAAAAATTTATATATTTGACCAAAAATCGTTTGGTTTCTCACATTTTTTTAGGGTACCACGTGTGACATAAAAAACAAGCCTTATTCATGATTCAGTACAATTTGATTTGGAAGTAGGCATGGTTTCATTTTACTTTTAAAACGTAGACAATTGGACAACCTACTAATGCAAACACCTAATGTAGTGACCAGGCTTGTGTGTTTTTTGGCTGATGAGCATTCATATAAGAGATCACAGTGTAACATTTGGTTTCTCAACATGTTACACGTGAAATCCTCCAAAAATAAGCATCAAATCTCAACAGTGTTAAACTGTATGAAGGCAAATTGCACTTTATTTTTGAGATACTCCTAGCCCAGTACCCTATATCAGGAATAAATCTCAAAAAACATTTGAATTTTGATGAAATCTTCACAAATGAGTATCTCACTGGAAGTTTGGTTTCTCACAAAAGTGTTACACGGTGATTTTTCCTTGCTAAATAAAATTAGTTATCTGAAAAATAGGGAAACAAAACTGGCTTATTTGGTATATCTGGTGGTAGGCAACATAACCTAACTAAAATTTCTGCTGCTATTATCCCCAAAATGAAAATATTCAGGAAAAATGTTTTGGTTTCTCTCTGTTACGCGTGAAATGAATAAACCCTATTTTGACATATTTTGAATGTAAACTAAAATAAAAAAGTATGTTTCTCTACTAGAATGGACAAACTGGAACTTTGAGACAATTTAGGCAGGCATATGAATAACACATGCAAGTTTTATGTTAGGAAGGCTCAATAAGTCATTTCACGTGTAACGGAGAAACCAAATTTGGTTTCTCTGTTACGCGTGAAATGTACACATTGTGAAAAAGTGCATGTATCCAGCTTTTACTTGATGGGATTAAAGAAACTACATACACAGGTGACTTTAAACTGTGGACAATGTCTGTATTTACTGTTATGAATTATGTCACGTGTAACAGAGAAACCAAATTTGGTTTCTCCGTTACACGTGAAATAATTAATTCAGTGCTATTTGGGGTGTAATTATAATGCCAAGATGTAACAGAGTTCATGTGTGCATTCTTTTTGCCAAATATAAGTGTTTAAACAAAAGTGGTGGTATTAGAATGGTTTAGTGTTCTCCCAGTGTAATAAATAACATCCAACTTGCCTGCCATCCCATTTTCACAGTTTACTGAAAATTTTTTATGTCCACTACATCTTTTTCGAAAATTGTGCAAAATAGAAAACCCCTAATATGTTGCTACCATATCTTTCACCATTGCAAACACAACAAATTATGGGATTATCCCAAATAGGGATTGTCCTGTGCTTAATGAAGCAATATTTTTGGTTTCTCTGTTACGCGTGAAATATTGTTGATTCTTTTCTTTTGTTACTGCCTGGCATGAACAGATGGAACAACAGAATGGAAAAAGATTTTGGACATTTACTATAGAGGTTATACAGGTATTCAAATTATAACTTGGAAGACAATCAGGCAATCTTTAAATTTTGACTCTCATGTCACACACTGGCCTCCATATTTATGGAAACACCCATATACATGTCATTGGTACACAAATACATATGATGCTGTCCACTGATGACGACAGTGCAGGACCTCCATAATTTGAGGTACCGATTCAACACTGAAAGTCCACCTGATGGCCAAGCAGTTGAGCATCAGCCTTTTATCCTGGAGGCCGGATCAAGCTGCAGTTGAGTCATACCAATGACTAAACTAAAACCGGTTGACTTTTCCCATGTTACTCCTTTTAAGACATTGGAATGTTCCTGATTCCTGAATGATAATATATTGTTTTAGCTTTTTAACAGTGAGAGCCTCAACAGCAGCCAGGTTGTCTAGTCGCCAGGGGCACTAGAATGGTTAGGAATGAGAAGAAGACTGCAAAACCTTGGAAACAGATTTAAGAGGTTTACAGTATGGGTGGTTTAAAGCACTGTAACAGCTAAATATTTAAAACCCAATATCAACAAAATTATTAAAATATCTACTGCTTGACCGAAAGAAAAGTACGATGGAACTTTTTGAAAGGAATTAATTCCTACTTTAAATGTGAAGTGTCAGATGTTAACAGTATAAGTATCCATGACTTACTCTGTACTGTACTTGGAAAGTCTTTCAAGGTATCTAGTGATCACAGAATGTCGATACTGTGTTTTCGTTGATTTGCTGACACTGAAGGCTACATTAAATTCTAATGAAAGTAAATTGAGTTTAATAGTGTTGAAGCAAACTAAAGCACACTTTACATCACGTTTGAAGTCAAAATGTAAAGCTACTTTTTCAAATTCAGAGTATACAGTATGTGACTTGACAGTGTTGAGACTTTGCTCAGGTTCCGAGGAAGTTTATTGGATTGGAGGCCCCCTGGTGATTCTACTTCTTTTCATCAACATTGTGCCATGATCTTGAATCTGCAGGGAAAGCAGGGGCTGTTCTTAAAGAAGAGCTTGACAACCCATCTGTCAATGCCTCCAAAACTCCAAAACCTTTTGCTGCAGGTGACACTTGAGTTTGCACAATTCTGGGAGAAAAAACACGTTAAAGATTGGATTTCTTTCACAAATAGAGTTTTGTGTGGAAATTTTACATTTTTGAGAGTGTTTGGGATGTCATGTCATGATTTCCTGCATGTGAAGCAAACACGAAACAAGGAACATTCGTCGTGCAGTTGTAAAAGTCCCCACTGTGTATTGGGCATTATGGGGAGATGATATTTTAATGAAATGTATATCATACATCAAAACAGCCATGAAAATTCACACAAAGTTTTGAGTTTTATCTACATTTTTAATGTTTACAGTTATTAACTTTTCATGAAATGTCTATAAAGGATACATTTCTAGTTACTGTAGCAAACTCACAGGTATTGTTGTGAAAACAAACTTTATTACAGTAGTGTTTTATAGAAAGTTACCTGAGACTGCATTGAATTACAGAGTGATTGTTACATGAATTAGATGTACAATACTGTAGTTAGGAAAGGTGGAGATGTCATGAATATATTATGATTGATATCCATTTGTGCACTTTCAGGCTGTCTGTCATACTGAACTTGTTCAAATGTAGCACATTTGACAAAATGTGTTAAATAAGTTAAGAGCCTTGGTTCTCTTAACTGTGAAGTGATGTATATTAGAATTACTGATGTGACTTAAAGATGGAGACAAGGGAGGTCCTTTTCTGTAGTATATGAGTGGCCTTCAAAGTAAGAATTCTCACCATCCTGTAAATTCAAGGTAAAACAAGTACATGTGAGTGGCAAACACCACATGTTTTCAAAACAGCATTCAGGTGTTTAATATTTAAAAGGTCTTAGTTTCTAGTGAAAACATATTTGATTGTATTTTACCCCATTTTTAACTACAGTAGTACCATCCAAGCTGGTCATATACTCCTCCCCAAGTAGTAGTTCCAATTATGTTAAGGAGTTAGGCATCAAAGGTCATTTTACAGTATATCATTGTTTGTAAATTACACAAATTAAACACTTCAGATATATACCATGTCTTTTCCTATTAAAGGTTTTGACATAACTTTGTGACTACTTTGTGGCTTTATGGATGGAAGTGCAAGAGCAGAGGGTCAAAGTTCATTAAGTTTCACTGCTCGAAAATTTACAAAGTGATTTAATTCTCAATAGATGGTATTAGATGGATGCATGACAGTCAGTGTGGGAAAACTCCCATTTAACAGTGTGAGCCTGTGCACCATTAGTTCTCCAGTTAAAGTAGTATGATTACTGGAATGCATTAGCCTTTACTGGCCTAGTAGGTCTCCTGAAGGGCAAGCTTACTTTTTCAAAAGAGATTGATGAATGTCGAATATTTTATCTCAGGTGTGACCTCGTGATACACATACTGAATGCCAAGATAAGCTTATTAGCATAAACCTCTGGTTTATACTTTGGAGAGCTCAAAGTAGAGTCTCTGGTTAAATTCAGTAACACTAAGTGACCATACAGTCAATTAGTGTCTCTAAATGGAGCAATCGGATTTAGTAGATTTTCTGTTCACGTTTTGAGGCTAGATTGAATGTCCAACGGTAATATATTGAGGTTAACATGTAGCTCGTGTTTCCTCATTTGGAAAATAAGTGATGGTGAGTGGTTATTCACCTGTGAATTAACTGATTTTCCTGTGGTCATATGAGAAGGTGGATTGAAATTAGATCAAACCAATTGCTTTAGGAGTGAACAGTGCTAGGAGTTTCAAAGAAATCATGAAATGACATCCTGTGTGTTTAAGCAGGAAGTTGCTATTTGACTAGAGATATGTCTTCACAATCTCTTTGGAGTCACCACGTTGCCGATGTGTAATGTAACACTTCTCTGAATACACCTATGTGCAATAAAACTCTGTGTGTGGAAGCTAATTTGCATACACCGCAGCTGCAGTGCCGCACACACTTGGTGGTGCTCGGCAGCACTTGGGCTGTCCACATGAACAATAGGTAGCTATAGCTGTGTAATGCATGCTGTGTATTGTGATTGTTAGCACTGCACACATGCACTAATGTACAGAACATGCACTTGCCATAGAGACGATGAGAACCAAAAATGGAGCAGCTAAGGCCACAAAATCGGCTGAAATGACTATCATTGTAGCTATTTCACACTTCCACCCAAAGTAATAACGATGCCGAATTGAATCTAGTTCTTCTATCCAGATGAGGATTTCGCGGAATGGATGTGCCATTTATGTACAGAAAGTAACGTTAAAATTTTCGTTAGTTTCACTCCCCAAAACTGCACCAAAATTGGTCCACCTCAGTAACCATGGAAACAAATGGAAATTTGCAAAATTTAGGCCCTTTAAAATGGCTTTTTTCTTCGGTAAATTGGCACTGGGTGCCACGTTTTTTTCTTTCGTAAAATGTACATACACAAGCATACCTACCCACACAGTACATTCGGAAAATGTGATTTTAGTGTGGAAAGTATGAAAAATACTGAAGTTTGAGGGCCTGACTGTTAAGTGTTGCCATAATACGATCAATAAGGTTCACTAAAAAGGGAGAAAAACCAACCGCAGATTAAACTTGACAAGAAAAGGAACTTACCATCAAAAGATTTAAGTCCAAGCTTGAAACGCACTTACATTCACCTGTGACACCTCGTTTACTGTATTTTCTACTGTGCATGACATTAAGATAGGGAGAGTCCCATAAGGTCATCGATTTATGCATAGAGCAATGGTTTCAAAATCATCTCAGCCAATAGAGGGCATTTGTAACTTTCAGCAACATCCTTGTCTTCAAACGAAAGTTAATCGGTCCCCCCAGAAGCCTGTCCTTGGTGAAAATTCAGAGGGTTCGCAGAGGGGGGGATTGTGTGCCCTGAGGCAGATTTAGGGAAAAGGTTATAAAATTTTAAAAGACAAATTTTCAGTCAAATAGCAACTCCCTGGTTTAAGTAGAGAAGTACCACTAACATTGTCATAAGTCAAAAGACAGAATTTTTGTAAAGCTATGTTTGTGTGCAGTATTACCTTAGATAAGTGATTAATGGAAGAGGAAAATTTGCCAACAATTGTATTACAGGAGCTACTATTTTGCTTCCCATTGACTTTATGAGACTGCTCAGTATCTCCAAATGTAATCCTTCGTGGTCATACTTGTCAGTAGTGTGCAATTTTGCAACATCTCCCGACTGTACACCGCCCCTGCCCCTCCCCAAATGCCTGACTTGAAAAATTCTAGTATTTATTGAAGTCTGAAATTACGTAGTGGTATTTTGAAATTTGTTGTGGTTAAAGGTATTGCTGTGAGTTCAGTAATGACTTAATTTTGCACTACTGTCTTGGGATGGGATGTTTTAAATTTGCTACACTTTCATTTGTGTCTTTGTAGTATCTTGATCATAGTTTCTTAACATCGGAGTACAACCCTTACTGGTCAGCAAAGTTTGCTGGAGTGATTTATCCTTGATCTTCAGTCTATGGAGATGGATCTCTTCCCCCACACACACACCACAAACACCCCAACTCCCCAAAGTAGTTTTCAGATCTTTGTTTAATGGTTTTCCCATGTACAGTACTCAAGTAGGGAAAGTGTATCGATGGGAGAAGTGAACTCAGAAGACAGATCTTCTAATTTGCAGACTGCAATAAACTGGCAAACCTTTCCTTGTTTCTACTTTATTGTGCTGTAAATTCAGTGGTGCTGTAAATTCAGTTAAGATTTAGTTTTGGTATTTATTGCTTTTGGATAACTGATGGGATTGATGGGAAATTTTCTTCTGTGTCTTTGTAAGAAGACTGTGATCTTAGTTTCATATCAAAGTACAACCCTTACCAGTGAAGTTTGTTGGATTGGTTTACCTTTGACCTTTTACTGCACTCAGATGAAGATGGAAATATTTTGTTGAATCCCCCCCCCCCATTAAACAGTAATTCCATATACCCATAGAATGTGCATTGATGGGAGAAGAAAATTCAGATGTTCTTATACAGACTTAAAGTAGCTAGTAAGCCTTCTTAAGTTGATGGGCACTTCCAGTATCATCCATGTGGACCTTTTAAAATGCAGTTAATTGCAGTTTCTTTTGTTTTACTGATTATATGAACCAATAAAAAAACATTCTTGGTTTACATTGTCACTGAGTGTACCTGTTATCACTTGCAGATCATGATGATTTGGAAAAATGTAAGCAGTCGTTACTCTTTGAACAAAGACAATCTCTCCGTGAAGCAGCCATGTCAACACTCTCTTCAGTTCGTCTCCGACAGCGTCTGATCATCTTTGAGAGGTTCTTTGAAGCCCTAGCAAGGCAGAGCAAAGATCATAAGGGACAGGTGGAAAAGAAACAAGAGGTTGAAAAAACCAAAGCTACAGAAAAACTGAAAAGGTAAGGAGTTACAGGATAGAAGCTGAAATTAAGTTTAGGTGGATGAGGTAAAATGAAAATAAAGAAAAGTTTGTTTTAGGTGGGAAAGTGAAAAGGTATGAGATGTTGGGGGCTGAAGGAAAGGGTTAGGAGTGGAAAGCAACTAAGGAGAGGAGAAAAGGCATATCATAACAATGGGCAGGGGATGTGGCTTTTTTTCTTTCTCTTCTCATGAATAATTAATATAGTTTTTCCTTTCATTTTACTCTACAAGCTGGTCTAGTAGCTACATATTCCTCCAATTGTGCAGAAATTTTTGTGAAAAGTAATCCTAGGGTTCTAACACATTTTGTGATAAAAAGTGATCTTCAAACCTGCTTTGCAAATTATTAATACTCAGTTATGCCTTTTGTATTTATTTTTAGCTCATACCAGCATGCTGGTGTGAGCTATTGTGATCACGCGGCGTCACTCTATCTATCTATCTATCTATCTATCTATCTATCTATCTATCTATCTATCTATCTATCTATCTATCTATCTATCTATCTATCTATCTATCTATCTATCTATCTATCTATCTATCTATCTATCTATCTATCTATCTATCTATCTATCTATCTATCTATCTATCTATCTATCTATCTATCTATCTATCTATCTATCTATCTATCTATCTATCTATCTATCTTTCTATCTATCTATCTATCTATCTATCTATCTATCTATCTATCTATCTATCTATCTATCTATCTATCTATCTATCTATCTATCTATCTATCTATCTATCATCTATCTATCTATCTATCTATCTATCTATCTATCTATCTATCTATCTATCTATCTATCTATCTATCTATCTATCTATCTATCTATCTATCTATCTATCTATCTATCTATCTATCTATCTATCTATCTATCTATCTATCTATCTATCTATCTATCTATCTATCTATCTATCTATCTATCTATCTATCTATCTATCTATCTATCTATCTATCTATCTATCTATCTATCTATCTGTCCACACTTGTTCAAAATGCTTCTCCTCCCACGCGCTTTCATGGATTTTTTTGAAACTTGGGCACAATGTTCCTTGCGTGGTGGGCCATTTGGGGTGTTCAGGAATTTTTGGTCCAAGGTCCAATGTGGACCCTAGGGCCCATTTTATGAAATTCTACAAAATGCTTCTCCTCCTACAGATTCTCTTGTACAATGTTGATGGTTTGCCATAATGTTACTCTGTTATTGGTCCCTTCGGGGTGTTCAGGAATTTTGGGTCCAAGGCCCAAAATGGACCGTTGGGTCCATTTTGTGAAATATTGCAAAGTAATTAACTTCTTCTCTATTAAATGTGTAAAGAGAGGTAACAGCCTCTCATTATATTGCTTGGTTAGTGATCTCATTATGGTGTTCTTGAATTTTGGTCTAAGGTCCCATGTGGGCCCCAGTGGCTCATTGTATGAAATTTTACAAAATACTTTTCTCCTCTAAATTGTGTTGTTCAGTGTTGATGATTTGCCATAATGAAGTTCTGTTAATGGTCCTTACAAATTACTTCTCCAATTTGGGATGAAGAATACTTTTGATACCTTTCTAACCAATTTTGTGCCACCCCTCTATTTTACCAGTCTCACAAAATCACTTTACTACCTATTTTTCTTTGTGCTGCAACCTCTTTAAAACTGTCTGTGTAGAAGAGGTCAATCCTGTGCAGTTGTTTAGGTTAGTTTAAAGGGAACTGCTTAATGGGATTTCCATTGGCAATTTCCATTGTGTGTGCATTGTCAGAGCATGTGGGTGTGTTTGTCATAGTGATCCTCTGTTAATGGTTCTTTTAGGGTGTACAGAAATTTTGGGTCCAAGGCCCAATGTACCCTAGGGTCCATTTTGTGAAATATTGCAAAATGGTCAATTCCTCCTCCAGTTAATGTTTAAACAGAGTTGAAGGCGTGTCATAATGATGCTTGGTTAGTGATCTGTTTATGGTGTTCTGGAAGTTTGGGTCTAAGGTCCCATATGGGCCCTATGGCCCTTTTTATGACATTTTGCAAATTGCTTACACCTGCAGATTCTCTTGTACAATGTTGATGGTTTGTCATAATTATATTCGGGTAGTGGTACCTTCAGGGTGTTTAACAAGTTGGGGTCCACGGCACAAGATGGACCATAGGGTCCATTTTGTGTAGTATTGCAAGTGATTAACTTTTCCTCCAGTTAATGTTTAACAGAGTTGACAGTCTGTTATAATGATGCTTGGTTAGTGATCTGTTTCTGGTTTTGTGGAATTTTGGTCCAAAGTTTGGGGTCCAAGGCCAAAGATGGGCCCTAGGGGCTTTTGCTTTCTTAAATTGTATTCATGAAACAACTTACAAAGCAAAGATAGCATGACAAATTTTTTGTGACATTCAGGAAGGTGCCATCAGGGTATGTGAGATTTGGGGTCATAAGCCATTTGACATCATTTAAAGTCATATGATGCGTGTACTAACAAAGACTACAAGCCAGGGACCCTTAATTAGTTGAAGGTATGAGCTTCAGCACCATTGGTGCTCTAGTTTTCTTTTTTTCTTTTTTTTTGTCCACCTTTTTATTTCAGTTTCATGATCCACTCTGTAGTGTGCTTGAATACCCTGGTTTGGAAATTTTAATTATCTACCTTCGGAAATTGTCTCAGACCAGTCCCTTTTTAAATCCAGTTAAGAGCTTCATTTTGCCAAGCTTTATTTAAAAAACTGTTTCATTTGTTTTCTTATATTAACCCAGTAGTCCTAAGAAACCAGCAGAGAAGGCTACCATGTCACTGGCCAGAGTTGGAGCCCGCACAGCTCTCTCATTTGCATTTGCCTTCCTGAGACGTGCTTGGCGTTCTGGGGAGGACTCAGATCTTTGCTCAGAGTTACTCCAAGAATCTCTGGAATCACTTCAGGCGCTTCCAGAAGCAACCTTATTTGATGAGTCAAGTTTGTCAAAAGTTTGGCTGGAAGTAGTGGACAAAGCCACATCTTTCTTAAAATCTGTTGTTGTTGGGTAAGTGTGAACTGATTTTCTGATGCTTTACTTCCTGGTTTGAAGTTTTAAGCCAGATAGTCACCAAACACATTTTTTCTAGGTGCCTCTGCTGCTTGTATTATGCATATTAATGAGTAGGCAGAGCTTCACATTAGAGTCTCCAAATGTAAAACATCTTCCATGTGTAACATTTAAGGCACTTACTTGTAAGGTATGAAGTTAGAGTCATGAGGTATCAGTTGAAGGTGTGTGTTTTAGTTTTGTTGTCTTCTCTTGTCTTGAAACGTAAAAAGGTGTTGTAGAATTGAACCCAACACCCTTCTCACTTTGTGAGGATGAAGCCTAAGGGGCTGTGAATTTGTTCATAAATTAATAACATAGTAAGTCATTTTATAAGAAAGAAAAATGGGATATAACCTCATAGAATTAAGCTTAAAACCTTAAAATACATTGCCACCTTACTTTAGAGAGCCATCCGGGTTCCTCTGAGCTATGGTTATTACGATTGCAATACCTCCTGGTTTCTCCATTAGAACACAACATTAGCTTGCAGAATGAAATTTGGAAAGAAAAGTGGGTGTGCTAATCTAATCAGGGTAGTATTTGTTTGTTTGTTTACCCTCTTGTAATTTTATATTCTTGAGATGCTGCTACTATCAGGAAAGTTAAGATTTTACATAATGGATAGAATTTTTCTTCATCTTTTATGCTTTTCCTTCTGTAGGGATCTGAATGCCTGTGCAAGTGCCAAGGAATCAGACACAATTCCATTTACAGATCAGCACAGAGCCTTGGCCCTTCTCCTTGAGTTAGCAGTGCAGAGGGGAACACTCAGCCACCTACTCGATGCTGTGCTACTTCTCTTACAGCTCTGGGATAATGGTGTTCAAGAGAGGGACAATCGCACCAGCCCACGGGGAACAACTGCACCCCTGGTGCCATTACTGAAAAGACTACAGAACATTCCAAACCCGAAAGGTGTATTTCCACGTGAAGCAACAGTGAACCAGTCAAATGAGGTTTGTGTTCAATCATTCGGACTATTAGGCCTATAGTTTAAGTTGGATTATATTGTTGTATATTTTAAAATTTTGTTTTCATCTTCTAAACCAGGGCCAATACAAGTTTACATCAGTTTTTACCCATGGAATAATAGACCTGTGGAATTCTCTGCTGTCAAATATTGTAGATGCATCAATTTTAGATTGCTTTAAAGTAAGGTTTGCAAATTTGGGGCTGAATTGAATAGAGCCTATAGAGACATCTACTCATAAGTCAGCTGTTTGCCACCTCTCATGTATTGTGTAATGAAGTAACCTATGGCCAAGAACATCGATCCTGATGTAATGATGTGATGTAATGTTTGAACAGGAAACCTTACTGAAAGCTGATTAATTTGGAAAGAGAATCCTCGAAATGCAAAAATTACTGCTTGCTTGCATATATCAGCTTTATTTAGATGCAGACTGTTCTGGCTGACCATTTCAAAGGCTTCTTGACATTTAAAACAGACCAAATTTTCCCAAAAATTAAAATGTTTTGGGCCTTCTTTAAGCAGTGAGATGTTGTTTATCAAGGCTTCATATGGAGAAATTGAGGGTACAATTGAAAAACAGTTGAGGGTGTGAAATAATAGTATAAGATATGTAAATCTTTATTGACCATAAAATGAAACTGTGTTTCCTTTCATCTCTGCATTGGCAGTAACAAAAATATCAAACCACAAAAAAGAAAACAGAAATGCAAAGTATGATAGTGAGAAAAAAAAAAAAATGCAGCCTCTATGTGTTTGTACTCAAATAGTTCTGTTACTTGTATTTCCTAGAATATTTATTAGCAAGATTTAATATGTGGCAAGTTGCAAGAGTGGTTTTATCCTAAGTCCTGCATTTCATGACAACCACTCTACCTATGCAGGAGCTGTACTCACCTGTAGGTCTGAGATTATTCTTCCACTTTTTTCATGTGTGTGACAGTATACCTTACTGTAGTATAGGCCTATACATGCTAACATTACACTCAGTTACAATGAAGAATGGCTTATGCAGTTAATACTTATTTAAATTGCATGCCAAAATTTCAAGAACCAACATAAGATATGAAAATTTCCAGGACTCTTGAAAAAAATCCTTAATTAAGGACATTAATTTTCATACATGCCTGATCACTAACATAGTTGAAGCAGTCATTATTTCACACGTTTTCCTTGTATGCACACAGCTACTGCACAGCAGTGGAGCCAATTTCACATATTTATGGGAATTACTCTTTCTGCTTGTTCAAGAAAATGCTTGTCAAATCATTGATGTCATCATTGCAAGAGATTGATGTTACTTTATTTATCCATCAGTGAAAATGAAAAGATAATCTGAAATGGCAAATGAACTTGCTTTGGAACAACTAAATTTTTTCATGAATTACAAAGTTTTGCTCATTCCTATTCAACTTTTCCATGGATTGTGTGTAGTTCCCCCTAAAATTTGACAACATTCCTATCAATAAACTGATAAATTTAGCCAAATTGTGCTTATAGTTTTACATACCCTTTTTTTTCTGTTCTTCATGGTTGAATGTAGGGACAACTGGAGCACAGCAAAAATCCAACTGAGTCGTTTCTAAGATACCTGAGGCTACCAGAGGATGAGGAAGCTTACATTGACTTACAACAAGCTGCTGTAGTAGCGGTCGCTCATCTTGATCGACTAGCTACACCCTACATGCCCCCTCCTCTCACCCAGAAGGTAAGAACAACATGAACAGAATAATATCATGTGTTATGGTTGACCATATTTTTTGTTGTAGATGTTTGGTAATGAGCTGTTGAGATTAGTGTTGTACAAATATTACCAAAATTTAATGTTACTGGTATTTAATATTTCCAGAATTTAATGTAACTGGTATTTAATATTTCCTTTATGAGTAATGGCCAATTCCAGTTATACATCAGTATTTTAGAAGTGCTCATACTGTAGACAAAACCATTGGATATTTTGCTCTACCATGTCATCTTGTTTCATTTACATGAGGTCAAGTATTGGGACTTACAGTTGGACACAAAACAACATAAGATTTGTATGAACTTTAGGTATATTAATATCAGTTTTGTAGTATCAATATTTTAGATTATACCAACAGGGCTGGAAATAAAGTTTTTTATCAGGAAGCAGTCAAATTTCTAGCATTGTTATTTTTTTACATTTGTGCAATTGCTAAAATTTCTCTCTAAATACCAAAATTTTCAATAAGGAGCTTCTCAGATTCCATCTTTTGTCTACCAGTTTTATCAATATGGATACAGGACAAATGTGAGGATTTTCAGCTGACACTGATATTTAATAAATAATCTTTCCAACCCTTTTAAAATAAACCCAGTACCACTTTTATGGTCTGTTCATAGACTACAGCTTGTCTGTTCATAGGCTTGTTTGTGGGAATGATGTGCATTTGCAGAGGTGAAGTTATGGAATGTTGAAATGCGGTCAGGCATATCTGGGTCAGGGATGTCACTGACTCGCTGCATGTGCTTTTTGTTAGTAATGTACCCTGCAGTATTTGTAACATTACAGAAATGGCTAGGTCTTTCCTTTGGAAGACAATACATACTTTATCAAAAGTCCTCATGGGTAATGCTAAAGTGTGAAAACAGACCTCTGAAGACACAACATACTATGTAGATCAATTGTGTATTACATACCGATACTTGAGTTATCTAGTAGATTGTAGCAAGCAGACTTTCCCTAGAACAGCTGTCTTTGACGATATGTGAGAAAGTTAGGAGAAGAGCTCAGATAGACAGAGCAGACAGGCAGAGACAGACAGATAGAAAGACAGATGGACAGACAGGACAGACAGATGGTGTATGGGCGGGCAGGCCACCTATCTGTTGAGAGTTTGTCATAAATCCTCTAAGAAGATATGTGAGTACAGTGAGTTAAAGTAAAGTCAAGTGCCACTGGTTATGAGCACAAAGAAGTCTTTTTGGTTGAGTACAGCATTTTGCATTAGCATTCAGTATGAAGCTTTGGAAACAAACCATCAAAGTGTACAAATTCAGTATCATAAGTACAAGTACAGTCAAATTTACCAAAAGCATGAGCATGATTTCATCATTACTACAAGTTTGCCAGGGAGGCATTCCATCAAGGCTGACCACTGTCATCACTACAGTTCAGAGCCAACAAGATGGCATCCTTGATTTAAACAAATTATTACAGTTGTCCATTGGATGACCTCTCTGCCTGTTTTGGTTTTCCAAACAAAAATTTAACTGTCCTCCAAAAAATTTTGAAGTTACTCGATTTTCCTTTTGCTTCCTCCTTTGAATTTTGTTGTCTGTGAGACAACCATCTTGTTACTTTTGTTACTTTTGGTTGTGTGTTACAAATTTTGGTAGTCAAGGGCATCCAGAGGATTGTTAAAATTAAGCTCTGGGAGGTCTTTGATGTGGGCCTACTGTGCTACCCACATGACACTAGTACAGAATTCCACCAAGAAAAAGTACAGTACCAAATACTACTTAATTTAGGATGGTAAATGCTCTGTGAAGGAAACTGACGGAGAAACCTTTGCTGATAGATTGTGATATACTCTATACTTAATGCTAGTCCTCCGGCCTGGGTAAAGTCATTCACTCAGAGCTCACTATACACGGTCATTACTACAACCTATGGAAATAGTGGGGTGATCAGCTCTATCTAAAGGATGGTAAAAATCGACTTTCTTCTCACTGCAAATTTTGGACCTAAAATTTTAAATTACTACCATTACTTTTCTGCTCCAAATCATACAGGGGTACTGCAGTATGTTTTTGATCACTGAGATCTTCTTAAGTGTAAAAGATTTGAAATGAAATCAGCAACTTTTTTGCCTAGGAGAATTTGCTGTGTAGCTAGGGAACTTTCTTTACATCAGTATGTTAATGGGCCTCATCATTACATCATTATGGAATGTTTGCAGAGGCAACTTGCCATGCAGATTTTTAGGAACTACAGAAATCATATGTTCTGTGTGACATCATAGTATGGCGCTTACGGCGTTCTGATGTCAACAAATATATGGAATGCTTCAGTAAAAAGTGACAAAGTTGATGATTCTGTTTCAAATTTTCAGTGCATTTTAGATGTTTTAAATGATCAAAAACAACTGCAATACTTGTGTAGGATTTAGAAAAGAAAAGTTATGGTAGTAAAGAGTTTAGGGTCCTAGCTTTGCTACAGGAAGGGAATCTATGTGCTGGTCAGTGACCCCAGATTTTCAATGGGCTGTATATAGGGAGCTTTCGGCAACCGGCTATACACATGCGTTTACTGAGTAATAACTTTATGCCAGCTTGTAGCCTTCAAAATCCAATCAGACTTTACTGTACAGTAGTCAAAGAAAGAAAGGTGGCTAATTAAAGGTGACCAGACTTTAAAATGATTTTTAAACATTTCCTAATTGCCATCATCTTTCTCTGCAAGTTATTTCACACACATAAAATGTTGTTCACCAGGTGCAATGGGAATCTAGCTTGCATTGTGTGGGAAGTAAGTGGAATTTCCCACATTTGTTACATGTTTTAGGAGTTACAGTTAGATGAGGTTTCACGGCTCAGTTTAAGTCCCCAGCCACAGCCTTTTTTCCAATTGTGGCTCACTGGCTTGTTTTGGGTACTCCATTGCTTTAAGGAACACAAAAACTTCAGTGTGCTGTAATTGCCAAAATTTTCCTCAAAACACCAAAAATTTTCCCACAAGGAGCTTCTTAGATTGTTTTTTTCCAAGATTGTTTTTTTCCCACTCTGCTTGAGACAGTCTGGACAGTAATTCTGTAGTTATATAATCTGCCATGGATTACTGGTAAAGTTTGTTAGTTTAACCATGGTTTGTATGTATGGAATGATAAGCAACTTTAAATAGCTGGATAAGATTCCATCCCTTCTTATATGTAGTACTGTTGTTTCTTGAAGAGTTTTGCATGCTGGCAATATTACAATAATTGTAAAGTTGACCTTTTTAGTATTCATGAATGTTCTAGACAAAGTATGACTGTTGTAAATGTTCATCACATTACACCATTTCCAGCATTTTTTGAGAAGCCTCAGGCCAGAACATAACCTTCTACATGAGGTTTCCAATTAATGTTTTCGGCATAACACAAACTACTTAGTAAAAAGCAAAGTACCTTTGTTGCATCACCTAAATACCGTAAGGCAAGTAGCAAGGAACGTGAAATAACTCTGCTAGTCCATGATGGGTTTTCTTGGAAATTTAAAAGTATAATTCTTCTTTGGCTGAGAAGTAAGTGGTGTAGTTAGAGGCATTCTGTTACAGTACCTCTCTTAATCAAGTTAAAAATGTAATTAGATGCTGATTCATGACAAATACCAGACCTCTAAAATGTAGACAACTTTATGACGTAAAGTACAGTAGGTTGTTTACTGCAAGCGTGAAAAACACCAAGTGTTAATGGATTCCTAATGATCTTTAATGGAATATCAATATAACTGACTTTTTGACATCTGTCCAAATTTGCATAAGTGTAACTTGCATATAACTTTGTGAGGTATTCATATATTTTAAGTTACGAAATTTTCATACATTTTGTGCATTTTGACAAAATCATTCCATTTTAATTGTACTGTCTAGTGTTGGACCAATTATGGATATTATTCAGCATCAGTATTTGCTGATATTCCCCATTTTAGTCCGGTATCAGTATCGGTAAAATATACTGTAAATGCTAGTATTGCCTACCTGATATTTATTGCCCTATACATCATGAAAATGGTACATGATTTGAATATTTTGAATATAAGTTCCGATATTTGACCTCATCCAAATGAAATGACACTTAGCAGTGGTGCCTGGCAGCGTGTCATTTAGTATGCAGAAAGCTTATTTCCCAAATATCAGTGTCAGATCGGTATCTGCTGATATTTAGAATAGAAATATTGGTGTTGGTAATATGGGTTACCTGCAATATTGGTACAACACTAGTAATGTCAATGTGATTTTCTCAATTTGTGAAGAAAAATTTGTTTTCCAAATAAGGTTAGAAAAAATGGTATAGGAGTAAAACATTCCGGTTTTTAAACTTTTGATTAGTTGCCAACTTGCGGTAGGGTACTTTTTGATTCTTTCGTGTACAGTAGTACTTCCTTGAGGCAAAATCTAGGATGATCTTTAATTTTACAGATTCGACTTGAAATATCGGTGAACACGATCCATTTAATATATATACAGAAAAAAAAAATGTAAAATTGGCAGATGGAGTTGCTGCACAATTTAGACTAAATGGATCTTCTTTATTTTTTTTTTTTTTGTGCTTTTTATTCTGTGCTTTTTGGGAATTCTGGTTCATGACACCTTGGGCAGTTCTCTGATGACAAAAAGCAAAAAGTTGTTTGAAGATTCTAGTGACTATTCCTGTTATAGTCAGGCCAAAAGTGCCTGAAGAAGTTGCGATGTAAATGAGGGAACTTAAGTAAGGCTAATGGTTTTTGTCACTTGAAAAATGTAACAAGACATGAACCTCAGATTAGTAATATTTGTCACACTTAAATGTCATTGACTTAGGAATGATGTTTAAATATGTATGAAAACTTCTTACAGTACACAAGAGAAGTAGTTAAAGCTAGCTGTCCTTTGCTTGTTGAAATATTTACATCTCAGGGTAAGTGGTACATAGCTTACAGTGTAAATGTGAAGACATGTTGTGTGAAGTCTTGATTAATGTAAGATGAGGCTTTAGGTCATAAGATACAGTTTGAAAGAAACGTAGATTTTATTTAGTAGTTGTGTTTTCACTTGCTAGATTCACAAAAATCAAACACTAGAAACTACAAAAAAAAAAAAAAATTAAAGAAACTTAAATATTTGTCAGTGGATAAATGCTGTACAGTGTGTGGAAGATATTTCTACCATGCTCATTGCTTAACATACTGTAAGTGACAGCTTAATGAGGTATTAAATTCTGGTATTTCTAAAGAGAAACTTGCCCAGTGCCTCTGGTGTCCACAACATTTACCTTTGGTGTCACCCTCAGTGCCTTTTCATAAAGGGGCAGCACTTTTAAAGGGCCATTGGGGGCTTTGACAAAAAACACCCCTTCCAGGAAAATTGCCGTACTGCATGGATTTGTTACTCGGAGAACACTTTATCCATAAAAGGTCACCTATCTGGAGGTTGAATACTTTAGTTAGTGTTGTTTTACATGACAGAAATAAATTATAAAATTCCATTATTTCCAGTGAGTGAATGCCTCTTAACTTGTGGCATATAGTTTCTCTGTAATAGTTTAGGCCATCTGTTGTCTTTTAAAAAGGCTACAAAGCTGTTTCTTGTGCCCTGTTCTGGTTTCTAGAATCGGTTACCTTCGGTATCACTTTCTAATAACTGTTACAAAAAGAGGTACACTCTGTTAAAAGGTCACCAGGAGTTTGGTAAACAAATGCTCCTTGGGGAACATTACAGCATGACATGATTAATGGACCGTTTAGCCATGAAAGGTTAGTTATCATGAGGTTGGATACTTCACTCAGTATTTTTGTACATTACAAAAATTATGTATTAAATATCATTATTTCCAATGGGATGATGCCTTTTAAACTCTGTCAAAAATTTCTCTTTGAAGCCATTAGAGTTTAGTCCATCCATTGCCTTCTTTCAAATGTCTTAACAACAAAAATGTGTTGTGCCCAGTTTTAGTTACTGGCAGGGTAACCATTGGAACCACTCAATTTAAATGGCATTCACTTCCATTTTGTTAAATGACATGCACTACATTGAACCTTACAAAATCTTTACACAATAGCTATGGATCACTTTTGAGTGGAGGAATGTTGGTGCCCTCATAATATCTAAGAGCTAAGCTTGCTTTCAGGAAAACTTTCATTTTAATTTATACACTCACTTCAAGCCTTCCTTTCATACCCAGATTGAAAAGGTCATTGACAGAAAATTCAGGCATGACATGGAAGATATTAACCCAGAGAAGTTTGTTGGCATTTCAATGTGTTATGTTGTCGGTTGTTATAAGCAAGACAGATTGTGATTAAAGTTCACATAGTAGTTCATGTAAATAGAATTAACGTTCCTCTAGCTTTGAGAAACAAAGTCTGTCAGTTGCAATTATTTGAAAAATGTTTGATGCTGTCATATACTCTATTGAATGGAGTGCAAGAGGTACAGTACCTTCTAGATGAACCCTACTGAGTTCAATGAATCAACATTTCTAGTCCCTAGGTATATTAATGTGTTAATATAAATTTAAGCAATTGTACATCTCGGCTAACTTCAAGATGTCATTAACATTCTCAAGTACATTCTGGTTTATACACAGTATGTGGTGTGATTTGGACCTGTTTAAAAATGATTGATTATACGTTTTAGGTCACATTGATTAGGGAATAAAAGAGGTTGTTCCCATTACTCTGTGTGAATGTTCTCTTCAGTTGTTGATGACTGTTCCTTCCATCTCCAGAAGTTATGGTGATGGAATTTTATGTCATCAAAAATAAATTGTCCTTTCAAAAGTTCAAGTGGGTCTCTTCACCCAGACTTGTTGCAAGTTTGACAAGTTTGGTTTTGCTGGCCCATACATTTCTTTGTTCATTCTGCTAATCAGATATTCTATAGACCTTATTTATTCATTGATGTCACACTGACATCATTTTGGAGGAAAACAATAAAGCACGCGTGCACTCACGGCATGGATTTGGCACGCGCATGTAGTAGGCTTACGCGCATATCCCCCGGTGCACAAATCAGCTATCTGCATTTGTTGGTGTAACTGGCAATGATATGCTCTTTTCCTCCAAAGGAGGGAGCACTTTCTGTTCTGTGACATCATATGCACAAGGTCTATACAGAACTGTAATTAACTCTTTTCAAACACTGTTGTCATGTGTCTCCATCTGTGGCAGTGTTTTTCAATCTTTTTGAACTTATCTGATTGAATGACAGTTCATTTCTGCAGGAATTTTACTCTCCACCCCACACAAGCCTCTTATTGCCCCCTGGTGGGCAATATCACCCATGTTGAAAACATAATCAATTTAGTGGTGCTACCTATTTCATTGGCTGCAGTTAATTGTGGCTGATCAAGTTGAAGTTAGATGTAAATTGTTCATTTCTTAGGGTGCTTTTATACCAGATCCTCATCTGATCTTGTGCACAGGATAAGACCCTGTGCTCTAGTTAAAGGTCGTTACTATTAATGCACTTCAAATCTGGGTTGTACCCTATGATTTTAATTTTGGCTGAGGGAGGATCTGACCTACAGCAAGAGATCAACTTTGTAGTGAGAATGCTGCAGGATTAATGGTGAACTGAGATCAGTGATACCTCTGTGTTGTCTACAAAACTAAGGCATAAGACATAAGATCTAAGACCCACGTGCAAAACTAAAACCCCATCAACTGCAAAACTAAGACCTCACCAGCTAAAAAACTAAGACCCTACTGCAAAACTAAGACCCAACCAACTGCAAAAGTAAGACCCAAAACTAAGACCCCACCAACTGCAAAACTAAGACCCTACTGTAAAACTAAGACCCTACTTTAAAACTAAGACCCTACTGCAAAACTAAGACCCTACTGCAAAACTAAGACCCTACTGCAAAACTAAGACCCCACCAACTGCAAAACTAAGACCCCACCAACTGCAAAACTAAGACCCGACTGTAAAACTAAGACCCTACTGCAAAACTAAGACCTCACCAACTACAAAAATAACACCCCACCAACTGCAAAAGTAAGACCCAAAACTAAGACCCCACCAGCTGCAAAACTAAGACCCTACTTTAAAACTAAGACCATACTGCAAAACTGAGACCTCACTAACTACAAAACTAAGATCCCAATCAACTGCAAAAGTAAGACCCTACTACAAAACTAAGATCCCACCAAATGCAAAACTAAGACCCCACCACCTGCTAAACTAAGACCATACTGCAAAACTAAGACCATACTGCAAAACTAAGACCCTACTGCAAAACTAAGACCCTACTGCAAAACTAGAAATGGAAAAGATAGTTCACAGGAACTGTGTGTGGTTTTATGCATACTTGGGGGTGGGAGTAGGGTGGGGGAGGGGAAGGGGGAAGAATCTTAACTGTTAGCAATAGTATTAAGTTTAAATTGTCAGAAGCTCTGCGTGCATTGGTTTGCTAGTAATACGATTTGGTAACATCAGATCGGATCTGAAATCTTCCTCCTTACAACTTTCAGTTAGGGTGTTGTTACATTCAGTGAAGATGTGAGCTTATTGCACAGCAGTAGATTTTATTTGTAGTAAACCATTGATCCTGCTGCATTTTTACTCATCTCATACTCTGTCATCGGACCACAAGTTTGTCCACTGCATGACTTGCAATTACAGAATACAAACTTTTTCAATACCAAAAGACAGTGATGACATTGATATCAGTTAACTGTTGATCTTGAAGCATTTATACCACAAGCTCAACCTCATGCCTATTGTTAGATTCTCCTCTCCCCCTCTCCCCCTCCCCCTTTTACAGTATAGCATTGCTCTTGAGCACAAGATCTGATCCTCACCATTTTATCAGATTTGGGTGTAATGTGGAAGCATTCATAGGTTTTCACACTGGAGGTTCCTTATTATCATGAAGAAGAAAGGAAAATGGATTTGCTTGTTTTTATTTTCAGTTATGAGTTTCTCTATGCCAATCACCTTGATACTATAGGTAAAATGGAGCAAAAGTATTGTGATTTTGTTTTTTCACAATTTTTTAAATTATCTTAATAAAAGGCTTCCAGGTGACACAAGGTACTGAATGCTCAGTTTCTTTTTTTTTTCTTTCCAGGGGCCACTGATTCCTTCATCCCAAGAAATCTTTGGATGGGGTCTTCTTCCATTCCGACCAGACAGCAGTAGCTCATTTGGGAGTCCAATATTGCTTGAAAAGTTTGGCAAACTTGGGGTTGTACACATGTGTGTCTCAGAATGGTGCTTGTTGATGCTTACTAGGACTGGAGATGTATATATGCAGTACTTCAACAATGAAGAACAGGTATGATACACACACATTGAGTGAGATTGACTCTTTACTGTAACAATTAATAACTCAAAAATACCGGGTGTTTTGATAAAAAGGTATTCATCTAACAGAGAAGCCACTTTTCAGATTTTAGTCTGAAATCAAATTTTTTTGGAATGCCCATCAAAAATTCAGGTTTTTTTGACATCAGAAAACACTTTTTTGATTCCCAAATTTTTGTCAAAGTTACAAAAAAGCCGCCTGCTCTGTTGCATGATCCAAGAGTTAGTCCAACATAAACCACTGATAGTAGCAAATGTATTTGTTGTACCAAGTACCTTATGCAGATGGCACTCATGGAGAATCGTTAAGTACTGGACAGACTTTTTATACTAGTTTACTGTGATTGTCTATCCAGCAGTTTGACACCTTTACAAAATTTTCAGATTTTTGGGGTAAATGCTGGTAGCATCTCTGATCTAACACTTAAATACATCAGGTTAAAAGGGTTATTCTCAAAGAAAATCAAATACCCTTCTTGTTCATGATATAGCATACATTGTATTTTAAAATTTGGTAGTTACAGTGAAAAAGTTACAGATTCCATTGTGCCTTCTACCATAGACCTGTACTACCATAGTTATTGTGAATGGTAAGAAATAAGCTAGGAACTGATAACCATACGATGGATTTGTCCAAAGGGCGTGGAGGTCCTTTTGTGTGCAGATTGATGGCTAAAAATTGAAAGTTTTATTATTAGCAGTCTTTACTGTATAATAGGTGCATGTGTATATTGTGTCTTTACCATTTCTTATGTCATGCAAGTTCTTCCAAATTAATGCCGAGTTGTTACTTACTTCATAGTTCATACTCTGCTATGAGCTATTTGATAGGAGGTTTAATGTCTTAAGCTTGTCTACAAGTCTTGTTTTCTAAAATAAATTACAAATCAATCCATTTTAGTCAATCAGTTGATTGTATACATGAATCTTTATATATTACAAGACTTGTAATTGAAAATAGAAGAATGGAAGTTTATTAAAGATGCAACTTGACCCACCCCTCCAAAAAAGAAAAGTTTATTCAACTGAACTTTTCAGGTTTAGGGTGTGTGTTTACCTACAAGTTTCTCAATAGAAGCCTCAGTCTGTTCTTACTTGTTGACCATAACTAAAAGAGACTGGTATGCAGACCTTTAGCCATGATTTAGAATATAACTTTTCACTTTTGGTGAATAATTACTTAAACAGGCACTTGCACCTCATGGGGCATGGTAGGGTGGGGGTCAGGGTCCCTTTAGTGGGGATCTAAGGTACAGTACAGGTACTGTATGAAGCCCTCTGGAAGCCAAATCATTTGGCACAGTACAGGTAACTTTAGAATCTAAAAAAGGGTGTGGCTACATCATTTGGCAATTTGATATATCTGGTGAGCTAGGCTAGACATAACCTTAGCCTACCTTAGACTACTTTTAGAGGTCTCAGAGATTATGAGATGCCTCACTGGCTATAGCTTGGCTTGTATGGCTTTGAACAGCAGAACAGAAAAGGCCTGCAAATGTTAGTCATCATCTAGGCCTTTTTGGTACGTTTTGTTTTTCCAACTGAGGAAGCTTTTGCATGATATTAACAAAAAGATGGTTGCTTTCTTAAGTGTAAGTGTAATCAGGGACTAGGGTTAGCATTCTTTTTACACATACAATTACATTACTATTCAGTACATAAAGCCAAGGACACTTTAACTTCAAAGAGGTCACTCAGCAGAGAATAGACCTGTTTCACCTATGTCACATTTCTATTGGCAAGGTTAAAAAGATGTCATGTTGGATGGGAAAAGGTAGGCATAGCTGTAGTTGAGTACATACATTGACACTTAAGTCAGGCTGTCAGTCAGTCAGTCAATCAGTCAGTTAGTTGATCAGTCAAGCATTAGTGCTTGCCACTACACATTCATCAGTGTAGGTTTACAAAGTACATCCAAGCTCTGCACATTTGCCCCCAACATGGTGGTGCAAACCAAAAATTGGTCAATTGGTTTTATTACATTAAGCAAGCCATTATGGAACTCTGTTCAATAGTTACATCATATCACTTTCCAGTGGAGAAATGACAGTGCATGAGTAACAGCGCAACTGTTAAGTTTGCTTTTGTAAAATCTTCCTCATGGTAGTTTTGATATGTTTTAATGCAGAGTCTTCACTATGTAGAAGAACTGGCCAGCAAGGATGTCATTCAAGTGGCAACGTACCATGAAGGCCACCACTACCTGGCTCTAACAGCCAGTGGGGAAGTTTATGTTTGGAGGAATGGTGATGAAGCTGGGTAAAAACATAATCTTCTTTGTCCTCCTTCTGCATTCCAACCCAATCTTGTTTATGCTTCTTTTTAGATCAACAATCTACTAGATTTTGGTCAGGACCCAAATGGGGGGGGGGAGTATTTGAAGAGGTCATAAGAACTTCTTAGAAAATGCCTAAAGGTAGGGAAACAGTCTCTGAAAATTCTTTGAAGAATTCATTTTTTGGAAAAAAAAAACACTAGAAAGCAGAAGAGGAACATCTGTTATTTTGAAATTGTGCTAGTAAACCTGATAACATTAGTTGTTGGAAGTGGTGCAGTGTATTTTCATACTTAATTGAGACCTTTTATGTGTCTTTGGATTTTATGTAGTAGGTCACGGAAGGATCCTGCTTTGTTTTCACAAATGACTTTGTGGTTCACTGACCAAAAAGATAATGCGCCTGTCATGAGGGGTGGAGAGAGTAGTGTAAGGCTATTTACAGGGTTGGGAGTGTGTCGGGCATTTAGACAATATTTGGTTGTATATATACAGTATATAGACATGAGTTAATGTCATCTGCTTAGGACATCATCAGAAAAAAAAAAAAACTTGCAGTGCTTTCACTTTTGGTGATTGTTTTTTTTTTCTCCATAGACCATGACCTGTTTACAAGATTAAGCTTTGGAAAACTTCATTGGGCTTAATATTTGATAAAGTAACATGTAAAAAAAAAAGCCTTAGAGCAGAGAAGATACGTGTTTAATTTAGCTAGCAAAGGATCCAATGGAGTTGTTAAGACAAGAGGTAGTGAAATTTATGAAAAACACCCATGAACAACATATTTTTGCCTTTGATTTGTTTACCTGTAAGTACTCATAATGTTCCATTAAAAATCATCTTGAAGCTTTCATACTCTTTGAGATGATCTAGAAAATTACTTTTCTCTTTACAGGGTGACTGAAGAGCCCACATTAGTACCCGACCTGCCCAGTGGTGACTCTGGCAACCGTGTGACTTATATAGCTTGTGGTGCTGGCTACAGTGCTGCAGTTACATTGAAGGGAGAACTTTATACTTGGGGTAAAGGCCTGTATGGTAGATTGGGACATGGTAAGTGAATTGCACTTGATTAATAAACCAAACACATTGAAGATTATACATGTTGAAGTGTGTTTAGATTTGGAAATTAGTGGATTGGAACCATGCACCAGGCTTTGGCAAATCCTGACTTCACTACTTGCCCATCAGGCTAACTGTTCTCTAAGTGTACTTGTTCACATGAATATCTACTTTTCCTCTTTTAATGTGCCTTTGAACTTTGTTGTGGAGAAGAAGACATTGCTGGGGTACTTGTTTGGTGGGCTACAATAATGAACAATACACTGGCCCGAGCGATTTTTTTGTTGACTGTCAGAGGGGGATTTGTCAAGGCTTACCATGCACACCTAGCCCTCATCTATGGCTAGGCTATTTTGTCATAGCTCTTTACTTTAGCCCTGGGTCTAATTTTACTACACAGAATTCATTATGACTAATGGTATCGTTACTGACTTATATGGGAATCTTCTTAAATTTCGTATTGTTTCACATGATCCTCTCACGAATGCAGATATCACTATTTGCACAACACAGCCATCTCTAAGCAGCAGCTTTGGGCCCATGTATTTTTGGTGTCAGTAGTAAACCTTGTATGGCTTCTCCTCCCCCTGGTTGTGTAAGAGTATGAGGAATGCCTAGATTGATACCTTCCCCACTTCTTTTTTTGTCTTCCTTCCCTCTGTCCCATCCCCTTCCTTCTCCATCTTCCATCTCCCCCTCCCCTTAGGTCATGTTGAGAACCACTACTTTTACTTGCCTGTATTATACCTGTCATCTCTTCATCAGAGTGATTCTTAAAGATTGATGACTGTTCCTCTCTTGTTTTGTCTTCCAAAAATAAGAGTATAAAAGTCATCAAATAAAAAATTGTATATTTACAAGTTTTGTAACCATTACATGATGCCAGGCTTGTAAGTATTAACCTACCTGTCTGGTCCTATAGTTATACAAACATATTTTAGTTACCAGTAAAAATTTCTCGGAAACCAGTGATGCCCTTTAATTACAGCTGTCACTTTATCTTTAGTCAAGCAGGTGTTATTTATAAGATGTCAACCTCTAACTGCTGACTGTCAAGTAAAAAGTTTTGCTCTGAAACTCAAAATGAGTGTTTATGGCTTTGGAACCTAGAGAAATTGGCAATACAGATTATACTAATGCTATATGCCTAAGAGCAAAGAGTTTTAGCCTTTAATCTTTGCTGTCAAAATATTAATCAGTTGTTCAAGTTTTAGAGAGTGTAACCATGTTCAATGTGTTACAAAGACTAGTACAAACTTTAGTAATTTGTTAATGTCATCAGAAGGTGTCAAGATCCAAAAATTAATTTGCAACTGTACCCTCTGATAGTATTGAGGAAATAATCAAACTTTCTTGCTGTGCTCTTCAAGATGTGGCAGAGGATCCAGTCTGCTTATATTTTGTTGTAAACATATTTTAAACTTATTTAATCTTCAAGAACAATCCAGGAAAAGAGATACTGGGAGATAATGTAAGGTTAAAAGAAAGTGTTGCAGCTGTATTTCTTTTTCAAATAACGCATTCATGCATTGTTCTAGTGCTTTCATTTCATCATTGGTAATTGCTGTTGCAACACTTGTAGTTGATGCTAATAGGTCACGTTACTACATTTGTTATTGACTTAATTTAATTCTATTTAAAAAATGTAATTTGGTAGGCCAGGAATTTATGGCTAAGCAGTCATCTGTCTGTAATTGATTCAATTAAAAACTTCTTTTTTTGGAGGAAACAATTCATAAATATTGTACAGTTAAAATTGACTAAAATTTGGTAGAAATTGTGTTACTTTGGAAATGCTGCATATGTGGTTAGCAAGTAAATCCATTTCCTTGAAACCATTAAATAGTCCAGGTCTTTTTCTTGGGGGGTGGGGGGTGTTTTCAGTACTCTGCGTAATCACAACTTTATTATTTTTCCTACATTATTCAGTAATTTTTTTAGGGCAAAATATAAAGAAAATGGCTTTGTGGATTTACGTTCTTGCTTGGAGAGAAATTTGGACATAACTAGATACTTTAGTAATAAAGTACTCACCGATTCTGTTGTTTCTTTTGTCATTTATCAGGGACCAGTGATGACCAGCCTACACCCAAACTCGTGGAGGGTCTGAAAGGCCAGCAAGTGCAACAAGTAGCATGTGGAGGGAACAATGGCCAGACTCTGGCATTGACCACAACAGGTCAGTAATATTTCTAAATTTGATGCTTGAGTGCTATGTGCAAACGCTTGCAACTTTGTAGTAACCTGATTGATGTTCTGTCAGGCTGGTGAGAATTCTACACAAAAAACAGTTATTCAAAATTGTTCACAGATACCAGGTTCTGATCATACTTGCTCTTCCAAATTGACTATTATTAGCAGTTGTGGACTGATTATTGGTATTCAGTATCAGTATCGGCTGATATCCCCTATTTTTTTCCTTGAACAGTATCTGGTAAATTTACCTTACGTGCCGATACTACGTTAATGATATTTCTGGTCCCGTAATTCATTGAAATGTTGCATTATTTTAGTATGTCTGAATGTTACAAGGTTTTCCCTCATGAAAATGACACAACACTCAGTAGTAGTGCTCAATAGCTGTGTTTTAGTGTACATGATGCGCATTTCTCAAATATCGTTATCGGATCATTATTGGCCAATTGAGAATAAAAATATTGGCATCAGTCATATGAGCTACTTGTAACATCGGTACAACACTAGGTTGCAGTGGGCATCTGTTTGTCTGAATGCTTGTTTGCCTGTTGTTCAGTCTTTGCTTTTGTCTGTTGAGTGTTATCATGCTGGGGTGGGATTAACTTTTTGGGGAGGGGGAGAATGTCTGGAAAAGTTCCTCCTGTTAGTGGGGTTGAGATTGTATTTTGGAAGGCGATTTTGTTGACTTCAGGGCAAATCTCTGGTTACCTTAGATTTTGCTATCCTCTAGGAAAGTGCATACCTTTCAAGTACTTTTTAAGTTTTGCTTTATTGTGATAATCACCTCACATCAGGGAGGTGTAATATTTCCATTTTGAAGTCCGTTAGATATAAGTTGAAGCACATTAGCAGATGTCTGAATTTTTACAATCCTCTCTCTGGAAAAGACTTTTGCTAAATGGACTTGTTGTTGCTCTGGCTTGAGCTAGATTTGCTTTATCTTCAGTAGACAAAGATTGAATCTTCACATAAAGTACTAAGTTTTGGCTGAGTAAATATTCTGCTGTAGCTTTAATGGAGTGATAATGTGTGGGTTTGTCACATGAAAAAGGTAACTAAATGTCATGGAGCATCTTCTGTGATGAAAACCATACGTTATTAAACATTGCCAGTGGTCATAATTTCAGTCTGAGAGGTCTCCCGCTATTTGTTTAATAGCAGTGCAGTATTTCCAGTCACTAAATTCATAAGGACTCTCCTTAAACTGTACTGATGGTACTTTTGATGACCTCAAGCCTGTTTGGTGAAATCTGTCAGATCAACTTCTTTGCATGAATCCGAGAACTATTTAAACACCTGCTTTATGGAAGTTTTTGTGTAGTTTTTTTTTCTAGTGTAGGTGGTTTATACTTTTAATTTCTTTAGATTTTTATTTTAGGATGAGGCCTTTGTCAAAAGAAGTCTTTTATTTATCCTGATCATTTCATTTACCTCAGCATTCCTCTTTGGATTAAATTTTTTCAGGTATGGTTTACTCTTGGGGAAATGGAGACTTTGGCAAGCTTGGACGTGGAGGGAGTGAGGGCAGCAAAGTACCTATGCTGGTGGACAAACTGGTAGAGCCACCCATCACGAAGGTGTCCTGTGGTTCGCAGTTTTCAGTTGCACTGTCAAAAGATGGCAAAGTGTGGACATGGTGAGTACAGAAAAGAAGTTTGAAGTCGAGTGAACATTTTTTTCTTGCCTTTCCCACCTACTTACTTTTTGATCTGGTAAGAGCAGTTCTTTTCCTTAGGAATGTGTGTGATGGCATCAAGGAAAGAAAATTCACCTCCACTTTCCAATGCAGGACTTGAGGATAGTCATTTTACAATTTTTATGGATTAAAACTACATGCCTGTAGGCATCCAATTTAAAATTTTAACTAGAAGTTGGAATTTTTTCAAATTTAGGTGATCTCAGATGGGAAAACTGTAGATAGCTCTTGGGCCAAAACCATTATAATGTAATCTAGCTATGGATGAAACCTCATACTTTGTGATTTCTACATTTCTGCCAACTAGTATGATTTTGCCCTATTTTGTTGGATCAAATGTTGGAAATATGACTCTACAGGCTTCTTCCATAAAGTATAGTTCAGAATGGTGATTGCCAGGGGAGTAATGTCATTTCATGCTAACACACACCCACACACCAAAAAAACTGATCAAACTGCTTTCACAGAAACACCAGACTAGGCAAGGGTCAATATATCTCCTCATAGTAAACATTGTTAGGACAGCTTAAGAGCTGATACAGGTAACTGTGAAGTTAGAAGTATACAGCAGAATTTCTTGAGTAAAGCTTTCCTCAATAGTACTCTTTGAATACTTGCACATGCCTCATAACGATTTTATGAATGTATTCCAGCTAGATTATTTTGAATATATTTCAGTTTAATGATCCTTCTTTATGCCCTAAGGCTATTGCCTTTTGTTTATGTGATGTCTGCTGCAGTAGAATTGAAATTTGAAAGGACTTAGAATGATCATACCTCCTACAATTAGGGACAGCAACCTCAGGAATTTAGAAGCATCCATATTGCTCATTGTCTTTGATTGTCAAATACAATTAGTCTGCTGTATAAAAGTTGCTGAATTTATTTTGTAAGTTGTATCAAGTTTACTTGGTGATTATTTTGGCACACTTTTTGGGTAAGCTTTTTCACAGTAGTCCTTTTTGAAATTGAAGCCAGCTTTTCATGCCTTGTTTCTGCAGATCTGCAGCTTTGAAACTGAGTAGACAAGGCCTTTAATTAGAATCAGTGACTGTAATTCAAGATGTATTTTTATTGCTTTGTGTCAACTTACAGCCAGAGATTGATTGGCCAAGTTAGGACTATGTAGGAAATAGAAAATGTGAATTAGGGTATAGTCATGTACCTTTCAGTTTCAGTGTAATGTTGCTCATTTTCTAATATTCCACATTGTTGGAATACCTCCACCCCTGCAGAGATCTGAAATTCCCCCAACATTTTAGGTTAAGGTGGTAATTTCTCCTCCCCCTCTCACTTTTGCAACTGGCACTAGCCTGATAAAATTCAATCACAAATGGGACTATGAAGTAACATTGGAACACTGCAGCCTTGTTACTGCATAGTGTTACACATGGTAAGTGTTTAAAGGTGTGTTTTAAAACTCTGTAGGTTCCTTTAAGGATGTTTTTGAAAAATGCAGTTCTTGTCATGAAGGGACAACTTTTGTGGTTTCAGAATGCAGTTCTGTGATCCCAGATGGAGGCAGATATGTTACTACTTACTAGGGTTCATAGCTTCGAATGCCAGCACCTTAATACACTAATCAGAATGCCATTTCCATTTAATAAGATTAACCAATAAGCAAAGAGTGCATTGCCATTCCTCCCTTGAAAATGTTATATAACTGTTGGGTAGCGGTAAACAAATTCTCGCTAAAAAATAAAGCACCAAGAGACCAAAACTGCAAATTTTTTAGAGGAGCAGTAAGGTACAGTGTCTATGGCACCATGTATGGTGTAGTGATGTTACTGCGTTACAGAGGGTGTGCTGACCATTTTCTGACAACATATACACATAAAAGTTTCCCTATGTGACGATTTACGAATGACACAAACAGCTTTCTCTTCTTGAAAACAAGGATAGGATGTTGAGTGGCTGATATGTGTTTTACATAAAAGCCTCATGGGTTTTGCATTGGAAAACAATGCTATAAGTGGATTTATTTTATCTGATATGGTTTTACATAATGTTACAGCTCTTGCATTGAAAACCACAAAAAGTAATAATTATAGTGATATGAACAGCTTATTCTATCTAAAAATCAGTAAACATGCAAAGAAGCTTAAGATTTACTTACTAATGAGAATTTCTGCTATATTGAAAGAGGGATCTGTTGTAAATAAAATGTGGGGTGAGAGGCAACATAAAAGGGAAAATATTTTTCTAGCAGAATGTCTTCTCTCTTGGGAGACACCATGAGTTTTTTGCCTGTTGTTTTTGCTAATGCCAGAATTGGGGTCTCAATGCTGAACATTTTCAAGTTAGTCAACTTTGTCTACATTGTCTTCAGTTGTAAACTGTAGCACTCTTTTAGCTGGGTAGAACAGGGCCCAGTTTCATAAAGACTTATGATTGATCATATGCTTGATCTAACTTGGAACAGTCCTACTAAAATCATATTTAAGATCCAGCATGAATTTTTACAAAATGGGGCCCTGGTTGGCTTCAAACCTGTTTTGAAACTATTTATAATGTTCTCAAACAAAGTTTTATGTTATGGTGCTGGTGCCATACATATTGATGAATTGGTAATTTTTTGTGTAAAAGTCTTGAAAATGTAGATATTCCAAATGAAAGGTGTAGGACATTCAGTAGGGCATTCCACAGGTCATTTCATATTATGTGTGCTTTTCCTAGTGGTGTTTTGTGCATAATGCATAATTTGAGAGTGGGGAAGGACTTCAACACAAAAAGTTTAAAAAATGTCATGATCTCTTTAGAAGTATAACATTTGAATCTTAGTCCTGCACCACAACACATCACAGAGGTGTAGCTTTATATTAGGTTAAGTAAAATTTATTAACACCTTGTCAGAAACCACTGACTACTGTCTTGATATGTTGGCAGGATGGCTGAAGGCTTCTTTGACATTTTTTACAATTCTTGATAACTTAGTGTGTTATTAGTAAAAGACATCTCTCTGCCTGTTATGAGTGGTGAATGTTCCTTTTTTCTATGAGTAGTGATATATTTATGTATTCTTCATGGCCTATTTAAACCAGCAGAACTTAAGATATGTAATGCAATGTAGATTAAGTGTTCTGGGGCCTGTTTTCTAAAGAGTTAACTTCACTCTTAAGGTTGATTTATCATGCAACTGGACTATGTAAAATCAAAACTTAAGTTTGAACATAAAGAGGAATGAGGGCCTTAGACTGTGTGGTTATTTTGCCATATGATGTAAAGTTTGTTGACGGGAGTTCTCAATCTCACTTACACAATTAGGAGTTAATATGGTTTTGTAAATGTCATTATGTAACTTAAAATAATCAGAAATTTTGACATTGCAGTCCTTATCACATAACAGTTTAAGCTGTAAGTCTTTTGTGATTTTTTAGGGGGAAAGGAGATAACCATCGTCTTGGTCATGGCAATGAAGAACACCAGAGACACCCCAAGGTGGTGGAGGCACTGCAAGGCAAGAGTATTGTAGATGTGTATGCAGCTAGCAGTCATGTCTTGGCACTAACAGATGCAGGAGAAGTATACTGCTGGGGACGAAATGACCAGCAACAACTAGGACTGGGAGATGATGTCAACAAGGAAGGGAAAAGTGAACCGGTTGTCATCACTCAGCTAGAAGGGAGGAATTTATGTGGAGTAGCATGTGGCACAGCACAGGTAAAGTCATGAATGTATTGATGTTGATTGACAGTTCAGTTACAGATGTATTTTTGTGTTGATGGACAGGAGATGTAAGGTAGAGTCTGGTACTGCACAGGTGAAGTGATGAATGCATTGTTTGTTGATGGACAGTTGTGAATGTGTTTTGTTGATGGAAGGGAAGAGTAGCATCTGGTAGCAGACAGGTGTAAGACATTTGTGCATTGTTTGTTGAGCAGAAGTTAAAGAGGCATTGCTTGTTGATTGATAATTATTAGAGCATTGTTTGTTGATTGATCGATGCATATGTCATTTGTACATTTTTTGTTGAGCAATGATTAAAAAGGCATTGTTTTTTTTATTAACAGTTAGAGCATTGTATGTTGATTGACAGTTAAAAGAGCATTTTTTGTTCATTGATTGATGCATTGCAACCTGGTGAACAAAAGGGTAAGAGAGTGTCTTTGCACGGGTTTGGTCATGGGTTCATTATGTTTGTTGAACAGCCATGAGTGCATTGTTTGTTGATTGACAGTTATGAATGCATCATTTGTTCATTGCTGGAAAAGTTACAATATCATGCACAGCAACTTGTATGGTATGATCGAGTGTGCATAATGCCTCAAGCCCAACAGAAATAAAAAAATGACACTGAGTTACCTAAGACTTGTTTATGAAAAGAAACACAAACAAAAAGAAAAAGATTTGCCAGAGCATTTCTGCAGATCATGTTATTTGAACTAAACATCATTGGATGTATATTGGCCTTCTTTTCCAGGAAATTGTCAGTGTGTAATCTTTTGATGGAGACTATAAGGCTTAATCCATTCAGCATTAATTCCTGTAGCTTTTATTTGATTCTAATATGGGTCGGGTTGAAATACGAGGCACCGTCTATTGGCAGATGTTTTATTCAGTCTTCTAATTTCTCCACAATTTAGGAGGTTTGAGGCCAGACAAAATTTTAAATTGCAAGTGTAAATGATTTATTAATGTCATTATGTTCAAGCATTTTATCGATTTCTGGGTTTGCACAACCATTGAAGGTCCTTAAATTTAAAAACTGTCATGAAAAGTCATGAAAAAGTAATGGAAGTTTGTCATCTTGTAAGCAGTCGTGGATCATGGAAAATTGATATTTGAAGAATAAATTTGTGGGATTTGCACATCCCAGATATATTGATACATACATCACCAGACGACCCCCCCCCCCCACACACACACACAATTCCCTTGGAGAACTTCTCCCTGGACAATTTCCACAGGACTGTTTCCTCCAGACAATTTCCACCCCCAACTAATTTCCCCTGGACATTCCCCATCCATGACTTGGGTGGAAATTGTCTGAGGGTAACGAGGGTAAATTGTCTGGGAACCCACAAATAAACTAGTAAATTATCTTTATTTGAAAAGGAGCCAAGATACAGCATCTTCTTAAAAGTTTGTTGTGACAGTTTTAGAAATTGGGTGGTAGAATGGCAGTCTGGTGAGGTGGAGGCCATTTTGTTAGTGATGATACACATGGCTAAACTTATTTGTCAGAGTGATGACTCTTCAGGTTGCTCTAAAAAGATGGGAAATGTAAAAAATGTGTAAGAATTGGTCAGGGAAAACCCTGGCTTTTTAATAGAAAACATGGAAAAGTGGCAAAATTTCACTACCCCTTTTCTTTACAAACCTTGAGTATTGCACCAGTTGTCAAAAAATAGCTCAAATTGGTTGTCATTTTTTTTCAGAGTTTTGTGTGGACTTCCAGTGCTAACTGGTCAGTGGGAATGAGGGTCCCTTTCAGTGTTCATGTTGTAAGACCTACCTTTGAGCGCTTGGACCTTCTACTACAGAGAGTCTGTGATGGTCTAGAACAGTCCAAGGATTGGCCACCCCCTCAAGAGAAGGAGTGCATGGCTGTTGCAGGTTTAAACCTTCTTAGACTGCAGGTAACATAATCAAGTTTAATGTTCTTATGAAACCCTTGCTGGTTATATTTTGTCCTTAAAGCTTTAATCAATTTGTGGACAAAACTAAGAGTTCATCTCTAATTACCAACATCTTCCAGCTCAGTAGAAGTAATATTAATGATCATTTATCTTTTGCAAAGCTAATATGGGTCACCACTCCCTCTTCCCCTCACCCCACCCTGCCCCAAGGATACTATTTGTATGCTTATGAAAATGGTGACAGTTATAGGTGGCCCCTTATTCAGTACCTTGAAAAACATCAGTTGTGTTCTAACCTTACTATAGTCCTATTTGCTTTAAATTTCTTGCATGTCTGATGCTGATGCCAGCATTATGTAAGTTCAGCTTCAGTAGTAGCTATTAGTAGTTGGCCAAGAACAGATTTTTTAGAAGAATTGTAAAGAAGCAGAGTAATGAAAGAAGTCAGGTGATTACATGTATGTAGTGAAATCATGGTAGTTAAGTGTTAAGCCTGGATGTCATCTGTATGATCCAACAGAAGACCTAACTTCATTATTAAAAATGCTGAGTTCTAGAATTCGATCATAGAAGTTGTCATAAATTAGTAGCGTATTCCCTTTCAATTTCAATGGACTTGAACAATTGAACCAGTTTTCTAGTTGATTCCTGTGTCCCACCATGAGAGTGGTGTGATAGCATTGTTAAAAGTTAATTCGTCTTTTAAATGGCATAGATGGGACCTGCATTTAATGTGCATACTGCATACTTGCCAGCCGTTCCCTTTTAAGCGGAACTGTTCCACTTTATGAGCTTTAACACCCATAAAAATCAGAATGTTGTGTTTTTCTAACTTTTAGTATTAAAATGTAAATGATCAGAAAAATTGTGAAGCAACAGCTTGGCAAAAATAAAGTCAATCTTTGCATACACCTAAGTGATTTCAACATATATTGTGAACATTTAGAGAGGAAAAGAGGAGTTTCACCCCCTGGACCCCACCCATTGAGGTCTGCGCTTGTGCGCTCGCCGCACACAGTGGATCATATGCTACACATGTTCCGTTTTCTGAGATGACAGTGTTGGCAAGTATGATACTGAGTAGTTGTTGATTTTGAACATACTGAGGGGAAGGTTGTATGTTATTACCAAACTGTTGTGTTGTTGTATAGATTGAGAAAATGAAGAGATACTTTTGATTTTGCTGCTAGTGCTGTCTTCATTGGTACACTATGGTTTTCTTGTTCTTCCTCTAGCTACATGCAGCCATATGTCAGGGGGAAGACCCAGCCAAATTGGGCCTTGAGCCCAGCAGTGTTCTCCTATCCAACCTCAAACAAAGGATCGTGGACCTTGCTAGCAATGCTGGTGTTGTGCCATCGGTCCAGATGGCTGCTCAATCAGCCCTTCAGACTGGCTGGTCATTACTCCTACCGACGGCGGAGGAAAGGGCCCGGGCCCTGTCTGGATTGCTACCTAGTGCAGGTCAGCCCTTTGATTTTGATCTTTTAAGTTCCATAATATTTCAAAAAAGAAAACATCTTTGAAATTTTGCAAAAGTCTTTTCTGGGTTTAGTGCATCTTAAAAGGTATTTTTATGTACAGTCATTAAAATTCTTGCTTTTTTAGGACTACTTAAAAGGTCTTGAAGTGGGGGATTTATTCTGTATTTTATTTTGATGCTAATATAAGGTACTTCCCAAGTTACTGAATCATCATAAAGTTTCTTGTAGGAATTGTTACTTGCAAAAGAAGACCAAAAACCTCATTTAATGTACATGTAATGTTTGCACCATTTTTATACATTACAAATTTTATGAAAAATGTTCATTCTGTCTATTTATCAGGAACGGATGCTGTGACCATGACCCCAGGCCACCGTTTCATGATGGACCTGTTGGTTGGAAGTTTGATGGCAGATGGAGGTCTTGAGTCAGCCCTCCATGCAGCCATCTGGTCTGAAATTAGGGAGATGGAGAGTCAAAGAGAGAAAGAGGTAGCTGACCCAGAGGAGGAGGACCATGAAGATGATGAAGAGTCAGGAGACAGAAGTAAGAATCTATCTTCTTAAATGTTTGAACACTTCTCAAGAGTTGCAAATGTTTCAGACAGGCTATTTCCCTCCTCTTCACCTCCTATTTACATGTCTTCCCTAAATTACCTACAAGTACTTTCTGGCAGAGGTTCTTAGCACAGTGGTGATATCATTTTAGAGGGCACCTTCAGCCTTTCTGCCAGTTTTGGACCTTAGATGCATTTTTCATCTGGTGAAGTTTTGAGAAGTTTCTCAAGCTCTGAAATAAAAATTTTGGTCTTTGTTCTACTGTTTTACTCCTGTAAACAATGAAAATTTTGAAAATTAGTGTTTGCACTGGGTACCCGGGTACCCGACCGATGATGTCAGGACCCAGTTCTGAAATTGCTACCCGGATCCAAAGTTTCACTAACACAGATTGCATGTGTGACAGAACACCTAACATGTTACTTTTTCCTGGCAAAATTTATCACGCAAACGCCTAAGAACACTTGTAATGCCCATACGTAAGATACGTTGGTGTTATATTATATCAACATGCCAAGCAAAATTTCTTATTATGACTTTACAACAAACTTGTAGCCGAACAGAAGTTATATTTTTGGGTACCCGGGTACCCGACCGACCATCGACTTCGGGTACCCAGTTCCGAATTTTGGACCCGGTGCAAACACTATTGAAAATGAAAAGAAAAAAATTCAGCATGCCTAGCTTGTAGGTCCAGCAATTACACAACCCATTCAGTATAAACTTTTATATATGTAAACATTCACATTTTCATCAACAGCACCCTCAGAGGAAGAGAGAGAAAGCCGTGTGGATGGAGGAAGAAACCTTGGAACAGTTAAGAAGAGAAAGAAAAAACTGCAGCCAGCTTCCCAGGAGATCACCACCAGTATACCACTTTTACAGCTAGTACAACAGTTACTGAGGTTAGTGATGAGATAGGTGTTGCAAAGTATAATTTCTTGTATTTTTCAAGTGAGTTCCATTGGGTAAATCTTGTGAAAGGTCATTGTATTTCTTAGCAGTTGTTGAAAGCACTCTGGCTTTACCCCAAAATCCTGTTTTCTTCATACTGAGTAGAATAAAGTTCCTATAGTTACATTCCTTTATCCCTCATGCCAGGAAACTGTTAAATCTATAGTATAATAGCATAACTCATTGAGTTGGTTTGTCAATCTACAAATTGCGTGATGTGAGTTTTCATCACTGTGGTTAGGAAAGAAGGAAAGTAAAAATGACTTTGGGAGGTCATATTGATCATTGAGGGTGATAACAGTGACCCTAGCAAGGTTAACCTCAAAGTGAATAATAAAGAAACTGGGTCTACTATGATGAAATGAGGAGCTTTAAGGCAACATGAAGATTTTGTTTAAAACCATTTTATCTGATGTAATCTTTCCAGGAATGCTTCTACAGTAACCCTTTCCAAGTTGCAGGAATATTCCACAGAATTTACTAAGGAGGAATCAGTCCCCATGGACAGTACAGAGAGGTCTACCTCACTGGAATTGCTTCTCAAGTTTCAGAGGCTTCTTGTCCAATCATTATTTCCATTTCATCAGGAAGGGCTTAGAGCAGTGAGTCAGGAGATAGGTGAGGAGATTTTTGGTGATTCATCCTTTTGATATGCTTTTCAGGTGGCTCATGGAATAATGTGTTCTATTTGCTTTCTCAGAAGAAAACTGAAAAGGAAAAAAACTGATTAATGTGCACTTTAGACCAAGTGACTGGTTAAGAATAAATGCACATTGCAGTTACTGGAAATTCCTGGTTGGACCATGCCCTCCCAAACAGTTCCTATCCCAGACACTTTTCACCCAGACAGCTTGCTTCTGAGAATTCACACCCTGAACAAGTCCAAATTTTAGTGGTGGGGGAGGTTGTCAAGAGGTTAATTATGCCCAGGGGAGATTGACTAGGGGAAGTAAGCCGGGGGAGGAATTCACCGGGGAGGAATTCACCGGGGAGGAATCATCCAGGGCAAATTGTCTAGGTGGGAAGGAGAGAGGGAAGGGGGAGTTGTCTGGTCATGGCACATTTCTGTGGTACTGTTCAAACTCCCCTTGGTCTGCACACACTCTGATGATGCCACCTTTGTTTTCAATCAGATTAATGCTGGGAACCCTAGCATTTTTCCCAAGGTTTGAATGGTAGCATCAGCTACAAGGGACAACTGTTTTTTTTTGATCAAGATGGACTAGTGATGTGGCAGAATTCTCATTCTGTCCTCTAAATCTTATTTTAACGTAACAAATGTTTGCCTACATTTAGCTAAAGAAAATGAATGTGTCAAAGTCCATAAGTACTGTATTGTCTGGTCTGCATTTGTCCTATTCTGTATTGAATCAAATGGTTGTTAGACAATAGGATGATTTCCAGAGATCATCTTTAGCTTTGATAATTTGATTTTTGGACGGGATCAGATCTGAGGGCTGTCAGAAAGACCCCAAGACTGAGTCCTTTCAGGTCATGCGCTTAAACAGTCTTCAAATCTTTAGTTTTGTATTTTTCAGGCCTTGAAAGTCATGGAAAAGGGTCAACTTCCTTTATAAGTCATGGAAAGGCATGACATTCCAAAATTTTAGCAAAACAAGAAAATTACGATTCTATTTAGTTCAGTCCTGTTGTAATAAAATCATTAAAACTTAGTTTTGAGAAGTTGTGGAAAAGTCATGCAGTGCTTCCTGCAAAGTTATGGAAAGTCATGAAATTACAGGGGGAAAATAGTGTAACAACCCTGTCGTAGTTGTACAGACTCAGCTCACCACAATAGTCCAGAAGTGTAAATGGCAGCTCCCAGCACTGAGTAATGGTCAAGCAAAAGCCACCTCCAACCTGCCTCTACCTTGCATTTTGAAGCCTTCCTGCATACTCTGGAAACTGATCAACCTTGTCAGCCTTAGCATCCAGATCCCTGTTTCATAAAGAGTTAGTTAAACTGGATCTTCAAGTTCCATTTGTAATGCAAAAGACCTACTTTAAATCAAACTTAAGATCGAGTGTAACTGTTTATAAAACAGGACTCAGACCCTTAACCGTATGTCAGATAGTTGTATTAATTTGAGGTAATTGTAGGGTGAGTGTTTTAGCTTCGTCTTCCTTTATTGCTTTTCCTCAGATGCTGAAATGCTAGGAGTAGGGTCTTTACTTTGCAAGTATGTCTCCATGCTCAGCACCCATGTCAGAAACATCTTGACCGTAGCTACCAATCTTGTGACACAAAGCCCCCAGTGCTTTGGTCCTGTGTCAGAGCTGATTGCCTCAGACTTGTCTGGTAAGTGCTTTTTTTGATGGAAAGTAGTGTAGTGGTTATCACATATATCATCTTTTGATCCAGATCCAACTAGTCATATCAGTTGAACTTGTGAAAGTCCTTTGTGTACAATTACCTACCATGATACTTTACCTCAGCACTTCCCCAATTTTTGTGAAGGGAAGGGCTGGGGGGTTGGGGCAGAGGAGCTATTCCTGCCAGTATTTCCTTATTCAGAAATGGATGTTTCAGAAAGTAAAATTTATCCCAACCACAACTGCCTTGGGGATCCAATTTATAGTTCAGAATAACCACAGTATATGTTATTGTCGATTGATTCAAGAAACCATTTTGTACTTATGCACAGTTAATGGATTCATGTGTGGGGAACATAATAACTTTATGTTGATCATGGAAGTCGAAGATACTCTTGTAGGGAAAGCTCTTAAATTTGAGATCAAAACGGCTGGTAAGTCTTTTTGTTTGTAGGTGGAGGAGTTGACCTGTAAGATTACAGAATGTCATATGAGTATCCCCCCATGACATCCTTACTGCAAGGTGGGCTTTAAGTATGTTTATGCAACGTAACTTTTGAACTAACTCTTTCTATTCAAATTTCTTTAGTAAAAGGGGAATACTGTATTTGTGGTCTTAAAATTTTCATATAATTTAAACCATGATTTATTGATTCAGAAAATGAGAGACAATGTAAAATTTGTTATGTGGGTCAGTTTACTTCAGGAATAAAGTTCTCATTGAAAAAATTCACTGCTTTGTAGCTCAAGAATAATATGTTCCCCCAAAACTTTCCCAAATATTCAAATGAAGCAGCATTTACTAATCTTTCAGTGTGTTGTATTTTGGGGAAAACAAGCTATTGGCAGAGTTTATTGGTGAGCATGGGTGGAAAAAGTTGGGAAGCTGGGAGGCACCTTCCCAGGAAATTTGTGCTCTTGGAGGGAAATTTATGTTACTTGTTCATGAAAACGTGGAAGGAATTGCGGAAAATTTGACTTCCTACCCAGGAAAATAAACAGTTTTTCCAGCCCTGATTGGTGAGAATGAATGGTTTAATATTGGTAAAAGCTGTTTTCTGTTTGTGCAAAATTGATGCACCATATACACAATACTTCCCTTGAAGCACTGTGGTCAAATCACTGGTGCTAATGTTACTTCGGTTAAATGCTGATCTGTAAGGACGGATTTACCACCATATCGCAGATTGCTATATTTGGTTGAAGTGATCGGATGTCATTTATTTCATCTCTGACAGCTTCTTGCACATAGGAGGATAAGTTTACTTCCCGTCAGCTTCATTCTATCTGATTCAAACTTTTGTCATACACACCCACATAACCACGCACTAAATCTCTTAGCAATATAGATCCACTACAAGTCATTGACATTTTAAAAGCTTCAAAAAACTAAATGGATTACAGTGAGACCTGGATATAGAGGAGAGCCTGGGAAAGGAGGACATTTTCAAGAGCTAGTTGTCTCTCTTCCCAGGATTTTTGGGGCCTGGATTAGATGGCAAAAAGGTTGTATTCTGCTGTTTGATTTTCTAGGCACTAAAACCCTTTAATTGTGCTTGTAGGTGTGAAATTGTCGCAATCTGACCCAGAAAAAAAGAGGTGTTATGCATGTCAAAGATGAAAGTTCTGGCTATTTGTGAGGAGTTAATAGCAGTTTGCAGTGAAACCTACTCTCTCATGGTTGTGTCATCACAATGATAAAATAATTAAGATGATCTTTTGAGCAGACTGGGCAACTTTCTCCATTTAAGAATTAGGAGAGTTGAAGGCGTGGAAGCATGGTGGGCGGGGGGGAGGCAAGTTACTAAAGCTAGGTTCAAACATTTCCCAGTTACACTGTGAGGTGATGTCAGTGACCAACTCAGATTTTATCGACACATCTTAACAACTTGTAAGAACTGTATCTAATGATAACAGTCATAAAATCTCTTGTGACCACAGAAATGTTGAAAGGTCCAAAAAGTTAATCAGAATCTTGAAGCATTTAAGGACTTGTAACATGCTTAGGTGGGACCCATAACAGCTTCTAACAATTCATAATAACTCATAACACATGGTTCAATCTTTGTAGTGAATTTCTGCTTGACTTCATGTGAGTTTGCAAGAGCCCATTCAAATGTAGCTTGAGTTAAGTTCAAGTTAATACAGTTAATGCAGACTAATTGCTGTAAAATTGGCTATGTCGACTGGTGGTACTCTACTCTCACAGTAACTTGTATGAACAATGAATTTGCTGCAGTGTGAGCCTCCTGGTAACTGTAGACCAACTGGCCACTTTGTTAGCCCACTGTAAGGTGATGGGCTGGTGATCACTGATGTAAAAGAATTTGTATCTACTGTAATGCAGTCAATTTGTTGCCTCTTTCCACCCATGTGTGAAATGGGGACCTGTGAGGTTACTAGTTAGGTAGGCACTTGTTATCTGATGCTGGGTATTATAGATAAACTTTTGTTGGATATGTTTAAATTCACTCCAGACAAGTCATTTTCATAAGGACTTGTCTAGACGTTTGTGCTCAAGAAATGCAAAGCGTGAAATATACTACAAGATGTAATTGGAATGGAAAGTTCCAAGACTCATTATTTTGTGAGGTTTAGTGTGTTCAAAATTTACCATGGAAGAAATTGTAAAAGAAGAGCTAAACATATGGCCAAACTTTCCCAGCAACTCACATTTGAGGTGTTAAAACCCAAAGAGTTGGAATCATTGCTGTTGGGAATGTATGTGAAATCATACATTCTTTATCTCATTCCTAGCTACTATCTAATAACATTTCTCCAATGCTGGGTTCAATTAGATTGCAATGGCACTATTGTTGGCATGAAAAGAGGGAAATGAAGTCATTTTGTGAAATATCTCTCCAGAGTGGTCACATTAAATTGAAGACATTTTAGGTAGTTTCCATGGTGCCTCCTCCATTTTCTATTAAAACAGGTGTCTTGTTACCAGAGTTGGTGACATCAATGGTACTACTCCAGACGAAATGTCCAAGGGTGATGCAGAAATCCAATGCAGTTATCACCCTCTCTGGCCTCATAGATGTTCTGGATGCCTTCAACAGACAGACACCTAAACTTGAGAAAGATGAAAGGGATGATTTGGCCTGGCCAGGACTTGCAGGTAAGATTCTTGTATAACATCATCGTGATTTACATCAGATTGTCCCAAACTTTTTCATCAGTGATCCATATTTCGATTACACAGAATTTCTCTAACACTTAAGTATGTAGGTACACCTTTTCAACAGTTTCTCATGGCAATTGCAGTTACATTATTTTATTTATAGGATATTAGATTGCAAACATAGTAGAAATACAAAAACTTAACTAGACCTGTAACCAGTGGTTGAAACTAAGTGACCTGTTTGTGAGATGTAATGTGTAATTTTGGAAACACTGATTCATTTGTGCCTCTCTGCTTTTCCAGGTTTTTAGGTCATATGTCTTGCTTGATAAACAAACTTATCTTTTCTCATAGTTAGTTTTCTAAAGAATTTTACTAAAGAGATCAGATTGTCAAGCTGTACTAGGATATCTTGATTTCTCTCTTGTACCATGCAGTTAGTTAGATGAGGTTTAACGTCCCAGTTTCCAACCAATTGGTTCAAGTTGAGACGACCACGGCCTTTTTTCCAGTTGTGGCTCACTGGCTTGTTTTCCCTTGTACCATGCAATAAAATATTGGTTTCATTTTTTGTTCAAATCTGATTAATGTTAAAAGCTATTCAAGCAATAATCCTACTTCACATTCAATAAACAAATATTTTACTTATTGTAGTGCATGTTGGTAGGAACTATACTGAGGCAATATTTTATTCTGGTATGTTGTGAACTTATTGTGTGTTGGAAAGATGTAAAGGTAGTCACATGACAAAATATTAGTCACATGACAAAAACCACAAGGATAAATGTTTACATCTCTTGAACAAATGCTACAAGTCACATAACAAAAACCTGAAAAAATACACTTCACATGATAAAAAACATTGCTAGTCACCTGACAAAAACGACATTCATGTTACAGAGTATTTCTACTGTCGTGACAATAACATTACATCAACTGTCAGCTAAAACAAAGCAGACAAGTTCCTTATAGTTTTCACTTTCAACATGGTTGGTTTTGTCTTGACAGGGAAATCCCCTAGTGTAAGATCTCTCTCTGAGTACTCGGAGTATCCAATCATAAGCAAGGCAGATATTGAGAATCACAACAAAGATGAAGGAATGTGGGTCATCATCGATGGAAGAGTCTATAACCTAGAAACCTTCCTGGCTACTGCCCCCTGTGGAAGCGAAACACTAAGAGCCCATGCTGGTAAGTATTACCACCAGTTTTAACTAAAAGGCAATTTAATCCAAAACTGAAAAAGCCACCAAATTTTGTATTAGAAATCGTTCATATGGTATGGGATTACTCCAGGCTCAGATAACGAAAACTTCTCAAAATATGAACCGTAGGTTTGCCTTGTTAGCCACTCTGTTTATGGAGTTTACAACACTGTGTTAGACTTGCAAAATTAAAAGCCATTTACACCTAATGGTCTTGACCTTGGAATGTTGTAGAAAATTATGAGGGATTCGATTAAGAATTGTTTGGAATACCTGCAAAAAAGTGACTAGTACCTTCTGTTGAAATAAAACTTTTGAATTTTAAGGTAGTCTGTAGGGTTTCAATGTCTGTTCATAGGATAAAATACTTAGTTTGCATTGCAGTCTGCAACCCTGCATATCCCAGTTGTGAATGCATCTTTATAAAGCTTCTCAAAAGATGCAAATCAAATTCTGTGATGTTTTTCCTACAAGTGTATGTTTTGACTTATGATTTTAATAACAGCTTTTAAAATGGAACCAATTGCTAATCAATTTGAACATTGATTGACAATTATTCCGTAATAACTTTCTCAATTTTGTCCTTACATGTGTTAAATCTGGCATTGTATAAACATTGATTCTCTAAGACGGGGACTTACCAAATTTCAGAAGATGTCTTGCTTGAATTTAATTCAGAACTACTCACAGTGAGCACTTTTCACATCTGTGTGTTTTGTTCAACAGGTCGAGATGCTTCTGTGGCATTTCACTCAGTGGAACATTCTCCTGAAGCTCTAGCAGCAATGGAGGAAATGTGTGTTGGTATATGTGTTGAGGTGAGTGTGGATACAAATGGTGATAACTGTTTCTTTAAACATGAAGGCCAAATCAATGCCTCAGTTTATAAGAGTTACAATATACCGTGAACTTGTGACATGTAATTATGGTATTTGATTATAGCTGAAATTTTGTTAGGTGTTTACCATTTTGTACATTCATGTTTGCAGAAATTTGGTGAAAATTCATCAAAGATTGAAGCCCATTGTCAGGCAATTTTGTCGAGGATACAGATATTATGATGATATCTTGAAACCAGAGTATTCCCTTGTACTTTGAGCTTTGTTACCAGAGTTAAAATTCAGGGATGCTTAGTGTTCTGATGTAGGTAGAAAATACTCAGGCTTTTAAGTGATTCCTTTAATGTTACTTTTTTTCAACTTTTTTAACTTTCTTACTTCTTTTCCCTTGAAAATTCTGTAGTATCCTTACTTTCAGACTTGCCACCACCCACAAAAGAAAAATTAAATTGGGTTTTAGTTTCCTCAAATAATAGCTGAATTTTATCAGCATTGTGGAGTAATGATGAAGACTACTCCTGAAAGCTTGTGAAAGTCTTACCTCTTTCCTACTTCATGTAGAATTTTGATCCTTTTTTTACCCTGTTTACATTGCCCCACCTCAAGCCTTCAGATTCCTCTATTTCAGCTAAAATTTGCTTTTTTCCAGTCTTTGTTTGTCATGCTCCAATTTTAATTGAAAAGTTGTAAGATCATACATTTGTATGTTCTTATTGTTCTGTAGATATATAATCTACAGGTTGGAACAATTGACCAAACTTGACTAAAAGTGTCTCTTTTGGTATTTTATTCCCCTTCAGGGTGGCAGTTATCAAATTTATCATTCTTCTGTGCATCTGTAAACTTAATTCAACTTCACTTTATTTCAGCCTGATCAGGCTTCGTTCTCATCTAGTGAATGCCCTGCTGTCATATCTCCTCTGATGGATGCTGAAAGGGCTTTGGGTCTTTTAATTGGCCTACATTCCAGCCATCAAGCCCGTAGTCTACCCTTATCACCACCAGAGGTGGAAACACAACAGTGGCTCAAGTCACAGCTGTTCAGTGGGGGCCTGCAACTGGGTCATCGACCTGTACTCGTACCAGATCAGGAAGAACACAAGCAGATGGCTGAAATACAGAGTGACTCAGAGCAAGACAAACCTAAGAATGGGGACAATGAAAAGGTCCCCCCAAAGTCCAACCCTCCATCTGATGCCACAAAGCCATTCCTCCAAGCACTAGCTGATGGAAGACTACAAGATGCAAATGTACAGGCATTTCTGTCTATTTGTGAACGTTACTGTCGTAGTCGGCACTTTGTCCTGCCGATAGAGTTTCCACCCACGCACCCGGTTGAGGTCACTGTTAGATTGCTGATAGCATGTATCCTGAAACACCATGATCTGGGCCATGTTGCCCTGGCTCTGGTGGAGCACGTTGGTCAAGGGGAGGGATCCCTGCTCCACCATCATAAACACTACATCCCAAAATCATTGTCAGAGATCTGCAGGGTGGTTTATCAGACTAGGAGACACTTATTAAAGGTAAGCACAGCCTCTCCCTCTTGTATGAAATGTTTATTGATTTTTCTCAGCATTGACTAAGAATGCAAACCTGTGTTATATGTATACCTAAATTGACTTAACATTGCTGTTTTTTTTTTTTTTTTCATTTTGTCATAAGCTTTGCTGAGAAATACTTCCTTCAGTAATATCTTGCACTTTAAAAGTTCTATCAATAAGAATAACAATTACTGTCATGTTTTTTGTGGTTCGTGTGTTACATTACGATAAAGTTGATTGCCATTTATGTCATTTCTGAAGACTGAATGTCAGAACTCAAGAATAATACCAAATGTATTGTTGATTTGTGGTATGATAAAATTCATTATTCATTTTATATTTTTAGAGGGAACGCCATTGATGATGGATTTTTATACTATATCGATATATGTGTCTCATGTGTAACATTGATACACAATTAATTGCCATTCATTTCATATTTCAATAGTGAATGTCATTGCCATGAATATTCAATACTTTATCTACATTTGTTAAATACAGGCTCACCAAGACCAGAATATTCATTATGAAGAACTCTGTGCACCTGTCATGGAAAGGTGCCAATTCCTCTTCAAAGAGCTGCGACCAGCCATCGGGAATGAAGTGATGGCCCTCAAAAGGTTGAAGATTCTCAACACACCCCCTCGCTGGCGAAACATGGTTCATCAGATGATCCGTACTAAGAGAGCAGAAGCAGCTGCTGTTGGTATGTAAATTTTGTTTGTTTTGTTTTAAGGTACTTTTAATCAGTGGAAGCTTGGCAGTAGGAATTCACAGTATTTGATTGAAAGGTATGATAAAGATGTTGATACATTTGTGCAGGCCATGTAAGGCTGTGAACCCATAAAATCATAAGGCGTTTTGCAATGGTTAAACAGTTAATTGCTGTTATGCCTGTGAAATGTGGGGGTTGGTGGATAGTTACTGCTGGAAAGAAGTGTAAAGGCTAGTCAAAACCCAATGCCACATTGGTCACATGTACATTTTAAGATTCCTGAGAATGTAAGATTAACAGGAAAGAGTTCACAGATGTTGAGATGGATAAAAATGGGGAGGGGAAAAAAGGAGTTTGACAATTAATGCAAGTAGCTTTTTAAGTTTATTCAGCATGTGAAGGGTTGTGATGAATTGCTTCATGGTCACAGCTCTAAGACTGTATACTGGAGACAACTTTGAATTCAGAATGTGACTGGCACAACTTCCTAGATGTGTTGGCTTACATGTGCTGGTATGCATGTCTGAAAGGTTTGTGTCACATTTGTATAATACAGATGTTGCATAACACAAATGTTATTCAGTGCATCTCAGTTGCAGACATGACTAGACGACTCCTGCTGGACAACCCCCTTGGACAGCTTTTCCCCTGGCAATCCCACCGGGACCGTAAGCTAGTTCAGAGTTGTTACTGAGCATGTGCAGTCTCTTCAGGTCATAGGTCATACAGGTATAGAACACAATCATAAGTCATGCCTTGTGCATAGGTTTGTACATTGTGTACTATGTATTGCTACAGTAGCGTTCACTCATTGGAAGATCGCATACCCTCATAACCTTTGACCTTGTGAATGCAACGGCAACTCTCAACTAGCGTATTCCCTACAGAGACAAGCCCTCTCCCCCGACAGTTTCCTTACCCAGACAATTCCCCCTCCCCCAGACAGTTCCTCCTCCTCCAGACAGTTCCTACCCATCACAGTAAGCCCTCAGACAACGCCCCCCCAAACACACACACACACCAAGAAGTTGGAATTTTCCTGGGTGGAAATTGTCCAGGAAAAACTTTTCCTGGGTGGGAATTGTCCTGGGAGAGTTGTGCAGGGGAAATTGACTGGGAACCATTGCAGAGACATTGATTCGCAGACTGCTATGTGATGCCGCTTTGCTTAGTCCCCATCTCTGTGGGGTAGACCTTGATATTGTTGTGGTTATAATTTGATTTCTGTGCATGCTAAAAAAGGGTAGATTCCTTTGGTTTGGAAATTATGCAAGACTGGCTGCAATAATGTTGATACTACAAGGTGGGAGGGCTACAATCCAAAAGGTTCCTTAACCCTGGTGTATGCATGTGTGGCTTTGTCATAATGGATTTGTTACGTTAAAAGAGACTGTTGAATAAGTTTACCTGACTTTTATGGATTACATCATTGGGGAAGTCTGAAAGTTGGTAACGGCAATTGTATGGAGCTTTCACAACCTTTGAAGAAATTGAATATTAATGATTCACTTTGACAGCATTCAATGTGCCTGAATTTTGTTATTTTATTCGATCAACATTGAAAATGGCTTGAATTTCATATGTTGGTGTAAATTTAGATATTTTAAAAATCTTTTTTGTTTTCTTCTTCTAACTCTTAAAAAAATTATGAAAATTATAGGAAATGTTGATGAAGGATTGACTTGAAAAAGAAACTTAGGGTTCCCGCAGTCATGGAAAACCTGGAAAAGTCATGAAAATTTGGAAAGTCATTTCAAGGCCTGGAAAGGTTTTGAAATTCAAGGAAATTGTCTGAAGTCCTGGAAAAGTCATGGAAATTTTCACAAAATGACATAGTTCCATTCTTACTCTTTATATCGAAATGTTTTCTCACTCGTAATATCAAAATTTATTCTCTTGGCCTTAAATTTAATACTTCCTGCTTGCTGAAAATTGCTGAGAAAGGTCATGGAAATTCTTTATTTGGTCCAAGGAAGTCATGGAAAAGTCGTGAAAATTGATTCCCCAGAAAGTGCAGGAACCCTGGAAACTGTGATAATTATTTAAAATGGTGTCAAAGTATATACTTGAAAGTAGAAGTGTGGTAATTATTAGAAATACAGTCAAAGTATATAGTGGAGAAAAAAATTGTGATAATTATTGGAAATGTTCTCAAACTGTATACTTAAAAAACTATGATAGTTGATGCAAATGCTGTCAAAGAATATGCTTGAAAAAATGTCATAATTACTGGAAATTTTTTGGAATATGTCTTTGAAAAAACTCTGATAGTTATTGGAAGTGCAATGGAAGTATATTCTTGAGAAAAATAACTGTGATAATTACTGGAAATGTTTTTGGAGTAGCCTATGTACTTGTAAAAAAAAAATTGATAGTTATTGAAAATGCTGTGGCAGTATATACTTGAAAAAAAAATGTGATAATTGTTGGGAATGCTGTCAAAGTTTGTACTGGAGAAAAAAATTGTTAATTAGAGGAAATATTTTCCAATTATGTACTGGAAAAAAAGCTGTAATAGTTGTGGGAAATGCTGTCAAAGTTTGTACTGGAGAAAAAAAAATTGCTAATTAGAGGAATTATTTTCCAACCATATACTTGATAAAAAAGCTGTAATAGTTATGGGAAATGCTGTCAAAGTATATACTTGAAAAAAATGTGATAATTGTTGGGAATGCTGTCAGAGTTTGTACTGGAAAAAAGAGATTGTTAATTAGAGGAAATATTTTCGAGTTATATACTTGAAAAAAAATACTATGATAGTAATGGGAAATGCTGTCAAAGTATATACTTGAAAAAAGTTGTGATAATTCCTGGAAAAGTTTTAGAAGTATGTCCTAGGAAAAAACTCTGATAGTTATTGGAAATGCGGTGGAAGTATATAGTTGAGAAAAAAGAACTGTGATAATTATTGGAAGTGTTTTTGGAGTAGCCTATGTACTTGAAAAGAAAAACTGACAGTTACTGGAAATGCTGTCAAAGCATATACTTGAAAAACAAATGTGATAATTGTTGGGAAGGCTGTCAAAGTGTGTACTGGAGAAAATAAAATTGTTAATTAGAGGAAATATTTTCGAATTATGTACTTGAAAAAAAGTTGTGATAATTATTGAAATGTTTTCGAGGTATATACTTAAAAAAAACTAATAGTTATTGGAAATGCTGTCAAAGTATGTACTTGAAAAAAACTGTAATAGTTATTAGAAATGCTGTCATAGGATATACCTTGAAATGCTGTTAAATTATATATTGGAGAAAAAAGCTATGATAGTTGTGCTGTCAAAGTATTGACTCGCAAAAATTGTGATAAATATTGGAAATGCAATCAAAGTATACAGCTGAAAAAAAACTCTGGTAATTATTGGAAATGCTGTTGAACTAAATACTTCAGAAAATGTTAGTCTAACAGTTTAACAATTCTTGAAATGTTCTTAATTTTTGCCTTCAAAAGAAAAACGTACAAACCATACATATTATACAGATTTCCTGTAAGCTTATCTCATGTTTTTACTCAACTGTCTTCCTTGCAGCTGAAGGTGCCACTGCTAATGATGATGAAGGCAAAGATGAAAAACAGAATGTGAAAGAATCACCTGATGATTTACAACCTGTCTTCTCAGATGAAGAAATGAAAGTAATTTCCAAGAAACATGGCGATAAAGGAGTGAAGAAAGCACGACATAAGGTCAGTAAACTTGAAAATAGGTGTTCGTTTATGTGGAGTCATCCATCAGAAATATCAGCTTTAAGAAATTGAGGGTGGCACTTATCTTCATGTTCAATGTGAGGTGGGCATTAAACTTGTCATGCTTATCTAATATTTATTTCAGTGTGTCGTGAAGTGTGTGAATCATTGTCATTTGAAGGATTTCATGTTCTATGTTACCTGCACATTAAACTGTCAGGAAGAGGTTTTTCTTATCCCTCATCAATAATGAAATAGCGTAGTCTGGATGTAAGTGAACAAACTACTGTAGTAGCATGTTTAGTTTCACTTTAACATTCGGCTGTGAAAAGGTATTTTGAGAGTCATGAAAACCTTTTGGTAACTTGGAATGAAACTTTGGTGGGTTAGTTAGAGTTAGATGAGGTTTTACGGCTTAGTTTCTAACCAATTGGTTTAAGTCGGGCTGGCCACAGCCTTTTCTCTAGTTGTGGCTCACTGGCTTGTTTTCCCTACTCCATTGCTTATGCTGAACACCAAGCACAGTGGCAGGACCCATTTTTAAAGTCTTCAGTATGACGCTGCCAGGAGTCGAACCCCAGACCTTCCGGCTGCAAGTTTGATGCTCTAGCCACTTGACCATGCAGTCGGTGACTTGGATGGGAAGAAGCAGTCAACCTAACCATATTTTTTTAAGTCAAGAATGGGTTAATGTTAACTATTTGATTTGGTTTATATGTGTCTAAACATGTCCGTAACATAATCAGGCACAAAGCCAAGGGGGGAAAGCAAAGGGGTTAGCCGCCCTCTCCTTGAGTATATATTTTGTACTTTTTTAATGATTTTCTTTATGATATTGCTAGTAACTCAAAATAAAAAAGTGTTCAGATGCAACTTACAAGGCCTGGAAAGTGCCATTTCCAGTTATCTGGGAGACATTTTCAGCCAAAATTTTCTTGTACGCTTTGCGCCAACCTATGGTGGGGCCACACTTAGATAGTATGCCCACATGCTTCGCCCCTTCCTTGGCAAATTCCTGGCTATGCGCCTGAGGGTTATGCCTCTGTATGGCAGTTCAGTGGAGATTGAGAGTTAGTTTGGTGGTTTGGAGTGTAATGCTTGCATTCTTCAGGTTGAATTCCTGCTAGAACTACCTGCCAATTTTGATTACTTATACTTGTGTTTGTCAAAACTGCTGACAATGTTTCAAAAATAAGTGGATTAAAATTTGTAGGTCTCATCCACTTCAAGTTGCTGATTGGCTTTGATGCCAACCAAGAGCCCTCCCCACCTTCTCCACCCTTTTGGAAAGTGCTAAAGACTGGGAGATGGGGATGTTAAATGGTGGTCCTGGAAGCAGGATTGATAATGATTAGCATTAGTATTGGATGGATCCTCAGTATTCAATATTGCCAGCGGCTGATATTTCCCATTTTTGTCAGTGTCAGTAAAATTCGCTTAAAATGCTTATACTACCTTACTATCTCTTGTCCTATACTTAATAAAAAGTTGTTTTATTTAGTTTGGTTAATTGTTACCTCATGAATAGTGGTAGTGCCCAGTAGCTTGTGGTTTACCTGTATGCCTCATGCCTCCCCACATGCTCCACCCTTTGGGAATTCAAAGTGCTAAAGACTGGGAATACACTCTCATCTGTCAGATGGGGATGTTAAATGGTGGTCCTGTAAGCAGGATTGATAATGATTAGCAGTAGTATTGGATGGATCCTCAGTATTCAATATCGCTATCGGCCGATACCCATTTATGTCAGTGTCAGTAAAATTCGCTTTAAATGCTTATACTACCTTACTATCTCTTGTTCTATACTTAATAAAAAGTTGTTTTATTTAGTTTGGTTAATTGTTACCTCATGAATAGTGGTAGTGCCCAGTGACCTGTGGTTTTCCTGTATGCCTCATGCCTCAAGGGTGGGTATCAGACTTAGTACTGCACAATATTGAGAATTGAAACATCACGTATCATAATATCACTTACATGTAATATCAGTACAACACTAATCAGTACTCCTTTACCTATTCACCTTTCAAACACTCCAGACAAGGAGCCACATATAGGCCCTGTTTCATAAAGGGTTAAGATCGATTTTAAGTTTGATTTCAATAGGACAGTTGCATGGTAGATCAAACTTAAGATAGATCTTAACTCTTTATGAAACAGGGCCCTGGAAGATGTTTATGGTACGAGAGCCCAAGTGGAGTATGAGTACATAATGCGCTTTCTTTAAATAAAAGGTTGGGGTTGCAATGCAATGTTGCAATACAGTAAAATTAAACTATGATGATTGTCTTTGGTGTCTCTCTGGTAGGATTCTTGGAAGTCTGTGGTAAGCGCTATCACCAGTGCCAGAAAGTTCAAGTGGTTGAGACAGCGCATGACAGGGTCATCAGCTCAGACTGCTTTGATGTCACAAATCGTGGATTTTGCTGTCCATGGAAATGGAATAAACATGGAGAGAGTTAGAACAGCTCTTTATTGTCAGGTGAGGATATCGTTAGGACTGGTAGCTATCAGCCAGAGAGGATCTTATGTATGCTTAAAACTGGCATCATTTGAAGATACCTTTTGTTAGGTGTTGTATCATGATTGCATGCCATGTTCAAGTAGATGCCTGACTCTTACATATAATTAATTTTACACTAATCAGTCTTTATGTAATTTTTCAGTAGCTTCAGGTATCTGGAAGTGAAGGGAATGACATTATCGGTTAGATGGGGCATGTTATAGAATTCTGAGATATGATTGGGTAAAAGTAGGGGCAAGTCTGCTTCAAACAACTTTCCTAAGTTCATCTTGCCCGGGAATCATTAGCATGATGACTCAGAGTATTCATGTGACCTTGCATGTAAAACTTTGTTAAAACAAGAATAATTGATGAAATCTATGTTGTGACTTTGATAATGTGATCTTTTCTCTCTGAGACCATGCTACCAAAGGATAGTGACAAGGAAGACACCACATGGGGTGTGTCTATCCTGTAACTCCTCATGTCAATCAATTAATGGAGTAAAGAAGCTTTTTTTTGACACATTTCTCTATAGCTGGAACGAGCTGAGAGCAGATTAGAAGGTGTAGAGACCATTATCAGTCAACTAAAGAAGGAACACTTAATATCGTCAGTTCGCTATGGAATGTTGACTGGTTGGCTGGGTCTCCTGGAACCAAAAAGGTCAGCAACTTTTTTTTTTGTTTTTTTTTTTGTTTTATCTGAAAACTGTGGGCTAGAAAGTTGGAGCAAAATTATTTTTCCAAAATGCTCAGAAACTCATGAAATAAAGATGTAAGATTTGAATGGAAACCACTTCCCAGGTGATTGTAAAGTAGATGTAGTTTGAAATAAAAGATTAATTATGGTAAAGAAGTTTTGTTTATAGTTATGATCACCAAGGCAGCTTTGTGCAAAATAACTATTTACTACAGTCACAATCACTTCACCTTGTTTCATTTGGTATGCTAATCAGCAAATGCTACCATTTTGAAATGACTAGGAACATCATTTTTTGATGTTCACACATAATTGTACCCCATTTTGTCTTGATCAGATCCCCTTGGAATTGTCTTACGAATGTCAGCCACATTCCCCCATATGACAAAGTTGTCCTTCAGACCACATTTGCGAAGTTGAACCACTGGGCATTGACCACTCTCCGCAAACTTGTTATGGAGGTAGGGGTAACTGTAGCAGAAAGGGGTGGAGAGGAACAGCCAAGTAATCAGCCGAGACAGCACCTACCTAATGCCCGCTTTATTCTGGCACTGATAGGACTGCTGGCATCAGACAAGACAGCTAGTGGTATCAGTCAGTTGCTGAACAGTGGTGTGATTGGACTGTTGCAGACTATCTTGAGACTGACAGGTAAATCAAAAGGGGGGACATGATGTGCCAGAGAAAAATGTGTGTATGTTTGGGGGAAAGAATGAGGAGTGGAGTGATAAGAGATCTGTATGAGGAGGAAGGATAATTAGATGTTGAAATCAGTCAAAGCAACTCATAAGGCATATTTGCATAAAGTTTAGGCTGCTTATTTGTATGTAAAAGAAAAATTATTGACAGCATATTAGTATGTTACTTATAGTGAATGTATGTTGAGGAGTGGAGCTTTGTTTTTATGATATTTAGAAATGTACAAATGACAGTATCCCTCTAATAGAGCAGTGAGGAAGTACATGACATAAGGTAGATTACTTCTTGTGACTGACCTTCATATCAACAGTCTAGCAGTAATTCAAGTCCCCAAGTTGTCATGTACTGGGTTTTTATAGACTGCTATCCTTCAATATCACTTTGTGTATGCAGCTGTGTTGCAGTAAACCATGCTTGGCCAACAGTTGGTCTAAGTCAGTGTTTATGCTTCATTGCTGTAAGCTAATGTTCATGTTTGCATTTTACATTCTACAAGTTGACATTTTACAACACTGAATGATCTCAATGTAGAGAAGCCTGGAAGGACGTGTTAATTACACATTTACATTTGATGGCTTCCAATTTACACTTTATCTCATCTGGGGATTGTTTTTAGCCAGTGACATTCAAAGCAATGATCAAATGGGGAAAAAACTTGTAGATTGTTCTGGGATGAGAGATCCATTCCTGTGACCAACCCTGGGATCAAACCTTGGACTTCTAAATTGCTCGTCTTCATTGCTTAAATGCCCCTGCATTTGTACACTTAGCCATAGCACCAGTAATGAGTAGATCTGTTGAGGGTGAAGATTATTTTCCTCATGCTTAATTCAGGAGATGGTATTGATTCATGATGAGATAGAAATTAACATTGTGAAATGTTGTATTGCCCTTGCTTTTCTTTTAACCTTCTCTTACATATCTATATTTTAGAATTCTATCAAGAGATCCCTACAGAGACAGCACAGTTTGTAGCAACAGTTTTTGAAGAGACCAAGAGTAAGCCACAGCCTGTCACTCTCCCAACTAGTGGACCAGAGCTGGCTATCCTGATGAAAGTTGGGACTCGAGTGGTCAGAGGCCAAGATTGGAAATGGGGTGACCAGGTAGGAATCTTGGGATGCTCTTGGTTGAGTGTTTTACCTGCTGAGTAAAAGATCTGTCTGGTAGTTTGGCAAAGATCAAGAAGGATTAAAATGTGTTGTGCAAAATGTTAATAGAAACAAGCTTAAGTCAAATGGGTTGTGGAAGATACTTGAAACACAGCACTTGTACAAGGTATTTAAGTAGAAAGTTCAGGTGTTAGTGAGATTACAGAAAGATGACAGAAAGGAGAGTAAAATTGCTAACCTCATGTAGGAAACTATATATTAACATCTTGGTAGGGGTGATCAAGATATCGTCAGTGTTTCAAAGTGATGTCAGAGTGGCTGCTGATGCCCCTTCAGCACCACTCTCCAAACTCATTTGGTTAAAGGTTACCATGTATTCTGCTCATGAAGTAACCATCATCAATATCATGTTGTAAGATTCATTGTAAAATTTTCTAATATTCCTCCAGGATGGTCCACCACCAAGTGAAGGCCGTGTTATTGGAGAACTAGGGGAGGATGGCTGGATCCGTGTACAGTGGGATACAGGGAGTACAAACTCTTACAGAATGGGAAAGGAAGGGAAGTATGACCTCAAGTTAGCCGGACCCCCACCAGTAATGGAACAGCTTGATGATGAAAAGGATTGTGTCATCAATCCAGGTAGGTGAACCCTGCATCTTATAAACACTAGATAGGCAAAGATCATACATTGCTTAACAAATGGTTAAATAAGTTTGGCTAGAAGCTTTCTTTACACCAAGTTTGAGGATCCCTTTGCAAGGAAGGGAGGGGAGGAAAGAATTACTTTGGCAGGAAAGGGAGGGAAAGGCAAGAATGTGTATGTCACTGTAGGGTGGCTAATGTCACTGTTGGCTGGTCATTTCAAGATTATTTGTCTGCATCTGATAATTTAAGAGGACATATTTACTGCAGTTATTATATTATGAGCTTTTCTCATTTTTAGTGAATTTGATTTCTTTTATTTATCTTGTTGCATTATCAATCCACCAATTTATACTACATGATGGTTTTTTACTGTTTTGATAGGTGAGGTAGCCCGAGCCCTAGAGGATTCTTCCCTCAATGAGCTGATTGATGACAGCTGTTCTGGCCTTGTAAAGCTGCTAGCAATAAACTGTGCTCTACAGCAGGACAGTATCCAAGCAGATGCGACACAGGTTCTTTGTGGTTTCCTGAGAACAGTGATCCAATGTAGTAAGCTTCATCAGACAGGTATGATACAATCTCACGTTGGTTGAAATGTTTATACATTGTGGTATATAAGGTTTCCAACAAACAAACTGAGCTTGAAGCAAACTCCAGGCATTGTCATCCCATTACTGCAAAGTGATACATGTTGTGTAAAGATCATGCAAAGGCTTGCTGAAATCTGACAAAATGCCCAAAGTCTAGATTAGATGCTGTGTGGTTGGAGTGACCCTGGGCTTGTCTTCAGGTTGGTAGCATCACTGTACTTGCTTTCAGCTCCGAGCTGCTTATCCTTGGCTTATCAAGGGAATTCATTTTGTGAAAACAGAAACTTGAAGGAACAAATTGTACATCATTCTTTAGGACTAAGTTTGTTGTATTTTTACAATTTTTGTGTATTTCCTTTATTGTTCTTCCCAGAAAATATTTCCAAACCATCACAACTTGTCACCAAAGCCCTGCACAGCCAGTGGGCATGTCTAGGCTTTGTTAGAAGTATAGCAAGTCACAGCACTATCTGCAAGTCTTTGAGTAGCTTTCAGTGGATAGACCTGTTACTGGACTTCTTGAAAGCCAAGGACATACGGGCAGATACAATCAGTAGACAGGTATGTGAAAATTAAATTTGATCTCTGGTTGTTGCCATCCAGTGTTTAGTTACAAGGCATCATTGTAAGTTTACCATTCGAGATAGCATGCACAAAATGGCCTAGCTGTTAAGCAAGCAAACTCATAGAAGGAAAGGCCTGGTGGGCAATATAACAAGAATGTGGGGCTTAATGTACAAATCTAAAAATGTCGTTTCTCCCAGATGAAAGGTCTGATTTGCTTCATAATTGGCATACTTGCTGCTGGTTGGTAAAATGTTTGCGATCCATTGTAGAAGGCTCAGATATGAAATTGTAGTGCTTAACTGACATTTTACATTTGGCCTGGCTTCATGAACAAGGAAAATTTAGTGAGTAAAGGGTTCATATGTTCCCTCCCTCTTCCCTCCTCCCCCCCCCCCCCTTCATCCCCCCTCTACATTTTCAAGTTGGAAGTGGTTATGAAATCTGCTACATGCCTGTTTTTCAATCAGATTCAAGCCTTGAGACTATTAAGGTCTGTCTTGTCCATGTGGGATTCATCAGAGGGTTCAGAGAGGATGGCAGCACTGACAGCCCGCCTCTTCAAGCTCTTGGGGTCGATTCTATTAGCTTGTTCAGCAGATGTCACTCCGCAATATACTGGTGAGTTTTCAACCTCAGTCAGTGGCAGTATTTACATTTACCTGTCTGGGATTCAAGTCTAAAACTTGACAATCTGTTAGATTGATTGACTTTTGAAGGTGCTACATTATGGTTCAATGGTATTGGGATAACAAAGGAGTGTTGCCAACATGGTTGCCTTGCACAGTTTCAATATATGTGAATGCTAACTCAGAAAAGATTGTCCTGTGGTTCAAGTGTGAAATTATAAAAATTTTCAGTAAAAAAAAAAAATCAGTTAAAAAAAAAAAACAGGGAAAAGAGTTGTAGGATTGTAGGGTGCATTGACTGTCTCACTGGAAATTGTCGTTAGACACATGTATCTCTGTTGTAGCCAAACTACATAATAGGAGACAGCATATGTAAGTTGCGCCTTTTCTTATTTCATCTTACAGATTCAGGGAAGAAAAGTAGACGAAATATTCACAGCAAGGTGTCTCTGACAGCTTCATTTACAACGACTGTAGCAGAAGAATTTATCTCTCTTCTCTGTACCATTCACAGCCACAAACACTGGAATACTCACATTAATGAATATATTAATAGTCAGGTTGCTCTGGCCAACTCAAGTGAAGCATGGGAGGTTCAGGATGAAGTAAGTGTGTCTATGTATCTACTTGGTTTGACTCTCACATTAATGAATATATTCGTAGTTAGATGGTTCTGGTCAATTCAAATAAGTCATGGGAGGTTGAGGATGAAGGAAGAGCAACAATGTTGTCTCAGATCAGAGTCACTTGCTCTGAATCCCACATTAATGGATATGTTTGTAGCCAGCAGGTTCTAGCCAATTCAGTTGAAGAATGGGATGTTGAGGATAAAGTTAGTTAAATTTAGTTTAATGTTTGAGGGTCAGGAAGCCAATTGCAGGCCTCACGGTGAAACCTATAAAACCTATAAAACCTATAAAAACCTATTTTTTATTTTGGGAGCCTATATATTTTCAAAAATAGCCTATATAACCTATAAAAACCTATATTTTGTTAATTTGTCCGGTGACTGTAAAATAAGAATGTAGGAATGATATGCAAATTTCCCCCTAATGGCGACAAAGGACGTAAGCTGACCAGGTCCCCCACTAATGTATGGTGACTTAAGAATTTGCTGTTATTTTCCCTTTATTGTGCTGGAAACCAGATCTTATAGACCTATAAAAACCTGTATTTTGGCCCTTGAAAACCTTTAAAAACCTGTTTTTTTATTTCGAAAACCTATAAAAAAACCTATATTTAAGAGAAGAGGTGCTGTGAGGCCTGCAATTGGCTGATCCAGGACTCTATACCGGAGTGAGCGTGGATGAACATTGGGGAGATTCGCCTTCTCTTTTCAACTAATGCTCAGAGGTTAATCAGGCAGGTGTGTACTAATTGCTCCCAATCCTGCTCCTGCCATTTAACATCCCCATCTGACAGACATGTGTCCCCAGTCTTTAGCCACTTTCCCAAAGGCTGGGGGTGGAGGTTCCTTGCTCTACACCACTCCTTGACAGCTGAACCAAAGCTCACAACTTACTGAAATGGACAATCAGATTCCCAATTAAAATTCATCAGCTTTAACCCCCTCAGCATCACTGTGAACAGCTATGCTGAATAAGTAAATTTTAGTCACCAGAAATTCCTAGTGGTTCGGATCTGATCCGGGAACCTCTAGTATGCAAGGCAGTACACTCAACTACCAGGCCAACTCTAGCCACTGTACATAGTGCATTTATGCAGTCTCAGATCTTATCTACTTGGTCTGACTCCACCATTAATGAATGTTTTAATAGTCAATGGGCTCTGGCAAACTCAAGTAAGGCATGCGAGCTTGAAGATGAATTTAGTACCAGTATGTAGTTGAGGTGTCTTTGTAGAGTAAGATTTATAATCAGTTGCCCTAGCAAAGTCAGCTGAGGCATGAAAGGTTTAAGGTGAAGTGTAGTCAGTAGGAGTCTCTTGTAGTAATGGACGGCCATTTCATTTTGGATTAGTGTATCCCTCCTCCCCCTTCTCCCTTCCACCATGTCAGATAGGAGTAGTTTTTTATCAAATTATTTTGTAAATGAATGTTGAATTCATGCAGTGTTATTTTTTTGTGGTATATTATTTTTTGTGAGTGCACTGTTGATTGTATGCAAGATAATATCTTGCATTCACTGTAGTATGCATTATTTATCTTCTAAAATATCATGTAGATGGGGGAAATAAGAGAAAATTTGAAAACTTACCTGGTGTTTCAGGAAAAGTTTGAGTGACTGCTTATTTTCATGCATTCACAACCCCTGTATATTTTTTATTTATTTATTTATTAATTTTTTTTTTTTTTGTTGTTTCATCAGGCAATTCAAGAAGACAAGTACAGTGGCATTTTAGCATCCCTGGCTGTAATTGGTCGATTAGACACAAGAATTCGCTTGGGTGGATTAGTCCTGCACAAGGAGCATGGTCAAGGGACTGTTGGAGGCATTTCTTCAAATGGACAAATCACTGTACAGTTCAACCAACAACTTGTCAAAAGAATCTGCAGACTGTCCACCTTGCTACCAGTAAGTAACATTACCTGAGAGTTCAAATCTTGTCATACAGTTTGACTGTTATCTTTTCAAAATATTGGACAGCATGATATCAAAGCAAATGACAATCTGTGTTGAAAAATTCTTATTCACTCAACTTACTATTGCACTATTTTTTAGTGGCAAGGTTGCTTTTATGCAATGCCTTGACAGCATTACAAGCTAATTTCAGAGTTGACATCACCTTTTTTGATTCCTTGCCGAAGGCAGGCAAGGAATCTATGCGATGGTGATGTCGTGTGTGTGTGTGTGTATGTGTGTGTGTATGTATGTGTGTGTGTGTGTGTATGTGACGCTTTTGCTTGTAAACACGATATCTCAAGAAGGGTTACTGTGACTGAGCTCATACTTGGTGTGTGGGTTGGTCATATTGAGTAGATGATCCCTATTGTTTTTGGTGGAGGTCAAAGGTCATTTGGGGTCAGGAGAGGTCAAAACGTCAAAACCGTGTAAACATGATATCTCAAGAAGGGTAACTGTGACTGACCTCATACTTGGCATGTAGATTGCCCATATTGAGTAGATGATACCTATCGTTTTTGGTGGAGGTCAAAGGTCATTTGGGGTCACCAGAGGTGAAATGGTAAAAACCTTGGGAATTATTTGTAATTGTTTGTAAACACGATATCTCCAGACAGATAAATGTGAGGGATCTCATACTTACCATGTAGATAGCCCATATTGAGTAGATGATCTCAATTGTTTTTGGTAGAGGTCAAAGGTCATTTGGGGTCAGCAGAGGTCAAATGGTAAAATCTTGGGAATTAATTATAAACACGATATCTCAAGGATGATAAATGTGAGGGATCTCATACTTACCATGTGGATTACCCACATTGAGTAAATGAAGACTGTCTTTTTTGGTGGAGGTCAAAGGTCATTTGAGGTCACCAGAGGTCAAATGGTAAAACCTTGGGAATTAGTTGTAAACACGATATCTCCAGACAGATAAATGTGAGGGATCTCATACTTACCATGTGGATAGCCCATATTGAGTAGATGATACCTATTGTTTTTGGTAGAGGTCAAAGGTCATTCGGGGTCAGCAGAGGTCAAATGGTAAAATCTTGGGAATTAATTGTAAACACGATACCTCAATGATGATAAATGTGAGGGATCTCATACTTACCATGTAGATAGCCCATATTGAGTAGATGATCCCTATTGTTTTTGGTAGAGGTCAAAGGTCATTTGGGGTCAGCAGAGGTCAAATGGTAAAATCTTGGGAATTAATTATAAACACGATATCTCAAGGATGATAAATGTGAGGGATCTCATACTTACCATGTGGATTACCCACATTAAGTAAATGGAGCCTGTCATTTTTGGTGGAGGTCAAAGGTCATTTGCGGTCACCAGAGGTCAAATGGTAAAACCTTGGGAATTAGTTGTAAACACGTTATCTCCAGACAGATAAATGTGAGGGATCTCATACTTACCATGTGGATAGCCTATATTAAGTAGATGATCCCTATTGTTTTTGGTAGAGGTCAAAGGTCATTCGGCGTCAGCAGAGGTCAAATGGTAAAATCTTGGGAATTAATTGTAAACACGATACCTCAATGATGATAAATGTGAGGGATCTCATACTTACCATGTGGATTACCCACATTAAGTAAATGAAGCCTGTCATTTTTGGTGGAGGTCAAAGGTCATTTGAGGTCACCAGAGGTCAAATGGTAAAACCTTGGGAATTAGTTGTAAACACGATATCTCCAGACAGATAATTATGAGGGATCTCATACTTACCATGTGGATAGCCCATATTGAGTAGATGATCCCTATTGTTTTTGGTAGAGGTCAAAGGTCATTTGGGGTCACCAGAGGTCAAATGGTAAAATCTTGGGAATTAATTGTGAACATGATATAAATGTGAGGGATCTCATACTTACCATGTGGATTACCCACATTGAGTAGATGAAGACTGTCTTTGTTGGTGGAGGTCAAAGGTCATTTGAGGTCACCAGACATCAAATGGTAAAACCTTGGGAATTAGTTGTAAACACGATATCTCCAGACAGATAATTATGAGGGATCTCATACTTACCATGTGGATAGCCCATATTGAGTAGATGATCCCTATTGTTTTTGGTAGAGGTCAAAGGTCATTTGGGGTCACCAGAGGTCAAATGGTAAAATCTTGGGAATTAATTGTAAACACGATATCTCAAGGATGATAAATGTGAGGGATCTCATACTTACAATGTGGATTACCCACATTGATTAAATGGAGCCTGTGTTTCTTGGTGGAGGTCAAAGGTCATTTGAGGTCACCAGAGGTCAAATGGTAAAACCTTGGGAATTAGTTGTAAACACGATATCTCCAGACAGATAAATGTGAGGGATCTCATACTTACCATGTGGATAGCCCATATTAATTAGATGGTCCCTATTGTTTATGGTAGAGGTCAAAGGTCATTCGGGGTCACCAGAGGTCAAATGGTAAATTCTTGGGAATTAATTGTAAACACAATATCTCTAAACAGATAAATGTGAGGGATCTCATACGTACCATGTGAATTGCCCATATTGAGTAGATGATCTCTATCATATTTGGTGGAGGTCAAAGGTCATTTGGTTTCACCAGTGGTCAAAAGTTCAAAACCTTGTAAACACCATATCTCAAGATGGGTAACTTTGAAGGATCTCATATGTAGCATGGGGATTGCCCATATTGAGTAGATGATCCCTATTGTTTTTAGTGGAGGTCAAAGGTTATTTCGGGTCACCAGAGGTCAAAAGGTCAAATCCTTGTAAATATGATATCTCAAGAAGGGTAACTGTGAGGGATTTCATACTTGGGTTGTGTATTGCCCATATTGAGTAGATGATCTGTATTAGTTTTGGTGGAGGTTAAAGGTCATTTGGGGTCACCAGAGGACAAAAGGTCAAAACATTGAAAACATGATATCTCAAGAAGGATACCTGAGGGATCTCACACTTGACATGTGGATTGTTCGTATTGTGTAGATGTTCCTATAATTTTTCTTTTTCGTGCAAGTCAAAGATCATTTGAGGTCAAAAAAGGTCAAAATCTACTGAACATGATATTTCAAGGAGGGTAACTATGAGGGATCTCATACTTGGCCTGTGGATTGTTCATATTTAGCATGTAGGTCATTTTGGGTCACAAGATTTCAAAATGTTTTTACTGTATAACATGATATCTCAAGTGGGAGTAACTGCGAGGTATCTCATGCTTGTCATGTGTGTGATTCATGTTTGTTACAATATATCCATATGGCAAGGAATCACTAAGCCTTTTGGCTTTCTGGTTTTATTTTTGAATTGTTTTACGTCACTCAAACTAAGTTGTATTGTTTTTTGTGACCAATTTTATGTAAATGAGTCCTTAGTAAAATCTTTGGCTGCCACTTAATTATGACAGAATTTTCAATCTCTGCTTTTATCCATTAGGTCCAAGATGTTCAGTTTTGTGTGAACAAACTTTCTCTCACCCCAGAGGTGCTGGCAGCCTGGAGTAACCTCATTAGTAAGGCCAGTTCTGGTGTACTTTCCCTGGGGTCAGCAAAGGGAAAAAGTGGTCGGGATGGTAGCCCTCACAATGGAACAGGGAGAGACAAAAGTGAGTATGTCTCCTCCTCCCAGGTATTCTGCTAAAAGACCCTGAATTTTGATTATGACAAAAGTTAGTGATTAATGTGGAGTAGCTCATTTACTCTGATAAATGATGGAACCTCTAAAGGATGGTAAAGTGTAGTCTGCAGGCTACATGTCTTTGTGTATGCCACCCACCAAAATATTTTGAAACCATTTTTTTGCAGCCATGTTGGGCCAAAGGGGGGGGGGGGGAGGAAGGAACATTGCCAACTCTGCTTTTGTGCAATATTTTCAAACACCCTTTCATTTCTATACATACAATATGTCATATGTCCCATAATGCAATCGATCTAATAAATCATTACATCTACAAATATTGTATCTCAGACTTATAGCCCCATAGCTCACCCTCCCCCTCTCCTGAACATATTTTGGCCCTCTGGACCATTGTAGTTCCTACCCTTGAACCAACCAGACAATATGGCTGCTACTTCATAATTTGGCATATTTTGTTTGTGGAAAAGAATGCATTTAATAGGCAATGATATATGGAGGAGAAACTTCTCCTTCTGGTCTTTCTTTTACTGGTGTTACAAGAAGGGGGAAGTTGCACACTTCTTGTGGGGAATGGGGGAGGAGGTGATGAGAAGGAGGGGGCCATGGAATGGTTACTCCTGAAACAGCATAACAGTAAAAAAAAAGTGGTTATGTGTATTTATAAGAAGTGAGTGTAATGTCTATAGAAGAGGTGCTTTTACAATATTAGTTTTGTTTACATAAGCAGATTGTGTGGCATATGTGTGACAACATAAGCACTGAAAGTTACAACCACTTCATATAGAACATAGTGGTGCTGACATGGGAGTGATGTTGTGCATGGCTGTACTATACTGTATGAACATACTGTGTGTATTAAATATGTAGGGATTGCCTTCCAACATGGAGATAAGACTTCGCACATCCTCTGTGTCACAAAATTCAGTTTGGTACGTACTACCATTCTGATCTTTACTACCCCATTTGACAATCCCACTGTTACAGTTTCATATATAATTTTTGTCTCAGGTGTAGGAGATATTGACATGGCTTTGCTCAGAGAACAGCAGATTCGTCTGGGCCTTCTTCAGGCGACCAGGGTCCTGTTTGGACAACAATCTAACCTCAGACAGCTCCTGTCCCTTCCAGTCCTTGTGGAAACTCCAATGGCCTCATCATCTGAAGAATCCAGTAGCCCAGATGAGCCACCAGAAACAATAACACTACTGCAGAAGTTGATGGGCGTGGCCACACAGCCGTCCCGCATCAAGGCAATGTTTACCAAGAAAGAGATGGAGGTGAGTATTTAAACTTCATTCAGACCTTCAAGGCCAGTTACTTTTGGTTTTGGTGAGAATCTTCACCTTTGCCATGGACTTTTATCCATGTCACAAAATTTTAATCTATTTGGCAGATAGAAAAAAATAAAAATGATGATCAGACTGTGTGTCATATTTTGCTGTACTGTGGTAAAACATAACTGCATCTCTTGCTGCTCAGTGTGAAGTTACTTTCATATATCATAGTGGTAATAGTAACCCAGTCAATACTTTATTCAGCAGGGAGGAGGCGGTGTGGGGGGGGGAGGTTCTTACTGTAAAAAAGTTATATCAGATTTGCCAACCACATATTTATTTTCCCATGACAGAGGCATATGTAATTTCATAATGTCAACATGCAAGTTTGTAGTGAAGTTTATTCATATAATTTTTGTAATTAGACCAGTTTTATTCACTTTTTGCCTGCTACTACACCCCACAACCCTATAAGGGTAACATACCACGTAGGCCATCTATTAACCTAGTATACTTTTAAGGTTGAAAAACTGCTTCAGCTTTAAAGCAGGTCACCTTGCCCTGTCATTGAACCATTACTTATTTCTGTAGCTGTCTTTCTGTGTATATGAAAGCTCCTGTGTATAAAATGCATCCCCTTTATGTAAATTATCTCTATTTTTATTAATTCTTTGAGCTTTCTGAATTCTTTGTATCTCTTATGTTATCAGATTGTTTCCAGCATATTTTCTGTGTTTTATTTGAACACATGTATCATTTATGCTTTAAAGGATTCATTTTACTCATGAATATTCATGAAGTCCCCCCCATCAGTAATATAAACACTGTGTCTGTCTTCAGTAGATGCCAAACCTTATTAAACAAATCTCACATCCTATGATCAGAATGATGATCAGATTGCATAATATCCTGAAGTTTACCTTATTCATGTCACAAACACCTGGCTTTACATATGTTATTCTCAGTTCTTTCTTTTGTTTAACAGCTCACTTGTATCTATTTATAGTTTCCATAGTTTGATAGAAAGTCAAACACCTGGCTATATTTCTTTGATTCTGATTTCTTCCTTTTGTTTCCCTCTGACCTACATCTATTTATAGTCCTAATTAAGGAAGTTTTTTGTCTTCTGTTAAGTCTCACTCCCTGGATGGTTCCCAACTGCTTGTTTTTAGATATCATTTAAGATTGAACACTTGTGTCTTTAAATAGAAACACCTGTTGTGTTTATTATGAATATGAATAAAGTGAGGAATATTCATTTCCTTGAAATGTCAGACAGACCTAAGAAAGGTCAACAGACTTTCTTCACAAAACCTACTGAATGTTACTGTGACCTTGATAACTGTTATTTTGTATGCCATTATAGGTTGTAGTATTGTGGGCACATTCTTTGTTTCAATGCAATGGAGTCACATGCAATTGTAATAGTGAATTTGTTGCAGTAGCATTGGGTTGTACCAATGGGCCATAGTACCAATGAGCTGTAGGACCAGTGGACTATAGGACTAAAAGGCAGTAGTTCCTGTGAGCCATAATGTCAGTGGGCTTTTGGAAGAATGGGCTGTAGTACCTCTGAGCCATATTATCAGTGGGCTGTAGGACCATTGGGCTGAAGTATCTATGGGCCATAGTACCAGTTGACTGTGCCACTGGACCATAGAAGCAATGAGCTATAGGACCAATGGACTGCAGGACCAATGGGCTATAGTACTAGTGTGCTGTAGGACTATATGGCTGTAGTACCATGGGCCATATTACCAATAGGCTGTAGGACCCATCGGCTGTGGTACTAGTGGGCTTTAGTAGAAATGGGCAATAGGAGCAATGGTCTTTAGTGTCAATGGACCATAGATGTAGCATCAGTTAGCTGTAGTGCTAACTGGCTAGAGTACCTATGGTCTGTAGGATCACTGGAATGTAGTACCAGTTGGTCATATTCCTGGTAAGCTGTGGTACCAGTGAGCTGTACATAGTAACAATGAGCTGTAATACCAATGGGTTGTTGGACCCTTGGGTTTAAGTACCAATGAGCTATAGTACCAGTGGACTATAAGAGCAGTGGGCTATTGTACCAGGTGGGCTGTATGATTAGTGCATTGTAGTTCTATTGGATTGTACTAGTTGGCCTTATTACCAGTGTGTAGCCCTATACTACCAGTGTAACACCATTGAGGTGTGGTAGGGTGCCATAGTACAAGTTTGCATTAGTACCAATGGGCTGTAGTACTTATGTGCTGTAGGAACAGTATGCCATTGTGCCATTAGGCCTTATTGCCATTGGGCAGTAGTAATATCATATTTTATGTATATAGAGTAACAGTGATATGCTACTGGTGTTCATATGTATCTGATTGAATGAAACACCCTTACTGTTTATGTAAAGGCATATGGTCAGCAGAGGTCAAACACCATCTAAGGAAATTAAACATTGATAAATCTTTGTACATGGCACGCTGACACGTCACACAGTGAGTACAGGAATCTTCTTTTTTTTTCCTTTTGAAGCAAAAGTCATCTGAGGTAGACAGATTGTATTGTAACAGAGAGGTAGCTCCAAGGTGTATAAAATTTCAACTAGAAAATCGGCTGATGAAGGATTAGCTTATACTTAATGCTTTAGAAGTACTGCTGGCATTTACAGTGCTGAGTGAACCTGTGATACCTTCTGTGAAAAGTGTAAAAGAAAGGAGTACTTTTACCCACAGTGCTTGGTTGGTTTCCATGGTACTCTTGTTGCATAAAAATCAGTGAGCTGATCATTCATATACATCCTAACAGTAAACTAGATTACAAGCCATATTTGTTTCAATGGCTTCAACCTTTGTCTCCAATATTTTTGGCTGTTCAGACTGGACTAGGAAGCCTTCTTTTCAATCAAAGCATTTCTTGCTTGCCACAAAATGGATCACACTTTTCCAGGGCCGGATTAGCGTTGTGTGGGGCCCCCGGCACTTTCTATAGCGGGGCCCCTTTTACAAGTTTAACCTCCTTCCCTCTCGCCCACCCGCTTACACAAAATTAATAACACTCAACAGATTAAATTTTAGCTTTTAACCGCTAATAACTAATAGTTGCTTTTACACATTATACAGTGATACATGACAGTTATTATACATTATATGCCAGAGGCAGGGGGCCCCAAAAGCGCGGGGCCCCGGCATATGCCGGTTCTGCCATGGGGTTAATCCGGCACTGCTTTTTTCTCAGATTTACGTAAACTCCAATTTGCATACTCTTCACCCTCAGGATGCAGCCCTTGCACTGAGTCTCACCCTTGTAGCAAGTGCCCAACAGACGGTCCAGTCATCTTCCACTACCCCAGAAGAGAGTAAGCCATCCACAAGTACTGTGACCTCACCAAGCACAAGAGAGCCCTCTGTTGTCCCACAGAGGAAAGTCAGACGCCACCTGTCGTATGAGTCAAGACCTACCCCATTGGTTGCCCAGATAATGGAAATGGGTTTTCAGCGGAAAGCCATAGAGTTTGCTATCAAAGCTCAAGGTAAAGATTTTTCCCCACTTTTTTATTTCCTTTACAGTGTTGGTGTTATTATCTCTCATTTTACTTGGACCCATATCTAAGTTTATTTTGGTGGTTCTCTAAGCTTATCAGCTTTAGTCTCTTTTGTTGTACTTATTCACCTTCATAGCCCTCAGTTTATCCATGTAAATTTAACTACATACTCTGCAAGAAATAGTTACATGTGTCCTAACCATGTCCCTTCCCACCTTGACCCCAGGTTCCCATTCATAAGTCCTGGGTTGGGTTGATGTTAGTTCAGGGTTAAAGCTGGTGCAGCTTTGTGGTCATTGATAGGTATAAATTGTCATCAACCTTAGGTATGATTTTCAGACAGTGAATAGAAAGATAAGGGGAAGTATTGTGCATTGACAGAAGTCTTTAAATGAAGTTTTCAAAGGTTTGAATTAAAATAAAAGTTCTGGATTTTTGAAAGCATTGGATGTCAAAGTTACATGAGGAGTTAAATTTATTGCTCCATTGCCATCAGAACTTCTTGCCACAAGCATATGTGAAGTTTACAGTTGAAAAACCCAGTCATATTCTGCCTTCCCTTCCCTTTCATCGCCCACCACCCCCATTCCCTTCCTTTAATATTTAATGTTAGCACCCAAACTTCTGCTCCTACTTTAAAAATAGACTCATGGAAGAAAATTGATTAAATCCTAACGTTTTTGTCTTTGTGTCAATCCTGCATTTACAGGTGGTAGTGGATCAGAAGGAACATCAAGAGTAGAATCCATCGTTGCCTGGCTGGTGGAGCACCCAGATACCCAGGTACCAGATACATCGGACACAGAGAGCACTGGGACATTTGAATACTCAGACATGGAAGAAGATGATGATGAAGAAGAAGAATTTGAAGATTTAGAGGGAGAGTTTGATCAGGTGAGAGGATGAAGGAGGAGTAATAGGGTTGTAGGAATGATAGTGCAGAGGGGTGGGGGATTGTTGGGAGGAGGGGGGAGGAAACATTGCAGATTAAAATCTGTGAACTATGATACAAAGCATTGTGCCAGTTTTGTCTTCACATTTAAATGCAAGCTTCATTTGTTGAAATTTTTGATAACATTCAAGTGAAATTAAAGTTTGTATGATTCAAAGAAGTTTTATGTGTGGTTACTGAAGAGTTAGGGTGGGGTGGAATGGGATTTGGGTAAGATACTTGCAGGTAGTTGTTTTAATTGGTTAACCTGGACATAAAGAAAAGGAGTGGAAATGCTCTGTAAGTTAACTTTAACATTAAAAGTGTGGGCTCAGTTTGGAAAATTTGTATAATTATGGATACTGTAACAGTGTTTTATTTAGGTATGTTATTGGAGGGTGGGGGTGGAGTGGGATACTTGAAGAAAATGTTTTAACTGGTGAACTTTGACACTTGGATTTGTCATGTCCATTTGTTTTCATATTTCAAAAACAAGCTTTATTTTGTGAAATTTCTGACAGCATTTGGTTTGAAACATAACTGTAGGATGGTATGACAAAGTTAAATTTTTCATTGGGGTGTGATGGACCATTGTGAAATAGGTGACAGTTTAGAGGTATTCTCTTTCTGCTTTATCAAATCCCCCAAGCACATGTATAGGTGAAAATTGAGAGAGAATTGGGAGAAATGTATTGAGAATGTGTTGGGAGAAAATGCATTTAATATTTTTTTATTATTATTTTATTTATTATTTTATTTATCTTTATTTTTTTGGTGTTTCCTCTTGCACAGCTTGCTGCTGAAGGAGTAACCCTGAAAAAGAGAAGTGATTTTCAAAGCAATGATGAGTATGCAATATTTGTGAGGGATCACATCAAGGTTGGGATGACCATCAAATGCTGCAGGGCTTATGAAGAGGTCCAGGAGGGAGACATTGGAAGAGTCATAAAGGTAAATTGTTTGATGGACATTTCAAGCATTCATTGTGTCACAGTTGTATCTATTGTGCTGCTGTACACACATACCATTCACACACCTGTGCATGTACTGTGGCAAGCAGACATAAGTGGATGTGACATAAAAATCCTGTACAAACCATTTGCTGATGAAGCAGCTTTGATCATAGAAAGGGGGCAATCATTGCTGTTTTATATAGCTTTTCTCATGATATTGCCTGATTCCCAAATGGTCTCAGTGTTGAAAAGTGAGACATTACATCACTCACAATCAAGAATGAGTTATATATTGTTGAGTGTAGTTGCCATGGCTACTAAACAGTTTTTGTGGAAGGTCATTACAAGATTCTCATTTAAGTCTGAAGACAAAAAAACATTGTTTGTCTCTGTTGGTTAGGAAAGTGAGAAGAGATATTTCAGATGTTTTGTATTATTTCCCTTCCATAGTTGGACAGAGATGGTCTGCACGATTTGAATGTCCAGGGAGAGTGGCAGATTAAAGGTGGAACATACTGGGTACGCTACATCCATGTGGAACTGCTTGGCTTCACACCCCAGTGTGCCCCTGATTCCAACATAAAAGTGGGAGACCGTGTAAGAGTGAAACGGAGCATTGTATCCCCAAAGTACAAATGGGGGTCAGTGACACACCAGAGTATTGGAACTGTTACAGGTTAGTGTGGTGTAATCAATTTTAAGAAATTTAAAAGATGAAAGGCAGAAGGGAATCTTGCCTCTTTAAACTGGTTCCTTGGGTGGCGGAGAGGTTTATGCCAAGTAAGTAGAAAAGCTTTTACGATGGGAATCTATACATAGTAAGATGATTTGAACGAGTACGCCGTCGAAGGTCTTGAAATAGTCAAGCTTTCATCAGAAGTGGCTCTGACTTCTTTAGAGCTGTTGCAAGGAAGCAAACAAAGTCCGCTAGTTAAGTGTTCCACCTGAGGGCACTTAAGTCTGGCGCACAACCGACTTCATCAGCTAGGCAACCGATTTTAGAGGCAAGCCTATGCCAATTAAGTGGGAGGAAAGCCAGAGTACCCGGAGAAAAACCACGTACATCAAGCGGGATTCAAACCCACACACATGTGAAACACATTGGTGCACAGCAGCTGGAATAGACCCACAGACGACAGTTGCAAGGAAACAAGTGCGGTGAAGTTATATAATTATGCTGCAACCCTGATTGGTGGATTCTATGTTCTGATTGGCTTATTTGTCTGTGTTATGATTGGACAGTTGAATGGTGGATTCTGTGCTCTGATTGGCAATATATCTGTGTTCTCATTGGATGAGGTAAGTGAGACAGGACCATGATTGGATGCAAAAAGACTATTCCACATGTGGCTGACATCTTTCCCATCCTTCCTGTTAATAGTGGATTTTTCATTGACCCTAATCTCTAGAGCCTCTCTAATTAGCCGCATCCCTAGATGTTGAACTTTCAATGCTTTTGGCTTCTGCCTGTAGAGGTGTGTGGTTATTGCAATGAGCATGCTCAGCTACTCCTACTCTGAGTGGGCGTTTTGTTTGACCAGTGTACTGTTCTCTGCAGCTACATGAGATTGAGTAAACACAAGCAGTGTGGTTTTTGGGCAAGGGGTCTTTAGGGTGGCCCAGGATATCCTGTAGCTATTGAGATCAGGAACAGAAGGTTTTAACTCCTGCGCGATTCAAGATTCTGGTTATCCTCTCAGACACTCCTTTTATGCCAGCTACTTGTACTTATGTGCCTCAAAAGTGCCTGGGTTTGAATTCCAGATAAGTGGGCATTTCCCAAAAATGTCGGCTTTCCTCCAACTTGGTATAGGCTTGCCATCAAAATCGGTTGTCCCCCTGACAAAATCAGTTCCGCGCTCACCAAAGTGCCCTTTGGTGGACCAGTTAAGTAGCTGACTTTGCTTTTGCTTTTTCCTCCTTTCAAAGCAACTTGAAATTTGTAAAGTTGATAGTTGCAGTAGTAATGGAATTGTATCTTTGGCAGCATCATTATCATAGTCTTTGGTTGTCTTTGGTTTTCATGAAGCTCTTTCCACCAGTGTTAGGCCTCAGCGCACTTCACAAACATTTGCCACAACCTTTCATTCCTAATCCTTTTCAAGGCCCTGGAGACTTAACAAACTAGCAGTCTTCAGGTGCTTACGGTTAAAAACTCTTTATATTATCCTGGCAGAAAGATCGATGCTCTACCACTAGGCCATTCAGCCTGTGTCAAAGTTTGAAGTTTTTTGTTCCTACTGTGTAAATTTTTTCTTACCAAAGCGAGATGTTTCTGCTTGAGAATACTGTCTGCGAAAGATTGTGGAGATGCTGCTGAATTTCAATCATTTATGCCAAAAATGGTTTGCATGTTTATTTTTAAGCAGTTTAAAACTGAATCTTCTTTCTTTCCCCAATTCTCATAAATATTGTCCTATCATCTACTTGTTTCCTTGTCCCTTTTATTCATGATGCAGGGTTCAGTGCCAATGGCAAAGATGTGACAGTCAATTTCACTCAACAACCTCACTGGACAGGACTTGTCTCAGAGATGGAGTTAGTTCCAACCAGCCATCCGGGAGTAATGTAAGTATGATATATAGGTTTCTGTTAGTACCCCTAATACCAGTGGACAGCCTTCTAGGTATCTGTGTCTATTCTTAACCTCTAGGTCTCTCTAAATACATATGCAACCTTCCATGTAAGTTACAAAGTATTCTTAAACACCCAGTTCTATGTTTGTAATAATGCAATGTTAAGAGGCAGTTGTGAGTACCAGTCCACAAGTATGAACACAACATTTTCCAATAGCACCAATGCTGAAATATGAAAAAATCTGTTAGCATGAGAATGAGTTTATTTTCAGGAGTACAAGCGCAGGACAATAATTTCAAAGCATGAGCTCAGGCTAATACTGCAGGTCTGTTACATAATGCCAGAAGTATGCAATGGCAACTTTGATGTTGTTACAGAGAGAGTTCCTACTTTAAAAGAAAAAATTAAAAGCTGGTTCTTCATAATTACAAGAATATGTTTAACTTTTTTCTCAAAATCAGGTGTGATGGCTGTGGCATGGATCCTTTGACTGGTCCCAGATACAAATGCCGCACCTGTGCAGATTTTAACTTTTGTGAAGAGTGCTTCAGGAGTAAGAGAAGTCATAGACATTTGTTTCTGAGAATAGCTGAACCAGGTAAGTATCTGAACTTCCCATTTTTATGACTGAGGCTTAGCATCCTGCCCACTTGAAATTATAACATGAGGTGTTCAGGAAACAAGCAGTCATGCCAACTTTATTTTAAAACAGCAAAATCTTACAAGTGTTCTCTTTCATCTCTCATTACCCTGCATATTTGAGAACGTAAATTTCACATACTTTAGGTAACTAAGGAGTTAGCTTTACGAATCTAACAATTCAGTGACAAAAATATTATTACATGATGGAAACAGAGCTGTGCATGAATAAGGATAAGGAGGTTATGTAATAATTCGAATTGGAGTGACTGCATTTTCCCTTCAATTCAGATTTTGAAAGCGATATTACCAAAATAACTTTTATTGTTACATTGCATTGATGCTTTTGCAGTTTTATGTCATTGTCTTTGTTTGTGAATGATTCATGGCCAAACACACAAAGAATATCAGTTTCAGACAGGCTTCGACAAATTCTTTTTTCATTTCTTGTCCATGGGGCTAGCTGTTCTCTTAGTCTACTTGTCTGCATGAATATCTACCTGTCAACTTCAATACGCCTTTGAACTCCTGTGTGGAGGAGACTTTGCAAGGGTACTTGCCCGACGGGCTATGATATTGAAGAATGCACTTGCCAGAGTAAGTTTTTACTTGTCCCGGACTGTCCGGCGGGGGATTTGTCGAAGCCTGTTTCAGACCATTAGTCAAGCCTGAATTTTGATTTTGAAAATCGAGACAGGAAGAACTTCGGTTTCATTAACCACTCTTGTGGTCTTTGATACCCAACCCACTATATGTTCATTTTCAGTCTACTTTGTGTACTTTCCTTGACACTCAGGTACAAATCCATTCTCTGTTGGCCGTCCTGGAAAAAGTAAAAAGAAATCTCAGGCTTATGGCTCTGTCATCGATGACTGGTCACGATGTGTTCGTAATCTGACAGTTTCATCCAAAGAGGGCAATGCATCTCGTTTGATTGATGGTGATACTCAAACCTGGTGGCAATCTCAAGGTTCCCAGGGCAAGGTAAGGAACAAAAATTTCCAGGCCTTGCTGATTGAAGCCATATCGTTCATCACCTTTTTCACAGCAGTGTTAAGCAAGCTTTCAGATAGTTTTAATCAGAGATTGGCAACCTACAGCATGGCTAGTTAGTGGATCTGTTCCTTCTTCTAGTTATCAATTCGTCTTTACACATTAGGATAGAGAATGGTGTTTTCATGTAGTAAGGCTAGCCTAAAATGGCTGTAGGCTTGATGCTGTATGTGCATACTGCACGGAAATAGAGGACGCATGAAAATAAAGAAATGTAGTATACTTTTTGTGTACAATGCACAAAGTCCCACTATGCCATATTGCACACAGCTGTAACTGGCATGGGGTTACATACACAGCTCTTTCCTTCACAGATGAACAGGTTGGCCCAAACCCGCTGAAAGGTTGCTGAACCCTTGGTTAAAGTTTGAGTTACTTTATCTTTAACTAGTATTCTGTACTTTTCTGTGTCACTGATGTGAAAGAAGATGTTTGTTCAGACCTGAATCAAAAAGTATCAGTTCTCAGGGTTCTAGCCACCCTGGTAATCAGGGAAACCTGTAAAAGGAGTATCCATTCGCAAGTTAAGGAAAAGTCAAGGAAAAGACAACATGTCTGAAATAAAGTGAAAAGTTATGGATTTAAAGAAGGGGTGGTGAGTCAGTTGTATTTTGTCTTACATCCAAGCACAGGGTTTCCCCTGGGTTTCTTGGAGTGTGAGGCGGTAAGGACGGATCAGCTGGCGCCAGAGGCAACATGCCAGCGCGAAGTGCTCCCCAACCCGGACAGAGGTCCCAGGGCTCGCCTCAGGGCCCCTGGTGGGGTCCAGGGGCAATGCCCCCGTGGGGTTCTAGGGGGCAAAGCCTCTGAAAGCTCTGGGATTTAAGAAAATTATGGACATTAGAATTAAGCTGGTCAATAGAAATACTGGGAAGAATATGTTTGGAATCCAAACTTTGGATATCTGCATTCGTATAAGGAACATAAAACTTGAAAGTTCATCAAAACTATTTGTAAAGCCCCTTCCAACCGTTGCAAAATGATTTTTCTTCAAAGCTTTATAGTAATTACTACTGACCCTTTACTTCTACTTGATATAAATTTAGAGTTCAGATATAGATTTAGAGTTCAGAAGTCTTCCATTATTCTGCTACTTCTCAGTCTGTCCCTCCTTCCATCTTTTTTTCACTACCTGTACTTACTATGACATACAGTGAATACAATACAGGCCTTGCACAAATTTTCATATTGCCATAGTTTTGTGAGTATTCTTGTGAATTGTATATTAGTTCTTTTGTTCATTTGAAGTCGGCTAATACAGAGAGATTGTAAACTGACCCCCATGAATTTTGGGCTCACATCCATGCTTAGGTTCTTCAAGACTGAGTGATTCAAGGATTTTGATCGTGACATAAAACTATGAGGCGGTTATTGCGACATTTTTTGGCGAGGGGGTCTTAAGAACCTGTGAGGCGGCCGCCCCTGTAATTAGGTACCAGGGGAAACCCTGCAAGCAGCATGAAAGTGTGTCAAACTGGAAATAGATTCAGAAAGTATCATTGAATTTTGAAAAAATTCATCACAGGATTTTCATCTCATGAAAAGCTGGGAGCCCTGAAGTTGGCATGTAGAGTGAGAGCAGATTCTTAATTTTCTTTAAATACTGTATTTGTTCCCTTTGCTTGAATCTAGCATTGGATCCGCCTGGAAATGCATCAGGACATTCTGATCCACCGTTTGCGGATCACAGTGGATCCCAATGACAGCAGCTACCAGCCCTCAGAGGTGGTGGTGTCTGGTGGTGACAACATCGGTGCTTTACAGGAACTCAAATCTATTAGTATTGGTCCAGAAGACTCTTTAGTGACACTCCTACAGGATATGCATGAGGTACCCATCATTCTTGAATTTGTCTGGTGACCTTTGACCTATTAAACCAGAGTTCAGGAGATTCAAAATTCTGTGCCTATTGTTATGATTTGCCTGTATTGTTACTTAATTGACAGAATTGTTTTTTGAATGCTATTGTTCAAGATAATTTAAGGTAGCTACACGCTACAGGACTTTGTGTGATGTAACTCAACTACTATGTTTCTAATAGTTGTCTTTTGTGATTGGACTGAGACTTGCAGTTTTATGGCCAGTTTAAGTAAGTTCAGTTAGCTTCACCTTCAGTCAGGAAGAACTGACACACATCTTTACGGACTGCATAATTTGCAGCAGCAGTAAGGTTGAAACAGTTCTACAAATCAGGTTCTGGTGATTGTGCACAAAGGTGAAAGAGGGTTCTCAAAATCCTAAATGCAAACACTTCTAAACGAACAACCAGTCATGTAGTTTGCAGTGTCAATCATTTCTGGAAAGTTGAACCAATATAGGAAACTAGGTCACAATAGTCAAGTAGAATTAAGCAAAGTAATGTAGTGGTCAGATAACTTTAAACCCTCACTTTAAGACACAATTTGTAGTTGTTTAATAATTTGATCCCCTAATTGTAAAAATATACTTTTTGTGGCATTTTGGGATATTCTAAAACAATTTCTTGGTTCTCTTACAGTATTTCCGATTCATTGAGCTTAACATCAAGAAGTGTAAGAGCAGCGGCATTGATTGCAAAGTCCACGGTCTCTCTGTGGTTGGTAGACTCCGTCCCAATGATGAAGAAATGGCAGCCTCCATCTCATTCTTGGCATCAGAGAGTGAAGAAGATGATGAAAGGCTAAGAGCAAGGTCCCAGCTTACAGGAAGAACAGGCCCTGGGGTTGGAGGTCGTGAGATTCAAACAAAAGTCTTTGTGTGGGGTCTGAATGACAAAGACCAGCTTGGTGGACCTAAAGGGTCAAAGGTCAGTGTATTTTGTGTGTTGTTTCAAAGATCAGTGTATACTTTGTATTACATGTATATCGAAGTTTGACATGTGTTGTACTTTTTCAGACAAGAAGAGAAAATGTTACAGACAGTTCCAAAAAATCTTTATAATCCTAAGGACATCATTTGTACATACAGGTTTAAAAGTATTTTGTTTTTGGAAACATTCTCTGTTTAGTTAATTTTTGAATGGAAAATGGTCATAAGTCTTGCTTTTCTTAAGTGCATTCTTGTGTTTTTAAAATCAAAATGCAGCAAAATTTAAAAAACACTTTTACATCTTTTAACCACAGATCAAAACTCCAGTTTTAAATTCCTATCTTTCTACGTTGAGATGTGTGCAAGTAGCAGGTGGATCAAAAAGTCTCTTTGTAGGTAAGATGTCAGATCATCAGCGTAGGTAGAAATCTAAGGGAGGATGGGGGGATATATCTCCCCCACATTTTGGAAATGCTGCCATTGACTTTTCACTTTTTCAGACAGTAATTTTTGCCTCAAGGGCCCATCATTATCCCCCCCCCCCCACACACACTTTTACTCACAATTCTCCAATACGGATCATTAGAAACTATTGTAGAAGCATTTTTAAAGGCCTTTTCAAAGTCTTGTAAGTTTTGTGCTGTACAAGCTTTGAATATGAAATTGTCATCTATTTCTAATGTTATCTGTTAATAAAGTTGGAAAAGGTGACAAGAATGAAAGTATAATTGATAAAATGAAACTTGTAGAATGCATAATAGTAAAGTAGGGGCTGTATGTATAGCTGGACATATGTTGGTCGGGAGCTCTGATGTTTTTCTGTCAATTTTAAGTACCACACTGGGGTACTTTAATGACAATTCATGCTGGTTATTTCTTATCCCAGAGGAACCTAGAAACTGCTCTCAAAGACATGCCTTGGATTAATAGGAAGACATCATTTGACTGAATAGTAGTAGATGTGTAAGGCAGTGTCAATGTCCAACTATAGTTATGATATTTCTAAAGCTTTAATTTAACAAATAGCAAATACACTTGTTTATTGTGTGTGAGGGGGTGTGGGTGTGTCCATACATATCTGTGTGTGTGTGTTTGTATTGTTGACAGTACTGAAGTACAATTACAGTTGCATAGTTTGACTTTTCTTCTCAATATTGTGTGGTGAGCTTCTATGTCTAAAACATGGAAATAACATGGAAAAGGGGGGTGTGTGAGGGGGTGTGGGTGTGTCCATACATATCTGTGTGTGTGTTTATATTGTTGACAGTACTGAAGTACAATTACAGTTGCATAGTTTGACTTTTCTTCTCAATATTGTGGGGTGAGCTTCCATGCCTAAAACATGGAAATAACATGGAAAAGAATTTGCATCAGTGCCATAAATATTCCCAGGTCCTCTCAAACAATAATACCATTACTAATTGGTTTATAAAAAATACTTGAAGTACTTCTATGGTGTTTTCATTTGTTTGTGTAATTTCAGTAACGGCTGATGGTAAGGTGTATGCCTGTGGTGAAGGTACAAATGGTCGTCTAGGTCTGGGGTCATCAGCTAACGTCTGTGTTCCCAGGCAACTAACATCTTTGAGCCAGGTCCATGTCAAAAAGATTGCTGTCCATTCAGGTAAGGTTTTTTGTGCAGAATTACAAAGTTATTTATGGACAATTGATAAGTAGCACCATTTCTTGATCAGTACTTTTCAAAACTCTGAATCCATATTTATATCCTGGAAATGTTTATAGTGGGTATAGCCCCTGAGTGAAGCAGGGCTCAAAAAAGTGTGAAAAAGGGCACAGCCAAAATGAGCAAATTGGCTGTCAATGTTATTTCATAGGACATTGACTGAGGGGCACCACGGCCATCAGTAAGGGCCCGACAGCCATGGCTGCCGGTGCTGCCGGTTATTTTGAGCCCCGGTGTAGTAATGATACAAATCCTACCTTACAAGTATAAAATGTTGCATCTTTTACACTGATATTTTAGTCAATATTCATGGAGACAAGTATTAGATCAATACAGCCATTCTCACTTTTCCTATAAGAGACATTGTGTCCTAGTGTAAGTACAAGTTTGTACTCTACTGTAAGCACAAGTTTGAACGTTACAGTATGCTGAATTGATCAATAGATACAAAAATGACAGTGAGTAAAATGAAATGTTGAACATAGCAGAAAAAAATCACACTTATTTGTTACAATATTTCAGTTCATTTGAACTTGAGATACCAATTTTAATGGTATCTTATCGTCAAGTATACAGTATCAAAGTTCCATTAACAAGGTATTCTATCCCCATCCCTCAGGTGGTCGTCATGCCATGGCTTTAACATCTGATGGCAGGGTGTATGCTTGGGGTGAGGGTGATGATGGGAAACTTGGACACTTCAGCAGAATGTAAGTATTTTTGAAGTTTGAATTCATTTCATGGAAAAGGAGAGTAAAAAAAGAAAGTTCAGAAGTGCTGTCAAATTTGAAAAATGTTCTTGCAAAATGAATGTAAAGCCCAGTTGAAGCAGGGATTAGCTTTGTGTATGTATTGTCTAGCAAATACTGTATTTTTAGTAGTCTTGTTAATTTATATAGGTGTTGAATTATGACCCTTATTAATGAGGTTTTGTGCTGCAATAACATGATGATATTTCACCAATTGAAAAAGAAACTTCAGATGAGACCATTAAAAAATTACAAAAATTGAGTGAAGTTGCCGAGGTAAAATACATCACTGGTGTGTGTCCAACAAGTAGTAACTTACTTGTAGTTCTGTGAGAGAAAGAATATTACTGTTTTTTTTTTTCTGATTTTTATCGTTATATTTGATTCTTTTCTGTGTAGGAACTGCGACAAACCACGTTTAGTGGAAGCCTTGAAGACAAAAAGAATCCGAGATATTGCATGTGGCAGCTCACACAGTGCAGCAGTCACCTGTACAGGAGAGCTGTACACTTGGGGTCTTGGAGAGTATGGCCGTCTGGGCCATGGGGACAACCACACCCAGCTAAGGCCAAAACAAGTAAGCAATACATGTAGTTGTTTTTGAGAAAAGATTTTTGTTCATGCAGAGTTTACCCTGTGCAATTATAGGATTCAGGATTCTTTCACCTGGGTCATTAACCCCACAGAGAACTCAATTTATGCTAGAATACCGACATCTTAATGAGTCAGTTATACAACAGAAACACCTACAAGATGAATGTTTCAAATTTAAAAAATGCCATAGACCTGAGAAAATGAAGTCCCACACAATAGTATTTCAAAAGCAGGAGATTCTCTTTGATGTATGGTTTATGTAAGAATGGAAGATGAAAAACTGGGTTTGCATAGTTATGGAAAACCAGGAAACAGCTCATTAAAGTCGTAGTAAAATTGTAATTAGAATGGTTTCTCAAGAAGGCCAGCCTATCTGCAAGCTGTTATGAGAGCATTGCCGTTCTCGAATTAAAAATGTAATGTGTAACAATACCAAGAGCCCAAAACAGCAAAACTCTAGATGAGTGACCTCTTGAAGGTGAAGTGTTTTCAAGTAAATGCACTGTGGCATGTTATACTGCATCGTGGAGAGACCTACCACAGTGTGCCTTAAGTGTCTCAGTTATTCTTTATCAATGGAAATGTTAGAAACTACCATATATTTTTGACTTGTATCTATAGCTTTTTGCTGTAAATTTCATGTTTATTGGAAAAAATTTATGTAAGAGGTAAAATTTAAGTAGTGTATGCTAATCAAGTAGGCAGTAATTTATCTTTTTCTGATTTTCTTGTAACCCAGGTAAAAGCTCTGGTTGGTCACCATGTTAAACTTATAGCATGTGGTAGTCGAGATGCGCAAACATTGGCTCTGACAGAAGAGGGTCTTCTCTTTTCTTGGGGGGATGGAGACTTTGGCAAATTGGGTCGAGGAGGCAGTGAAGGCTGTAGTAGTCCCCATAATGTTGAGAGGCTGAATGGTCAAGGGGTCATTCAGATTGAGTGTGGTGCTCAGTTCTCATTGGCTCTGACGAAGAGTGGAGTTGTCTGGACCTGGTGAGTTGTGATAAATTTTACTGTTGTAGAAAACTTTCAGTTATGATGGGAACAGGATTTGCATGGGGGAACATATCTTAGGTGTGGTAGAAATTTCTCTTAAATTGTGTTACTAAAAATGTGTATTGCGATTTAAAATTGTGAGATTCCCTCAATATCTGTCAAGATTTTGCCTTGAAGATATTGTTGTGTGACAATTTTCCATTCCTTTTAACTGCCTATCTCAGCCAATAACAGGAAAAGTAATAAAAAAAACCCATTTGTTGTAGACTATTTGTTCCCAAGTCTGAAAAATCCTCACCGGGAATTTTTTCATAATCTAGACTTTATTTCTATCACCAGCACTGGCATCAAGTATGGCTTGTATAATATGTCCTCTTTGAAGTGTAGTTTTTTGTAGTACCTTATTGAGTCCCTGCTGTTGCTGCTGCTGTCATGCATTGGGTGGGGGTGGGGGAGGTCACTGTAAAATAGTCGAAATGTCAACCAATTGCCAAGTGGTAGTTGCAGTTTTTTTCTGTATCTGTAAGATAAGGTGGTATTGTAACCTGTTTAAAGCATGTGTATTGTTGAAATTCTTTACACAAATATCTCAGTTAAAAATGTGTCTCTTTTGATCTAGGGGCAAAGGGGATTACTTTAGACTTGGCCATGGTACTGACAATCATGTGAGGAAACCTCAGGTTGTGGAGGGGTTGAAGGACAAAAAAGTGGTCCATGTGGCTGTTGGGGCTTTACATTGCTTAGCCGTCACGGACCAGGGCCAAGTGTTTGCTTGGGGAGATAATGACCATGGCCAACAGGTAAGTGTCATGTCTGTGTATAATTTTTTTTAGAAAATTGATATTTGCTGTTACTGTTATTTTACTCCATTCAAAAAAAGTTTGATAGATGATTGAACATGCACATATGTGGCTGGAAATGAGAGAATGGTATGTTTCATGAAGCCAAAGTGTGAGAATTTAATGGCAGTGTGTGGCAATACACTCCCATGTGTCATGTGACAATGTGAAGTGATAAAATATCTACTTTGCCCAACATTTGATGCAAGCCTGGTTGAAATCTAATCACTCCAGAATTTCTTGTTAGGTGGTGTGGTTCTATAATAGGGCATACTAAGTTCTAAAGACTGATCAATGCTTGGATCTTGTCAGTCTTTAATATCTGAGAATATGAAACTAAACAAGTTTGTTGATGACTTTGTGAAAAAGGAAATTAGACAGGAAGGGGTGAAATTATCGATTGTTGTATTTCTGCTTTTGTGGTCTACATATTCTCTGCCACTTCTTCTTGAATATTAAGAGATTTTGCACTCAGTGTCATTGTGGATGAGTATTTCTACCGAAAAGTTCTTAATAAGAATGATGTTTGTGCTTAAAAATGCAACTTAGGAAATCTTGAGAACTTCTTTTCCACTTGTGTTCATGGTCATGTAGAAATTCTCAGTGGAAGAAAAGAAACCAAAGTTTCATATCCAACCCTTTTTTACAGGGCAATGGTACTGTCACTGTTAACAAAAAGCCTGCTTTGGTCCAAGGATTGGAAGGGGTGAGAATCACTAGGGTAGCATGTGGTTCCTCTCACAGTATTGCATGGGCCACAACAGATGTGTCACTACCTGCCATGTATGAGCCTGTCCTCTTCACATCACCAAGGGACCCTCTTGGAGCAGCTGAACTGGGTGAGTTATTGTCCTGTATCAGAAAGATTTGAAAGGTAACCTGCTTATGCTCTAGTTATCTTACGTCAAGCCTACTCTCCTTCATGTAGTAAAAATTGAGTTTTAGTGTAAGAAGGGAGGGGATTGAATCATTTCTGAGGAGAATGGTCATCTTGTAGGTTAATGTTTATTGGCGTGGACTTGGTCTTTTTGGTGGAATTACTCAGGCAGCCTTTTCATTAAATTGTGTATATCACAAGTTAGTTTGAAATATACGTGACCAGATTGTATGGGTGAGATGAGTAAGAACATTTATAGTAAAGGCAAGAAAAATGGGATAAAAATGTCACTTGCCTACTTTTAAGTCCAGGAAACATGTTTTCATTAACGTTCGTAAGTTTCTATTTCTTGAACATGTATTATTTATATTTTTATTTCCCTATTCCATAAGTGTTTGCTTTCTCAATGGATGTATGCAACATTAATATGTTAGCTTGTCTTACTTGTAACTCTCTGAAACATAGTACATTTATTTGTCACATGTTGTGAACATCCTGTAGATAATATTGTAGTGCTTAGTAAAGGGTCAAAGAAAGGTTATGTAAAATAAGCCTTGCATGTTAATATTCTGTTGAATCATCTATATACATACATTGAGTGTACATTCAGTACCATAGAGTTGTCTCAAGAGCTGTATTCATGTCTATATCATTCTCAAGTTAAATATCCACTTTCATATTCCATAAGATTACAACTCTACTAACCTGACTTCTCATTTCCTTTCAGGTGTATCTGGGGAGCCAGGCCAAGATTTCCCAGAAGTCTCTGGTCCAGTCAATTCCCAGAAACAGAGACCGACCTTGTCCAAAGTTGTCCTTTCACTTGAATCTACCACCTTGAAGCAGAAAGCCCTGGGGCAAATCTTGAATGCTTTACAGATCATCTATGCAAGGTAAAGTATCCAGCCTTCATTGTTGTCCTTTTTGGTGAATTTGTATTCATCAAGTGTTTGTGTTAGCTGTTTGTTTTGGGTGGAGAGGGGTCAGCATGTTAGGAGGGGAGGGGGAAGGAGAATGGGAGAGGGGGAAGGGGTGAAATAGCTCGTTACTACTACCTTATATTAGTGTTGCCAGTGTTCATGTGTGTGTTTGCCTTTTGAACATATTGGATAGGTGGTAATATAATTACCAGCAATTTACCTTGCTTTATGATTACAATAAAAGCAAGTCTGTTCAGATTAAGTTTTAACATGTCTTTTTCCAACTTCTAGGGATGCTGTGGTTGTTTCCCTTCTCTACTCCAACAAAATAGAAATCTCCAAGTCAGGAGCAACATCCAGTGCCACCACTCCAGGGGAGAGTCCAGCCTCTACTCTAGCCAGCCCCTCAGATTTCACTCCATTCCTCTCAGCAGTTGAAGAGACGGGGGCAATGGGTGATGAAGAGAGGGATGCAACGCCCTCACACGAGATGGGTGGATACCATTCTCTGTCTGGTTCAGGACCAGCATCCATTGTACCAGAGACTATCACCACAGCTGAGCAGGTAAGTATTTCTTCTTTTCTCTAAATTTATGACACTTGACCTTAGGGAATAGTAATACTCTGTTGATTCTTACCCTGTTTGTTTGGACTCTTGTTTTATGGAGATGTAATCTTTGGGTAGTGGTATTGCCAGGGTCTGGCTATTTGGGGGGGGGGGGGGGTCGGTGGGAGTTGCGGGAAGGCAGAAAAAATCATGTGGTGCCAGTAGCATATCAGCTGTATAATCTGGGATCATGTTTGGGAAAGGTTGGGGAAAGAGACACCACCACAGCCTGCAGCAAACATTGGCATCAAAATAGGAATCAATGGAGTCCCTTTGGTGGTTAAAAGAGATAGTGACAGTTTTGCATCTTTTTGTTAATTGGAAATCTTTCAAAAGTACTTTGAAATTTCAATTGTTTTTTTTTTTTTTATTTTCTTGAATCTGAATGTTTTAGTTTTGAGCAATCTGCATGTTTCCTTTCCTTACCCCAGGTGACAAGAACAGAGGAGAATGGTGGTGACTGTGCTTTTACTCCAAACCTTGATGAATTCTCCAGCCGATTAAAACCTGATGATGCAAGAGTGTTGGTGGACCTCCTGAAATTAGCAGTAGCTGGCAGAGCAGGAGACCATGGCCAGAGAGCTGTCAGTGATACTCTCACAGCTATGGCCAAAGCCTACTCTCAGGTAAGTGTTAGCATAGTAGAATGTTACTTGAAAGAATCATGGTACGTGTTGGATATGTATTGCTGTATTAATGGACTATCTTGAGTTTCAGTTACCCATTTTGATATTTACAGTATTTCTAGCCATTCTTGAAATTATAGGGAATTTGGAATGACAATCCCATATTCTAGTTAGGGAATTTGAGAAAAATTCCTCAAATCAGGAAAAAAAGAGTTTGAGAACAATGCTTCAAATCAGGTGGAAGTCAGGGAATTTGATTGGCCTGAAGGGTAAAAAGGAATTGGTCAGTCTTTTATGTTGTCTCATGTACAGAGTTTATCCACTGAAAAAAAGTTGTAGTAATTATCCTGGAATTTGGAAAATTAGTCCTGGAAAAGTAGGGAACTTTTCAAGAAATGCTGGGAGCCCTGTATTAGACTGTTAGTGCCTGCCCACATAGTATCAGAGGAATCTCTTGGAAACAGCGTTTCTGCTAATTCCACCCTCAAAGTTTTATGGACTATTTCTCACAGATACCTGTGCTGGTATTACTGGACATTGACATAGTAGCTCTTGGTGAAGTACCCCTTCAGATACTATTTTATGTCTGTGGATGAGGTTTGGGTGTACCTTGTGGTGAAAAACACAGATGACTGCAGTTCTTTTCCCTTCTTTGTTTTAGGTGGCAGACATGTTGTTAGATCTGTGTGTAGCAGAACTGGAAGATGTGGCAGCTGACACAAAGTCTGGTCACTCTGCCGTCCAGCCTGTAGTCCAGGAAAGCCCACATCCTTATGCTGATGATACCTCTCTGAATGGACATGTCCACATACCAGGTGCAGAGGCATTGAGAGTGGAATTTGATCGTCAGTGTTCAACTGAACGGCGTCATGACCCTCTTACAATAATGGATGGTGCAGGCCGCACGGTGGTGGTGAGGTCTGGAAGGGAGTGGTCTGATTGGTCTACTGAGCTAAGGATTGTGGGTGATGAACTGAAATGGAAGTTTACAAGTGATGGTTCTGTCAATGGTTGGGGATGGCGCTTCACTGTCTTTCCTATCATGCCAGCGGCAGCACCTAAACACCTTTTATCTGATCGTTCAGTTCTTTTAAGGCCATCCATTGATTTAGTGACATGTTTATTGGAGTTCCGCCTTGAATCTAGCACAGATAAGAACATCTTGCCCAGGCTGGCATCTGCATTGGCTGCATGTGCTCAACTCAGCTCTCTTGGTAAGGAATTATTTCCCTACTTTCCCTTATTCACTGAGTCCAGGATAAAGTGGCTATTAGACTTGACAAAAGTAGAACATCTTATAGCTGTTATGTATCATTAGGATGCTCCCCTAACTTGAGATGAATTTAACAATGCAGGCAACCGTAATATCTCACATGTAATTGTTTATTAAGATTAGCAATCCAAAATGGAACCAAAAGAACTTTGTTTTCACATCTTAGACTATAAAACCATATCTTGGCACACATTGATTTACTTGAAAGTCTTTTTCATGGGAGGGAGACTGTGGCTTCTGACTATCACTATGGCAACCGGGTGTGATGATCTTAAAATTTTATGATCGAACAACCTGCTGACAATCTTTGTCATTTTTCTTCAGCTGCCAGTCAGAGAGTATGGGCTCTCCAGAGATTGAGGAAACTGATTGCCACAGAGTTTGAAGGCAAGCTGGATATTGCTTCTATTCAAGGGGGTGAGGGAATTCCAGAGACACCCCCTACTTTATCAGTGAGTTCCTTCATCTCTTTATCCTGTGCAAGATATTTTACCAAGGTCAGTCAAGGTTGAGGTACTTGGAATAAAAAATTGGAGTTAATTCTTAAGTTTTATAACCACTTGGCACTGCTGTTCTTCCACTTTGGAAACATTTTATCTCAAAGATTTAATCTCAGGAAAGATTTTAGCTTGAATCCATTGATATATTTTTGAAAGGCAATATTCACTCGTAGTAATGTAGGAGCTGTCATTTGCCCAATTAAAATAAACAAAGGGGTCTTCAAATATATATTTCTTTTTGTCATCATGTTTACAAGAATTCCAAACATAGTTTTTCTTTGAATCCCCTCCCTCCATCACAGTGTCCTTTAAAAATGTGAAAAATGATGATTTTTAGCAAAAAGTCATTGTGATTTAGTTCACTTTCAAAATCATATATGGGTCTTTGATCCCTTCTGCCCATGAGTATTTGTACTCTTTTGGAAATGGATGACCCCTAAGACATCTTGTGAAGTATGACTTCCATTTGCCTGGGCAACAGAGCAAGTGTTAATTTACCATCTTGAACAGAAACTCTGAGAGTATGTCCTGGCACAAGACAACTATGGAGAGACTTCACCCATATTGGCAAACAACATTCCATTCATTCTACAAGTGTGGTATGAAGGCCTAGTGTATGTATGTGTTTAGTGACAAAGAACACTTCTACACTGCAACACTAAGATACTGCAACACTTCAGCACTGTTACATATCAAAACTGTTACATATCAAAACTTTAACACTTCAACACTGCAGCACTTCGAGACTGCAACACTTCAATACCACAGTACTACAATACTGCAACATTTCAACACTGTAACAATGGGACAATTCAGTCACTCAGACTGGGAGACTCCTGCACCTAAACACATTTCAACACTCTAACACTTCAATACTGCAACACCTCACTGCTATAACACTTCAATACATCTGTAGGATAAATTTTGTGTAAATGTTTATATTGATGTTTTAAGTTTGATGGAACTTTGCATGTATTAACATTATTTCATTTACCACAGGCCTTTAGTGGCAGTGCCCTGTCAGCCTTGGTGAAGGGGCTACCTGATGCCCTCCAGAGACAGTATGAGTATGAGGACCCAATTGTCAGAGGTGGGAAACATCTCCTTCACAGTCCCTTCTTTAAGGTGAGGCAGAATGGTATTACTTTCTTTCATCTATCATCAGGGAAAATTAAGAGGCATTTTTTGTAGAATTAAAGACATGGATATATGTGGTCAGCTTACTGCTTTGGTGGGAATTGGGATGGGAAGGGGGTGTTTGGTGAGAGAAGAAGGTATTTCATGGGAGAAGGGGCTAGTGATAGATAAATTTGTAAAGGAGAGTAGAGACTGGTCAAGGATTACTAATGGTAACTCACAATATTCAAAGTCAGAGGTCATCTTGGGAAAAATACAGCTATCAGCCACTGGGTAGGGAGATTGATTGGCAAAGATAGGGAGAATTACATGATGGGACAGTGAAGATTGTCAGTAGCATGTGATGTTTAAGGTCCAAGATCATGTGGGAAGGAAGTGTGCCACACCTGGCCACTAAGAAAACATCAGTGCAAAGGATGGCTTTGAAATGAAGGATTAAAGGTACACTAACTAGAGTAGTCAATGTCTGAAGAGTTCAAGTCATTGTTTAAGGAACGCTTCCTAAGCTTCTCATTTTGAGGTTGTGAGCATGCTTAATTTAAGATATAACTTACATCAGCCAGTCAGTTTAGGCTGGCTATTGGCAGTTATGTAACTTTAAGATCACAGTTTGATTTAGTCAGTTGCCCAGTGGCCAGAAGCTAGTAAGGTTCAGGCAAGGCTACTTAGAATTCTAGGAGCAGACCTTGACATCCAGTGAATATTTTTTGACAGGCAGTATATTATTGAGAATATTAAGCCAATAATTTTTTAGCCTTATCAATAACGTAACATCCTCACTGGCCTCTTCAGCCAGTGGAAAAAGCAGTCTGATGTCAAAACCTTGTTTTATCCTTATGGTAATTACAGGTGATGGTAGCTCTTGCAGCAGACCTCCAGCTGGATGATTTCCCTCCTTGTATAGACACTCATCGATGGCTGTGGTTCCGCCGGTACTGTTTGGCTTCAAGGGTAGCCAAGGCCTTGGAGAAGCGTGCCACTCTCCCATCTAATTTCTGTGAGGAGGTGATGAAGAAGATAACAGACATCAGCATCAGTGAGGATGAGATGAGCAGAGAACACGAGAGTCATGGCATCTTTAAAAGAGAACAAGATGAGCAGATACTTCTTTGGATGAATAGGTAGGGTAGAGAGTTAAGGTAAAAAAACATTTTTTTAAGGAAGCAAAAGGGAAAACAAGATTGATAAATAGGCTTAGGTAAGGCACTCCCAAACCTTTGTAAGGGGTGAACCAGTTTTCACATTAGAAATTGAAATCAAAGGAATTTTCCTCCACTGAAATGTTTCCCTCACCACACACCCTCCCCTATCTCCCCCTCCTCCTCCACCTGGTAAGTCCTTAAACACAAATATTCATGTAGCTGGTTTGCTATAGCCACCTCAAAGGTTTTTCAGGCCCTAGTTTCCCCAATTTTGAAACTTGTCTAGCACTCCTGCACCACTTCTTATGTGAAAATATTTCAATTGTTAAAACAGAAGATTCATTCATGGTTTTGTCTCACAATTTTATGTTTTCTTTTATCAGGCGGCCAGATGATTGGACTCTCTCTTGGGGTGGAAGTGGAACTATCTATGGCTGGGGGCATAACCACAGAGGTCAACTAGGGGGTATTGAGGGGGCAAAGGTCAAAGTTCCCACAGCAATTGAATCCTTGACTGCCCTGAGGCCAGTCCAGATAGTTGGTGGGGAGCAGACCTTATTTGCTGTGACTGCTGATGGAAAGGTGAGTACCTTTTTTATTTGTTTCTTGAAAACTTAGAAATTACATGTTTCAAAAACTGTCAAGATAGGATGTGCTTGAAAAAAAATTTTGATACCTGATAAAAACTGTCTTTTCTTCAAAAAGTGTATGAATTTGGATATGTGGTTAACAGATACATTCAAGTGTTTTTAGTGTTGTCAGCATTGTAATTCCTAATGTGTAGGCTTTCCCTAATACCAACACAGTGAAATATTGCTATTCTCTGAAGTAATGATATTATATCTGCATGTGAAATTTGCTGAGCAGCATATTGTGCTCTAAATTGTTGACTATTGTGTGTGCTCTTATAGACACTTTTCAGTATGCCTCCTCAAATATGCAAGATTAACTTGACAGAAGACTTGAACACAGTTTTCCTTTTCAATGACAGATACAACATGTTAAGATCTTAACAAAGTGTGTGCTTGGAAAATTCCAATATATTCAGTATTCAGAGAGCACTTCACTGGTATTTGTGTTTAGTATGGCCGAGTCTTGGTATAAGTGCTGTAAGATAATTCTATGTAATGTTAGTGATTACCCGAGTGTATGGTTATTCTCTTCCACCAAGTTGACCCCTTGTATCTGTCAACAAGTAGTGTCAGTCTTACATATACTTTTCCTGTCTTCATAGGTGTATGCAACAGGCTATGGTGCGAGTGGAAGACTAGGAATTGGAATCACAGACTCTGTTTCTACTCCAACAATGCTAGAGTCTATCCAACATGTACACATTAAGAAAGTCTCTGTCAACTCTGGAGGCAAGCATGCCTTAGCCCTCTCCAGCGAAGGGGAGGTGTACTCCTGGGGGGAGGGGGAAGACGGAAAGCTTGGCCATGGCAATAGAACGTAAGTTATTTCATTTTCCTGATTTGATTATTCCACAATGTGACAAATTTATGTACACATATTTACATACATTGAGTAACATGTAGGCTTGTAGATTAAATCATAAAAACATAATTGGTTTAAATTTAAGATATGGAGACATTTCTTTACGTAGTGGCAGTATTTAACTTTGGAGAAGTAATATTTTAGCACAGCAGTCAGTTGAATAACTGATAATTTCACGTTGGGAAAAGGAGTAATTGCAAAAACTCTTGAATTTAACTGAGCAGTAACTCCCCTCAAGGTAAAGTAACATCATTCTAAAAACCAATGTTATAAACATCTCCTAAATGGTACTTTACATTTACTTACATACTTGTAAGGTATTAGGTTGGCATTGTAACCTGTTGAAAGTGTTCATCGTATTTTTGTCAAGTTAGTAATATTCCCTTCATATCTCATTTTGAATTTTCTGTTTGCATCTTAAAAATTATTCAATTGTGCTTTCTCTCAATTCAGCCAATGTGAAAGACCTCGTGTCATTGAAAGCCTTCGAGGAAAGGAAATTGTGGACATCGCTTGTGGAGGAGCCCACAGTGCAGCCATTACGTCTAGTGGAGAGCTGTACAGCTGGGGTAAGGGACGTTATGGAAGACTGGGCCATGGAGACTCAGATGACCAACTGAGACCTAAATTGGTAAGCAAGGCTTTGTAAAATCATTTGTTAGTTAATGTCAATGTGAACTACAACATCAATCCTTGACAAGTTGTCAAGAAATGGGCAGTGTTCTTTCTAAAGTTGAGTACAGTTCAGCTTTAGAGATATACACTGAATTTGCAGATTGTGTGAAAAAGTCCAAATTAAAAGTGATCAAAACCCACAAAAGCCAAAATTTCCTCTGAAATGTTTCCCTTCTTTTAGCAGATGCTCTTGTTAGTTTGTGGTCATGTTAATTTTTCATGCTTTTTTTTCTCCCACAGGTGGAGGCTCTGAAAGGATTCCGTGTGATTGATGTTGCCTGTGGCAGTGGGGATGCTCAGACAGTGTGTATCACAGATGATGACAATGTTTGGTCCTGGGGTGATGGAGATTATGGCAAGCTAGGGAGAGGGGGCAGTGATGGTTGCAAAGTACCCCAGAAGGTTGATGCCCTGGCCAACATGGGTGTCATTAAGGTGGAGTGTGGATCACAGTTCTCCATAGCTTTAACCAAGTCTGGCCATGTGTATACTTGGTAAGTGAGCCTATGAAAGTTGCCGAGTTGAAAAGCTTGTGTGTTAAAATTAATACACTTGCCTCACAACATCCTTGTGTTAGTTCCAAAATAACAGTTTATAGTGAAAAATTTACTTTGGTATTATGTAAGGGTTTGAGAAAATTTGAAAATGATACTCTGTTATTGCTTTAGTGAAGACAATATTATGATAATGTAAAAAATTAACTGAAAGTAAAAAATGAATGCAAAATGGGAGATGAATTTCCTGAATTGTATTGTAGCAGTTTCACTGCAGTTAAACATTTATGGGGTGGTGAAGGTATTCACAAAATGTCTACTTAACACCTTAAGTCAATCATAGTGAAACGTTGGTGCATATTTTGGGTCAGACAGTTTAAGTTAGACTGATATTGTGAAAAAAGGATATAGCTCACAGTTACACCCAAATAATGTAAAATGCTCTCCATGACATATAAAATACTCTCCTTAACTCAAGGGGCAAGGGAGATTACCATCGACTCGGTCACGGCTCAGATGACCATGTGAGAAGACCTCGGAAAGTGGCAGCCTTGCAAGACAAGAAGGTTATTTGTATAGCTACAGGGTCATTGCACTGTGTAGCTTGCACTAGTAAAGGTAAGATGGTGAATTCATTGCAAACTTATGAATTCTCATGATTTTTCCTCATTTATGAAAAACTTCTAACAGTCTGACTTCCGTTTATCATAATTACTGTTACATTTGGGAGGATCTGCTAGGTTACCAAACTGTTTAGTTTCACTCTGACAAAATACGAATAATGAAAATTTCCGTTAGACATAAAGTTACAAAAGTGTTAAACCAATGTGTAAGGTATAAACTTAAAAGTTTAACGTAGCTGTGAATGAAAAGTCTACTCACATTTGTGCTGCAAATACTGAAAATGTCATGGTGGGTTTTATATCAAAAATTTAGTTTTTGTGCTAGAATTCTGACTATCTTATATTCAATTGACTGCTGAAAATGCATTGAAAAGTGTGACTTCTATGACAGAAGTCACAGAATATGTTAAATTTTCAGTTACAATGTTCATAATTCATTACCAGTTCTTGCACTGATCTTTGAAATCAAATGTTCCAACCTCCTTCACAGGTGAAGTCTTTGCATGGGGTGATAATGATGAAGGCCAGTTAGGGGATGGTACCACCAATGCTATTCAAAGACCTAGGGTTGTGGCAGCATTACAAGGTATGAATCAGAAATATTTTTTGCGATGGTGGTAGTCTGTGCCATTTAGCATCCTGAATTTGGGTAGACCAAAGTCACTTTTCTTCCCCATGCAAGTTCAGTAGGACTTATGTTCTCTTACTCATAGTGATACACTTGTAATTTATACCTGTCAATTCCCATGGATGACATCCTGTCCCTTCACCTCCACTGGCTACACCAAGAACAGCCTTCAAGGGTGTATTTACCAACAGCGTACATGTTGTTGGAGTCTGTGGGATGTGTGCAAAGAGATGAGAATTGGTGGCATCCATGGGATATATGCCAATGCATTGGGAAGACGCTTTATGATAAACTGTTCCTGCACGTAATTTCCATAATTTGTAAAATGGGTTTGTGAACAAAAAAATTTGGTGATAGTGGCTTATTGGCAACAAAAACAATGCTTTACCCAGTAAGTTTAACAAAGTAACCAAAGTGCAAGTACCCATAAAAAATATCATATATCATATGCTTTGTCTCCAAGATGGCCTTCCTTTACTGTGTCTTGAGTAGTTGGTGTTGGAGCGTACTTCGCTATTACGGTTAGTACAGCTCACTCGGGTATAGGGTCCTCGATGAGCCAGTTGGCTAACTGACCCTCAAACGTTAAACTTAATGGTTCGTACCTTAAACTATGAGTAAATGTAAGCAAGAGATTTCATTGGTCTGTGACTGTACACAAATTTTTTCAAACATTTTTTGTACCATTTTCCTCAAACAGACAAGAAAATTACAAATGTGGCATGTGGTTCTGCCCACACTGTGGCCTGGTCTACAAGTAAGCCTATCCATGCTGGCAGACTACCCTCTAAGATACCCATGGAGTACAACCTTCTCAAGGACATACCCATCCACGTCATCAGGAATCGGTTGGTCCTGCTTCACCACTTTTCAGAACTCTTCTGCCCATCCATTCCAATGTTTGACCTCCATGAGAAACCAGAGAGTGGAGGTTCCTCTATGGGTACCCTGGCTGGTATTGATGCACTGAGGGGTCTGTTGGTGTCCACAGGAAAGGTGGGTACAAAGTATTTGTTTTGTAGGTATTAGCAAAGATCACTCATCAGAAATTTACCCTAAGCATGTTTCAAGTAAACAGCTTGTCTGTAGCTACACCATATAGTCTTGTCAGTAAGTTTATGTTGAATCTGGTATAGTGATAACAGTAAGTTTTGTCTGTATCAAAGAAAGTAGTAGCAGGATTAAAATGCAGCTGTAGCATGTACTGCAATTAATTTCTACTAAAGCAAATTTTCAATTTGTCCATATCATCTGTTATTAATGGAGCAAGATATCTTTTGAAATTGATAAATGAATTCTGTTCAACAATGCATGGAGTTTTCTTTTGTTTGTTGTTCACAGGAGGCTGCATTCCGAAAGGTTGTCCAAGCTACCATGGTCCGAGAAAGGCAGCATGGGCCCGTCATTGAACTAAACCGCATACAAGTAAAGAGGTCAAGAAGCAAAGGGGGCCTTGCAGGACCAGACGGGACCAAATCAGTGTTTGGACAGACATGTACTAAACTCATGCAGTTTGGGTCAGACAATCTTTTGTTACCTCATCGAGTGTGGAAAGTCAAGTTTATTGGTAAGGAAAAGTTTAAAACTGATTGTAAGTCCTGTGGTGGGATCAGACCCTTACAGACAGGACACGAGAACATTAATGTGCTAGGTTGCAGCTACTTTGACTTCTGTTGATTACAAGGTTGAAGAGCTGGGTAACAAACCTCTGAAGAGGTTTCATTTGAGAAGTCGTCATGAGCTTGTCAAGGACAAAAACTAAACCAAGTTTCACACTTTTCATTAGAAATTTATACCAGAAAGGAAACATTGAGAATGAAGACTTTGGAACTTTGCACAGTTGTGATATGCTTTGAAAATCAATAATCTAATACTTCATCCTAAAAACCACAACTAAGGGAAAGTTTTATTTGTCTTGGGGATTTTGACCCCCTTACAGGCTTTGAATTTGTGGTTTTCCAAATTGAGTTAAAAATGTCTGTAGCTCATGTCAAGGATCCTAAAAAGCTTAAGCTGAGTTAGAGATGTGAACATGTACATTAAAAATACTAGACAGTGTTTACATTTGCTACTTTCTTACTAACAGAGTTTCCACAACCTGGAAAAGGTCACATTAAAGTAACGAAATTATGTTTTCACTCGTCAAGCCTGGACTATGTCAAGGAATGTTGTAACACATAGCAGAAATCATGAGAAATTCATGAAAGGGTGAAAGGACTATGTAATTCCTTTTTAATGCATGTCCAAAATGTATTTTATGCTTGAGTTTTCTGCTATGCAGTCATGGATTTTTGTTAATTTGGTCATGAGAAAAGGTTAAAGTCACAAAATTTAATTGTCTTAAAGTGCTAGAATCCTTTTATAAATTTATTGGCACCTTATGTATGACATTGAATTATCTTTATAGTAGCAATATCACACTTTGCTTTATATCATTATTGTACTGTGTCATCCTTATAGGAGAGAGTGTTGATGATTGTGGAGGTGGCTACAGTGAATCCATAGCTGAGATGTGTGATGAGTTACAGAATGGTTCTACCCCACTCCTCATCCTCACCCCTAATGGAAGAGATGAGAGTGGAGCCAACAGAGATTGCTTCTTACTGAATCCAGCAGCTGTTTCACCTGCCCATCAAAATATGTTCCGCTTCTTAGGTAAATAATTACCTACTTTGTATGATTTTTAGGTCAAAAGATAAGTTAATGCCAGGTGTTTTTTCTTTAATGCTTTAATGTAAAATTTGTTCCTTCATATACATGTTCCATTGCTGTGAGATATGTCAAGAAAGTTCAAACAGTAGGCTACTTTTGACCTACCTTCCAAGAGGTTGTTCATAGAGCATGTTAGCTTCTGTCATGCAAGCACAAATTGTTTGAATCATCAGGAGTCACCCTCTGTCCTGCCCTGTGGTGATGATGAGAGATTGCCCAACTTGAGATATTTGTCACCATTGGTGAAGTTAAATTGTTCACTATCTTCACACCTTCTTTAAAATAAGCAGGCATCAAGTTTGAAGTATTCATTTGTTAGAAAGAATGAAGTGATTTGATGGGAAGGGCAGGGGAGGTAGGGGGCATGTGCATGAAGTAACATTTATACCTTTCTCTGTTGGCAACAGTGAGGTGTTGTAGAATGTTTTCTGACCTTTGATCTCTTATGTTACCTTGCAGGAGTCTTGATTGGCATTGCCATACGAACAGGCAGCCCCCTTAGTCTCTCTCTTGCTGAACCTGTCTGGAAGCAGCTGGCTGATATGCCCTTGACTGTTGCTGATCTTACTGAAGTAGACAAGGATTATGTTCCTGGTAAGAATTTTGAAGGCAGTGTTTCTATTGGTTGCATTTGAAGTATCACAAGTGAACTTATGTTTTTGTAGCTGGCAAAATAAATATTCTTTCAATGAAAACATGGTTGGTTGCCATGTGTGAATATTCATCATTATCAGTTTATGATTCCAGTGAAAGAGAAACCTATGCAGCCATAACAGTGTGGTGTGGGAGTGTGTATGGTATCCATATAAAAGTTTATTTGTGTCAACATGGCGTAGGTATTTTCATTAGGAAAATTTTAATAGTTCAGTGGGTGTTGTGTGAGGTGCTTGTTGCCAGTGAGGCCTGTTTATGCTCCTGTAGCCCAAGTCCATACTGGAAGAGCTATGGGCACTGTAATCCATGACATATGCTCTCATGCTTGTTGTGTACTTGAAGTTGTTCAGTGTTAGTCAAACATTTCTTACATTGTTCAAAATTATTTTAAAAAATTAATTTTAGTGGTGATAGTAGTTACTGACATAGTCAGTGCTAGCTCAGATAGGAATATTTTGTAGAGGATTACCCCCATCCCCACCCCCTTTCAGGTATGTTTGCAGGTTAGTTGCCCCATGCCAGTAACCTATGAAGTAATATCAGCAAGCTTCTAATCAGTGTGGTCATTGCTTTTACTTATTAAGTTTGTCATGACCCACTGGTTGAGAAACACTTATTTAAAGGACTGTAGCTGTTCTGTATAGTGTCTGGCAACATTACAGCAGTTGACCTTGCCCTATTCATGACCTACTTCACCTCCCCTTTCCTCAGATGCCAATCTGCTGGCCTGGGTACAGTTCATGTTTCCTCTTTTTTGTGAAAGGTTTTCTTTTTTTGTTATGTAAACTAGCTCTGGTCATTTAATTGCCAGAGATTCCTGGAGCGTCTGTTTCCTTGTAACATTCTTAACCTATTTGTCTCACTCCTCTTGCTTTATCATTTACCTGGTAACACCCAGTCTGCATAATGTGCTCTTGCTTTTCTCATGAATATATATGAAGTTCCCTCCCCCAGTTATATCAGCTCTGTGTTCATCTTCAGTGGATGCTATCCCTACTCATTAATATGTTATGCATCTTCTCTTAATCAGATAGGTTATCATACTGTCTTGTATCCTGAAGTTGACCTTAATTCATGTTACAAACACCTGGCCTTACATCTTTTATTCTCAATTCTGCCTTTTGTTTCACAGCTGACCTATATCTATTTATAGTCATGCTTTAAGGAAGTCTTTTGTTAGTCACACTCCTTTGGTGGTTCCCCAACTGCTTGTTTTGATATTTAACTTGAAGGCATGTCCCTGTATGCTTTCATGGACTTACTTTGCTCATTAATATTTATGAAGTCCCTCCCACAATTATGTTAGCACAGTGTTCATCTTCTTATAGCACAAATTCTTCATCCCATGATCAGAAAGACTATCATACTGTCTTGTATCCTGAAGTTGACCTTAATCATGTTACAAACACCTGGCTTTACATCTTTTATCCTCCTCATCTCTTTTGTTTCCCAGCTGACCTAGATCTATTTATAGTTATCATAGTTTGATATCAAGTCAAACACCTGGCTCTACATCCTTTGTTCTTATTTCATTCTTTTGTTTCCCTGCTGAGCTATATCTGTTTATAATCGTCTTTTGTTAGTCTCACTCCCTGGGTGGCTGCTGTTTGGTTTGTCTTATATCATTTTAGAATGAACACCTGTCTGTATAAATTAGAAACACCTGTGAATCAGAGTTATTTTAGTGCCTATGAATAGTCATTGCATTGACATGCCAGACAGAGTTCAGAAAGGTGAACAAACTTTCACCTATTTTGAGAAGGATAACTTGTAAATTAATATGATGTATGGTATTATGCCCTATGGGGAGCCCTTGTAACCAGGTTGTGATGGATATGATACTTAGCTTGATCATACTTTGGCATACTAACCATGTTGCTTTTGTGGGAAAGGGTGAGGAAGGGGTGGGTTACATGAAAAGTGCAGAGCTTGCATTGGTCTTTCTGTATTGCCACAGTGGAATGACCACTTTACCATACCTTAACTGTATTTATAGATTTCAATAATGGTTCAGTTCAGACACAATGGTATTTCTGGTGCAAAAAGTAAAGGTATTGTAGAAGGAAGACATTTAACCTTGATGCATTTTTGAATTTGACATTTTGGGGTGTTTTGTCCATGGGAGCAGGGCTGTCTTTAAAAGTAGGGTGGCCGTTTTGCTGTAATGGGGGACAGTACAATCATTCAGTGGATCTCAGCCCATGTTGAAGGTCAGGGGATGAAAACCCCTGAAGCTCTCTCTTCATGGCATGGAGTCTTATGTAATGACATAATCAAAATCTGTATGCATTTTTATTTCATGTGGGGGGGGGGGGGAGGAGTGGCATGGGGAGGGGGTGGGTTGGATAATTGGGCAGTGTTTGAAAGTGAGGTGACTATTTTGTTGTAATTTGGGGGCTGACTCCATCCCCTTGTGTGATCTAATGGCAGAGCCACTGTAGGGGAAGAAGTACCCTGAAGCTATCACTTCATGACAATACTGAATTGCTCACAGCTTATTATATGATGCAATGCAAAAGTGTTTTCTTCCTTAAAGTTGGGTTGCATGACAGTCTCAACTCTCTTATTCTGTCATGTCATGTATGAGAACTTTCAGTATTTGAAAAGTGATATTTATATCTTTTGAGTTCAAAGAAAATCAGATTTCATTGTATTCTGAGACTGCTCACTGCCTGGCTGCAAACAGTGACATTCACTATACAAGTACACCAATGTGTTGAAGAAATTTACAAATGCCCTTATCTCACCTTCCAGTAAAGAATCATTGGAAATCATTGAAATGGAAGAACTCCAAGCGATATAGATTACAATTCATATGCTGATGTGTTTGATGTTCACAGGTTTAATGTGTATTCGGGACATGGATGCAGAGGCATTTGCTCAGATGGAGATGCCATACAGTACCCCCAGTGTTACTGGTCATGATGTACCCCTTAGTATGAAACATTCACAGATTACATTAGAGAACAGAGGAGAATATGTCAGAGCTGCTCTTAACTACAGGTATGTGGATTTACTCCATATCTTCAAAACTGCAGAATTTATTGCCTCCCATCACCATCTTTTGGATTCCCCTTGTTGATAAGTTACTCAGCTGAAAGCTTCATGATCTAAATAATTCCAGATTATAGATCTTATGCATATAATGTCACAGGGCAGAAAGTGCTACCTCGTTTGGAGGAAAAACATGTATTATTGCAAGTTACACCAACAACTGCAGACAGCTGGTTTGTCAACCAGTCGTGTACACGCATAAGCCTACTTCATGCCGGTGCGAAAACTGTGCCATTTGTGCAGGTGTGCTTCATTGCTTTCCTCCAAACTGACATTGCGTGATGTGATGTCAATGCATAAGGTCTATAGCTAGGCAACTGACACAATGGATTTTTGTGGCATGTGTCTGGTTGCCAAGCAACTGCTGTAGGAGCTAACCAGATTTATGTGCTTGCTCTAACCAACAGACTCCATGAATTTGATGAACAGGTCCAGTGGGTACGAGAAGGCATGGCAAGGGTCATTCCTGTACCACTCTTATCCCTTTTCACAGGAGCAGAGCTGGAAACAATGGTAGGTGGTCATAAGTGGTCAGTGGTTGTATAGTTTGTAACTTAGCATGGAATAATTTAACAACTTTTAGTACCCAAAGGCTTGTTTTTTCAAGGTTTTAAGTATCCTTTTATCAATGTGGTTTAAATTCAGGAGGGAAGTGGTGCAATATTTCCATCTTTTTTGTTTTCATCTCCCTATTTTCGATAACGAATGCCAGTGATTGAATATTTGGGAGGGGGGGGGGGGCAAGGGGTGGATGTGCTGATGCCCTCACCCCATGATTGTCTGTAGACCTTGGAAAGTTACCTGGTTAATTGTGAAGTGTCTCAGCATTATATTTCTTAATGTTGCTGATATGCTGTATGGAATTTTAGTAACTTTGTATGCTATATATAGCAAAGTTTTATACTAGATGTGCTTCTTTTTACTCAAGAATTCCATTTTCAAAAGCAAAATTTCCATTTCAAAACCAAACAATTGAATAGTATCAGAGAAAAATAAAAGGTGTTTGAGACATCTTGCTCACTTCATATCACATGTGACTTGAAAAAGAAGAGGCATTTCATGGCAAAATAAGACCATTGCTTGTAATACCAAGCTGTTATCAAAAGATACATTTTTATCACTTTCATGAATTCTTTTCTTGTTAGGTTTGTGGTAGTCCAGACATACCCCTTCATCTACTGAAGTCAGTGGCAACTTACAAAGGAGTGGATGCCATGGCTCCACTGGTTCAGTGGTTTTGGGGTATCATGGAGGAATTTACCAACACAGAGAGGTCACTGTTCCTCCGGTTTGTGTGGGGGAGAACTAGGTTGCCAAGGACAATTGCTGACTTTAGAGGAAGGGACTTTGTTCTACAGGTGAGAAATGCATTCAAATGTGTATGTTTCACATGTTATTGTCATTTTGTTCAAAGGTAACAACTGAAGACAGTTACTTCCAAAATCCTTAGTTTTAGATTTTTTAGGATGAAATAAGTTGTACTAGGAGGGGATGATCCATGGGGCTTTTGAGGCCATGCCAGGGTGCTTTTCTTTTCATCTATGCAATTTAGTGCAAAAAATACTAGTTTACAGTTTAGGCCTAGATAATGTCTCTGCTTAGTACATAGCCATGATCTGTGAGTGCAGGGGTGAGCTACCAAATTGGGTTGAAGAGGCAAAAAGTTGAAATGCAAAGCTATGGATTGTGCAATGAAATTATGGTGCACATGCAGGTTTTGTTCTGCTATTGACATATCAGTGTACATAGTGTTAGATCTTGGAATTTTCAAAGGGGGGACTGTTGTAGAGGACATGAAATGTAGCACCTTTGACTACCTAGTGTGTTCCATTCTTAAACACAAATTGTACTTCTGTGTCCTCTATGCAGGACACCAGTATGGAGAAAGTTTGGCCTCCTGAATGCTCCAAATTGGAAGAAATGGCCTCTTGTCATATATGAATTTACAAGCATTGCTGACAATGTTTCTGTTGCTTTTGGAGTTTAGCTGGTGGAAACCTGGATTTCAAAAACTGGCTTCATGGTTACAGCTAGAGCTAGCTAATTGCACCCATAAGGATTTCAAAGTATCTCAAAGGGCTCTGCAAAAGTGGGCATTGAGCCATTCATTGCCCACACTTAGCCAGTCTGTGTGCAAGTGTATTTTAAGTTTCTTGTGTATCATCCATAATAGGACAAATTGTGTATTTCATTGTGATAGGATTTATTAGGTTTTGCAACCTCTGTCACAAACTCTTGCATTAAAGAATTTCATTCAAATCATGGACCTATTATCAGGAGATCCTGAAGCAAATCTTCTTTCCTTTGCACAGGTCTTGGATAAATACAACCCCCCAGATTACTTCCTACCAGAGTCATACACCTGCTTCTTCCTTCTCAAATTGCCTCGTTACTCCTCCAAGGACATCTTGAGAGAAAAGCTGAAGTATGCCATCTATTTCTGCAAGTCAATAGACACTGACGATTATGCACGGATTGCGCTTACTGGAGAGGCGGCTGGTGGAGAGTCTACAGAAGATGATAGTGAAGAAGAGGAGATAGATTCCATTGACTTTGATTCAGACGTTCGACCAGAGGAGTAGGATTGCTATTAGTGGCTGAAGAAAGTCTTTCATTGCAAAAACGCGTGAGAGAACAGAGAAGTCGATTTATCTGCCTAGATTATGACAATGTTTCCAGGTTAATGTTCTAAAAGCCAGAACTACTGGATCTGGCATTTTAGGAATTGTCTTGGCTTACAACATGTAACAAGGCACATCAAACAGAATTACTTGTTTGGGCATTTTAGCATTGGCTATGTATTTAATTTGAAATTGCCTGGATTTTCTCCAGTTTCTTCAGGGTCCTGTGGTAATATGAGTGATGTATGCTCATCCAATCTTACAACAGTAAAAAGATGCAGCACAAATTCGCTATTATTTCACAACAGTCTACGTTTTGAGCAGTCAGCACCTGTATGAATAGTCAATGGCAACGAATTGCCATTTAACATTTTATATCCTTACTGAATGCCAAATTTGGCTGGTTGTCTCACAGAATAACTGGCAGCCATGATGACAGATTTAGGAGAAGTGCTTGCAACAAATTAAAGTCCACTTGTTACAGATGTTCCATTCTTGGTGCTGCAGTAGCTTGTATCCTGTGATCCTTGCCATTGATTTCTGTTTTCCAAACTAGACTGCCTAAAAGGAGGACATTTTCAAGTTATTGGTATTGTCATAGATGTTATCATGAATGCTACTGTGGTAGATATTATCTGAAGTTTTATTGTGTTTGTCACCGAATCTGTATGGTGAATTTAGATCCAGACATTTGTGTTACATGTCTAAAACATAAAGCTTCTAAAAACGATGTGTCACTTTGAGGTATGGACTTTTGAGTATGTGTTACTTTGAAATAGTGTAATAGTTTGTCTCACAATATTGTATACTGCCACAGGAATAATTCCTGTCAATCTTAGAACTTAATTCAGTATTCAATTATTAAGCATCAGTCATTTCTGATAAGTTTCCTAAATCCCCTTAACGAAACTTAATCAAGGAATTTTTTTTTTTATTTTGTATTTTGATTTTTGCTGATTAAGATTTTATATGGCTCCTTTGCAGTGTATGTAGCCAGTATTCACTTGTCATAATCTTGTACTGTGTGTACTAAGTAGTATCCACTTAAAAAACAAAATGTTAAGAAAATATCTTGCAGGATGGAAGATATGGTGTAAATCTGATGTTGTGAGATGTATCCTTTTGTGTGCAATGTTTTTCTTTCAAATTCTTTGTTTACTTTTGTTTCTGAAAAATCAAATTAGTGTTTGGGTGAGATGCTTACATTTCATCGTTAATGATCTGCATGTTATTTATACACACTAAGATGGTGAATTAAATTATGGTAAATTTTGCACGAGATGTTTTTTTCTTTTAATGTCTGAACTTCTTTGGTTCTTGTAGCAGACATTTTGTTTTTCTTAATTTTTTTCTTTTAGTTTTTGAAATTCTCATCAACTGTTATACATTTGTGTACTTAATTCTTTATTGAAATCTTAAAAGCAATTAGTTCTAGTTCTTTGAGTGAAAAAATCAGTGTTTATGTTTTCGTAGTATAATATGATACAGCAACAGACTACATCTTGCTAGAAACCATTGTTAACCAGTTAACTGCAGAATTAAAATGTTGCACCTTTCATCCCACTGTGGAATTAAGTACGTTGCATATATATATATACAAGATGGATATATCGGTCATGTGCAGTAGCATGAAGTTAGGACATGATGGATGTATCCGTCATACGCAGTTAATGGTTTACGTTCTTTTAATTTTCAAAAGATGTAGCAGTGGGTGCAATGTGGTGTATCGTTGACAGAATTGCTCAAATATTGACTTTGTAAAATCATGTAGGTAACTATTTATGGGAATAATTACTAAATTTAATGATGTGAACATATATACTTGGCTGCTGTTATTCATAAAATAATTTATCTGTTGAAGGCAGTATCATTCTTAAAAAAGTTTGATACAAGTTTAACATGTTTTAAGTATTGTTTATGTGAGTATATTACCTTTGTTAAAATAACTTTCACATACATATTGCACAGTTCTCCTTGATAAGGTTGTAATGGTTAGGATGGTATGTCACTAGTAACCTGTTATGTAGCCTAACCAGTTGTTTTGACAAACTGCTAACTGAATTATATCTAGTGCAAAGTGTTGCCGTCACTAAGTCAACATTCGTAACTTTCATAAAATATAAACATGCTTGTGTGATGCTTTTTATATTGTAATTATTTAGTGTCACCAATGCAAGTGATATTTTTCTGTGCAAAGTAATAAGTGCTATCGTTACCAACAGCTTGCAATCCTTATGAAACAAGAATCATAGAAAGAAAACTGAATGAGATTTGGTATTAATTTTTTGGTTGAAGTAGTTCAAGGCTTTGGAAAAATTGCTACTGATTTAGAGAAAGTCTCCCAGCCTGGCCCATACAGCACATGGGGAATGCAGTCTATCACAGCCACTGTACAGCAAGCACAGAAAAAAATATATTAACACGCTCTCTCCCCTCTCCCCCATCACTTAAGACCTGGTAAAGGCAGGTTTAGCAGTGGTCGTATGTAACCAAAAGCAACTTCACAATCACTGCCAGATTGGACTGTGGAGAGCAATGGCATAAAGGTCTGGTCAGACTGCATCTTAGTGGAACATGTGTGTGAATAAATGTATATACCAAACAGGAGAGCTGTTTTGACCATTTATGGTCTTTAATACCTTTGTAGTATGAGCCACTCTTAATAAGTGCAAGACCTTGAAGTACAGTGACAAAATGAGGGACAAATAGCCTGCATTGCTTGTGAGTAGTATTTTATTGTTAAAAGAGACCTCCAGTATATTTCATAGATTATTTGGTTAGAACCTACTTTTATTTACAAAACTTTGGTACAAAACAGCCTGTCAAATGTAAGGGAGTGTACCCCTTTTATGTATCCCCCTTTCATATGAGAAGAGGAGCATTCCATCTTCCCCCTCCCCGCCATCCTCTTTGTGCCCCAACCTCTTTTACTCCACATTGGGGAAACCTTGATGAGAAGTGGGCATGTTCCATCCAGTGAGGTATCATAAAATAGCACAGCTTCATTTGCCTGAGCTGAGCTGCAGCCATGCTTTATTTAGATACTAATTACAATAGCAAGATTAAAAAAAATTCCATTGAAATGAGTGCATGAACCAAGTATGACTGCAGCCTCTGCAGCTTGGCTGAGGTAGCTGCAGCCTGAGGTTTTGACATGATGCCTTACTGCATCGATGCAGCAGTATATAGCCACTGCTAATGCCTACAAATGTTAGTGGGTATTTGAACCCTTAGATATTTTGTGGCATGTAAGGCCATTTGCATTATGAAATATGGGGCTGTACTGAAATGTAGTATCGGTGTCAGTATCAAAGCTACAACATGGTACTGCAAGTTTATGGACCAGCACTGTGTTAATTTAGAAATGCCTTTCAAGTGTCATGCAATACTAGGACAGTTCACTGACTTGACTTACCCAGGAATCCATTCAAAGGATTGTACTTGTTAAAGGGAAAATGACGTCACCCAATTTGGATTAGTGTACCCGGGAATGCCTTTTCATGAATGGCTCTTGAGATTCATATGACAATATTTCTCTCACTGAATTGTGAAATTTGGGCAGAGTAACACCTTAGCTTACCTTGAATATGCAATATTTATGTTCTAAAATATCATGAAAGATACTTGAAGGGAAATAAAGAGGATATCTGTGAGATTTAGGTGTTGTTTCAAAATAAGTTTGGGGCAACTACTTATGCCCTTTAAACAGTAGCCATGACAACCCCCCATCCCCACCATACCAAGGCATAGGGGAGAATTAAGAGGGGATGTGATACCTGAAAATGTAGCATTCGTGCTTGATACCCGGCTTAGTCAGATGAAAGTCCAGGTAGGGTGGAGCATTATTTGGCTGTAAATTCCCACTAACGTCCATGTAAAGTTTCCCCACAGCATGGCAGCATTTCATATCAATGTACAGTGATAATAATGCAATTGCAGGTAAAGCGCCCAAGTCCCTGGAATTCTTTTTAGATAACTTCCTGCAAATCCTGAGGTGACATTCCCTGCCTATTCTTATCAATGAACATCCAGCCTACAAGTACAGTCAAAATTCTTGGTATAGCAGGGACTGAGTAGTTCGAACATTCCCGGCAAGTGTTACAACAGCCTTGCTATCACTCAGGTATGAGGAGGGCCATGGTTCTAATTGAAAAGTGCATTAAGATTGTTGGCCCATAACAAAACAAGTTTTCTTTCAAACTGTTTTGTCAAGCTTTGCTAACTTCAGCAAGATCAGTTGTCACTCTCACAGCAGGAATACTTATGAATGTCTAATTACCATATCATATGTACCATCCTGCTTGCATGAATATTTATAAAATTGTAAGTTCTTGAGTCAAAACATACAGGCCATTCAACTTCTTTGAAGCACTACCCTGCTGTGAGTTTGCAGGGTTAGAAAAGTTTCCATCCCAGCAAACTTTCCTAGTTTGTTAACATCCCTTCAGCAAACTCTTCACAGTTCTGACCAGATGTCCATCCAATGTCTCAGCCCTGAAATCAGCAGGAATGAGTCAGTGGTACATGGTAAGGCTCTCTGGTTACATCAACTGTTTGGAATATACTGGTTCTTATTCTTCATCAGCCAATGGAAGACAAACTCCTCACATATCTGTAGACTTGCAGCTCCATACCTTTCTCTGACTGGCTGCTCCAAGCCTAGCATAGAGCCAATAACTTCCTGTGAATGTTAAGTTTTGGACAAACAAATGTTAATGGCTATCACCACGCCTGCAAAAAGCTGGACATAAAGACGCATTGCATCTGCAAAAATTATGCTGCAGCGAGAAATTTTCATCTTAGTCCCAAATTAAGTAGACCAGGTGAGCTAGAAATTTTGGTTTTCAAAGTATGTGCACCCATGTAGTTTTGCAAGTTTTTCAGCCCTGGCTATTACATGATCACATTTGACACACTATGAAATTTACAGCTGTCATGACCTTGTTTGTATAAAGAGGGCATGGAAAGCCCAGGCAGGGTTGCCATCACATACAAAAAAATAAGGTCAATAAGACTTGCACTTTCTTCAGAAACATGTCGATGTACAAATACCAACTGTCACATGGACAGCAGTTTTGTGCCTGTGAATTTGAAGATTTTCTCTAAAACTGTCATACTTGGCTCTAAACATCTGTGATATGACTTCAAATCTGAGGACAACTGGTCCTCAAAGCCATGCACACATCATCTGTATAGGGGTTAGACTAGGGAGATAGGGTGTCAGCCTAACTTGATGCAACTAGTGCTGATGAGTCTGATGAAAAATCTTAATGTTGTGAACAATTTTGTTAGTGTATTTACCACTTAGCATTCCTCTTTCAATGATTTTGACACTTCATTTAGCAATATTCATAAATTAACATTACAGCTGAAGTTGGCATGAAGCCAATTTCTTAGGTAGATTACTGCAAAAACTGGGACACTTTAGTTCCCCAAAGGATTTAATTCAGACTTTTCTCAGACAAAACAGCTTAAGCTCAAACCCACCCTGAAAAGATAAATCCAAAATATACTGTCCACCTATGTAAAGTTCTACAATATGAAGGAATTATACAAACTGAAGTCTTGCTTGCCATTATAGTTTTCCACATATACAAGTTTCTTAAAGCTAAGATGCTTACCAGGCCATGTGATTTGGCAGCAACTGAATGCAAGAGACTGTCCATACTTTCTGTATTCCTACAAGTTATGGGAAAATGAGAAAGAAATATTAGGTATTATATAACACCTTATTAATTTCTCTACATTTGATTGGAGGACTGGTGGTCACATGCCATTGGTGATTCGGCACTATCATCAAGATTGTGGTGCTCGACCGTTGGTTAGTATATACTAACCCACGGTCGTTGGTTAGTAAATACTAACCAATGGCAATGACGTCACCGATCATTGCGGTACGTACAAGCTATCCCGCGACTCAATAAAATCACCGCAGCATTGGGGACCATACATTGCATATCGTACGTAATAGCCACGTAAACGCGTAGCGAGCAAACGACAAACCATGGAGCTGCGCTACACGGACAAACACGAACCATCGTGACCTCCAAAACACAACTTTAACCAACGACTAGATCAAGGTAGATAGTTTTAAGGTGTTATATAAAACAAATAATGAATGTTTTTAATTCGTGCAATAGTATGAATTATATTTCATTCGTTGAAAGATTTAACATTCTATTCAACTCGGCTTCGCCTCATTGAATAGAACGTTCAATCTTTCAACTCATGAAATATAATTCATACTATCGCACTCATAAACATTCATTATTTGTATACTATTAATGACAAGTAGATGTATTTGAAGATATCACACAATGGGACCATGGTTCCACAACAGGTCTTTAGCCAGGATTTCTGATCAGGGAGTCCACCAGCTGCAGTTTGAGGGAGGGGTCAGATGGATGGTGTCCCCTATCTTTCTCATACCATTGACCCCAAAATTTAGGTTATTGCACTACATATGCTTCCTAGAGAAGTTGCCTATGGGGAGATGGCTACAGATAAATGGACTTTCATTTGGCTAAAACATTTTTCCTGTGGCCTGGAAAATATCAAGAAAGTATGTAAAATTTTCAAATGCCATGAAATTTCTGGAGACTAACTTTTTTAAAGGATTGCAGGAAAGCATATTTTTACCCTAGATTTTGTCATAAATTTGAATGACTAGGGCACAGAAATTTTTTTAATCTGGTCTAAATTTTTCAGTATATGTTGTCCAAACCCCATACCAAAACTCCATACCTAACTCAACATACTTGTGGAGAAATCCCCCTAGGGCCCTGTTTCATAAAAGATTTACTATTCAGTAAGTTTGATTTCAGTAGGACTATTACAGGGTATATATTAAACTTAAGATTGATTGTAACTCTCTATAGAAAAGGCCCAGGTTTCCTTTAGGTGGCAGGAAGTGATGCCAAGTGGGGAAATTGCCTCATATTCCTTTTCTTATTCTTTATAATTGGATACCTTGTTTGTCCTTGAAATTTGATACTGTTGGAATGTCTAGATACTTCTCTGTGAAGACCTAGTGTAAAACTGTTCCATACCTATGGTATAGCAAACAAGTTATGAAATATTCCATACAATGGTATCAACATTATAAAGAAATACAAAAGCTACATCTCATCAGTTTGCCCAGATAACATCACAGGATTCCCATCATGCACTGCAGAAGCTGAAAAAATAGCACTTCTTCAAAAATTAGTATCTTCCAAATGCTACTGATGCTATTGAGACAGTGTTTCCACTGCTTAATACAGAAAATTTTACTGCCATTTTTGAATCATCAAATTTGGTCACCAGAACATGCTTTTAAGGGGAGGAACTCAGAGAGGCATAAAGGCAGCAGAGTACAAGGTTTCCATTATGAGTATGATCAGCTAGACAAAAACAATCCACCAACAACAGAGAGGGAAGTAAATACGGTAACATCTGATATGTTTGCTCATAACAGCCAAAAGTAGCAATCAAGTCATGATTCTGAGTTGATTTCTGCTGTGAAAAGGTATGGGAGGCAACATGGCAGATCAGATATTTTATATGTTATGCCTTATTGAGTTTCAGTAAATTCAATACCAATGAAAAGACCAAGCCCATAGCCAAGGGTGAATACCCAGGAAGGGGGGGGGGGGGGGGGTTGGCCTTTTTGAAAAATCTAAGAAAATTCAAAACTACCATTACCTTAATGCATTTAAGGGCCTGGATAAGAACAACAAACTGAAGCATTCTGTTGACCCAAGTAATTATTTATTGGCAAAGTTCAAACTAATGTGTGCTACAGTGACAAGCTAGCTGCATAAATGACTTACGTTTATACTTTCACCAGACGTGTACTGAGAACATACTTATGCTCACACTTCATTATACTAGTACTTATCCCTATTTGTACTCATGAAAAATGAATTGGTATTTGGCACACTTGTTGAAAGACATTTAAATATATTCAATACTTGTACTCAGCATCAAAGACACCACACTTGTATGCAAACCCATTACATTGTGCCCACCCTGCAAGATTTGCCTATCACAATATGAATATTTATATTTTACCCACGATACCAATGTCCATCTTCCAAACTGTCTTTGGAGTCTATTTTATGAAGATGTTTAGTAAGAGAAAATCATTTCTACAAAGTAAAAGATAAAACTGCACAGTAGCAGCATTTTTACCTCTCTGGATTTGAAGCTCTTTGTGAAAGTTGGTGTAGCAGGAAGTCCCTCAACAAATGAGCATCAATGATTACGTCTGAAAGAAAAGTACAAATATGATAGAGTTAATTTGACTAGAAACTGATAAAAAGTCAACTCAACTTAGTGAAATGGTTCTCCTAAAGCACATCCTCAGCACCACTTCCACCCACCCTGCATACTACATGAAACAGGATTTTAATTAACACTGTGCAGTCGATGATAATAACAACTGCAGATTCAAAAACAGTGACAGTTACTGAGAATGACTCTCACCTATTTGCTTTTATATTATCAGATACATATATCATCCTAACATCCCAAATGGGTACTACTGCTTCCTTTGGGAATCACAGTTCTTGCAGAATAACAAGAGACTGATCTGCTTTACACCTTGTCACAAGCTATAAAGGCCTCAGTAGACACTCGACTGAATGACTGGAAAGTCTGAAACAGACTTTTTTTTAACAAGATTGTATTTTTTATTCTTCTTTTGAAAACAAGTTGTATTTGATTACCATAGGAGTTGTCAGCTACACTCTGGTTCTCTTGACGATCAAAATCAGAGTTGATATCTTTCAATATTTTGTAAGTTGACTTGAGTTTTGTACATTTACCTGCAAACTGATAAAAAAGGAAATTATGACCATTAAATTCAAAGCCCTTACAAAAGCTACATTTTGCCAAAAACCTGGTATCTAATGAACACTGTAGTTGTACCCATTTTCTGCAAACACGCAAAAGTCGGAGCTAATTAAATATATTCTATACCACATGTGCATTCAATAAAATACTCTACAAGATGTATTTTACAGAGAAAAGCCTGACAAAAATGTTTTATGAGACTGAAAGGATGTATGTGAAATTTTGAAATGAAAATACACATGATGTTGCCATAGCAATGTTCCTTCCTAAGAATAACAAAAAACAAATCAAAAGTGTATACTTCAAGGATATTAAATGAAATGTTTAATCTTGCAAGTTTTTCAAACTTACAACCTTTCCAATATCAAAAATTTGAAAATTTTATACCCAATTTTGAAAATGTTTCAATATTTTTTTACAGTTCAGTATATGGAAAGCCATTTCACATGAAAGGCAGAGTTTGACTTAACAATTTTCCTATAGGCTTTCAAGTATGAATGGACTTTTGCCCAGAAAAAAAGGCTATTGCCCAACTGGCAATTTTTGCCCTGAAATTAAGATTTGCTTTTAATCTGGGAAAGCTGAATTCTCTGCCCTCTGACTACCTTGCCTCATACAACTATGAAGAAAGTGCTTGAGGAGAATTTAATTTCAATCAGAGCTGACCTCCACAAACTCTTGTTCTCCTAGTGAACCTCTACATGGATCTGTAGGTACTGTCTTCAACTGAACAGAGAGCAGCAAATGATGATAGAGCTCTGATGGAAGATGACTGTTCTCCAAGAGAATCTGAGAATGAAATAAAAACTATATTTTGATGTTACATGTTACTGCTTATCAACAGATTTAGGAGTTTGAACTGCTAGCTGAGAAGATAATACCCCTCATAAATGAATAACTAAAATCTTGCTGCACTTATTTACCACAATCAATGATAACTTAATTTACATGTACCCATATAACCCCTGGGTGGAGACAGGCTACTGCAATAAAGCTCTTGCTTTTGCACTTGGACAACACAGGCAATAATCAAGTCAACTGTGTTTGGATCACAAGTCAGAAACCTTTGTCCTTATATTTTCCCATGTTCAAAAATTAATTTAATTAAAATGTAAAAAAAAGAAACAGATGCTGTTCCTGAATATTTCACAGCATGCAGATGTCCAAAGTTATAAATAATTTTGTCCAAAATGGAACTGGATGGACTTTTAGCAGGAAATAATTCCACAATCCTCATTCACTGAAAAGAGACTGTGATAAAGTACTTTATTTTCATTCAAAATTTAGGAGTATCATTCACAAAAATTAACAAAGTCTATCAGCATGTCAAATGGCTTTTACAACAAACGAATGGTTTTACAACAATGGTCCCAGATCACTTGAATGGGGAGGTACTGTAATTTGGTGCATGTCTTGCAAACCATAGGTAGGGTGACCATTTCCAAATTCCCAAAAAGGAGATTGTGGCAATCTGTAGCTATGTCAGGTCGCTGCTACACACTCTCGCAATGTGTACACAGAAATTCCAGTACATGCCTACCAGGCTACACATCATACGTAATTGTGTATTACTCACTCAAACTAGTGACTGAGCATGCAGGGTTACAGTATAATGCTGTCACCTGCATATGTAACTGATGAGTACTGCCTATAGTTTGAGATGCATCAACAGATTTTTCTGTCAAATCATATTATATTGTTCACGATAGGAATGAACTTTTTGAATTTTTTTTCAGTTTTTTTTTACAGTGGTAGTTTATAAGATTTGTCATTATATCCTAGCAGGCCATTAAAAAGGAGAACAAATCAACATCTGGAGTCCATGTATAGCCAAACGGCGGACAGGCTGCTCCACAGCCAAGCAAAAGCACGAAACACTGGATGTATGGTCACACTTAATACCATACAGTAGGTTAGCGTCCCTGGTTATAATGCCAGTGCTCACAATTCTTAACTTGTGATTTGGGGAAAGCTCCGCACTCTCTGCCACCCACTGATAATTATCCTGACCTGTTTAAACATGTACATACAATATGTTGTCCCCAATATCAAACACAATTTCAGATTATACAATATATACATCAAAAAACATGCAGTTATTTCACAAGGATTTTGACTTTTGAATAATGCTGCCTATTGGCCTACATAGGGTTTAAGGTCAAAGTCAGCAAATTTGAATTTGGCATTTGTACTAACAATATCGAATATTAGATGCAAGTTTTGGCCAATCACATAAAAGCTGGCAATCTTGCTCCTGATGCTGCTAAATGCCGAGTGGATCTAAATAAACTTATTATATACCTTTGTTAGAATCTTTCTAGAATCTTTCAGATTTTCAGCTGTCAATCCATCCTTGATCACAAATGTACCTGGTTCTTTCTGTATCCTTTCAAGTCCACTGTTCAGCTTCTGTAAGAACCCTGGCCTGTTGACAACTTTTGAGTATAGCTGTTGAGGATTTGAAAGGAACAAGCATTTAAAACAGTTCCAGGCAGTATTAAAGCTAAGACGATCACACACAATCATCATAAAGAAATAATTAATGAAAAGTTTTTGCTTGATTTCAAAAGGGCATTCATTTTTGATATTGCAGAATCTGGCTTTTAATGCTGAGACAAACAGCTACACATGCTTGTGTAAGTTAATCATTAATCCAGACCTTGTAGGACTTTAAGCTAAGACAAATCTACCTTGTAAGTTGCAAGACTTTAGTCACACTAGCTCAGATGGGTTACCCAACTCTACTTCAGTCGTGACTCCTGACCAGGAGTCAAGTCAAGTCAAGTAACAACTCCACTTTCCTTGGAATCGTGACTGCTTGAGAAATTAAAGTGTACCTAAAGTCTAGAATTTCAAAAGTATGTGTTACAAAGTTTGAAATATGCATCCAAATGGTCCAACTCTCATCTTCAAAAGACATTCCTGAGCTGAGATGTAAAATGTTGAAGCTAATTCACTCAATTTAAAATGGTAGATTGCACAATAATTTGTGATGTCACTCTTGTAAGTAATTACTGTCTTTGTGTTTCTTTATTTTTTCGAAAGCCACTGCACCTTATGCCAAAATGTGATCACTGTCTTACTGTTAGGGTGGCATAGCTAGGTAATACAAGATAAACCATTTGGTACTACCCCGGTCGTCTAGAGGACTTCTCGATGTTGAAAGCCTAGTTCCTGTGCTGACTTCAACAGAAACTAATTTCAAGTTTGCTTTAATCCTTGAAGTACTTCAATATCATAACATGCTACTCGATAACCACTTTTCTCATAGCATTATCTGTTTAAAGACAGATACTCATCACCCCAAACTACACTTTTACTCGGGGAAAGCAAAACTCTCAATTGGTGATTGCTCTTTGATTGACATCAAATTAAGCCCTTTCCGTACAACATGCTTTGCAAGGAAACAGTTAATGTGTCAAGGTCATATAAACATCTTAATTTCAAAAGGAAACAAAAGCAGATAATGTGAGTTGTACAAGAAGGATATCACAAATTATTGCACAATCGACTATTTCAAATTAAGTGAGTAAATTTCAACATTTTATATCTCATCAACGGAATAAGCTATGAAAACGGGAGTTGGATGAATGAAATTCACTCTCCGATCTCTACAATATATATTCTTGTAGTTCTAGACTTAAGGTCCACTTTAATACAATGTCAATCACATGCACAAAAATCGTTCTTTGGAGTTAATATTTGTGTTATTTTGCAGGTTTTAGTGGAGTGTTTTTAACTAGCTCTTTGGGTTTTTTTCTTATTCAATTACAAGATGTTGGCTGATACAGTACAATTCTCTAAGATTTGAAGTTTGACATCTCAGCCATTGAGATGCTTGTAGTGTAAGCCACTAGAGTATTAAATACTCATTGAAGAGCGTAGTAATCAACGATTTATTGCTGTTAATGTTTATGTTCCTGCATAGGTTATGACATCATTTTAGGAGTCGCAAATCCATCCAGAGTCAGGACTAATGGGGCTGTGGGTATATATACCAGACTCTGAAATACTGGAGTCACCAAAGGCTAGTCAGAGAGCACCTTTCAAGCCAAGACTATGTATAATAGAATCCAGCCTTGTGCAAGAAATGAATGACCTCGGTCCATTCCAATCCTTTGATTTTGAAATTGCCAGGGGGAGTGGTTTAGCCAGGTTAACTCTCTAATGTGACATTCTGAATGGATGGCCTGGGGGAGAGGCTGCACCCTTCCCCTTTGGAAAAATGTTTCAATTTGAGAGATGCTTAGATGGCAAATAATGGTGCAATATTTGACCCAAATTTACCTTGTAAATGGGGTGAGAAGTTGTAATGAAAAGATTCTTTGCAAACCTGAATCAAGGTGAATTCTTTGAAATAAACATCTGTGCAGACTGCAGAAATTGCTCTTCAGATTTTTTTGTGTGACAGTACTTTGTGTTTGTGCAATGTTATTGCACAAATACACAATGGGAAATCACTGTATGGTGATGAGTCCAATCATTGACCCATTAAAAAAGTACAAATCTCATCTACTCTGCATATCAACCTGCCCAATGAAATGCTCTTTTCAGTGCATCGTTGTCCCAATGGCTGACAGCATCACCTTTACAACTTGAGAGGTGCCTAGATGGCAAATGGTGCAATATTTGGCCCCAATTTACCTAGCAAATGAAGGGAGAAACACAATTTGTAAAAGACTGATTCCTTGCATGCAAACTTGAATCAAGGAGATTCTTTGAAATAAACATCTGTGTAGGAATTGCTCTTCAGACTTTTTGTGTGACATTACTTTGCATTCGTGTATATGTTTGTAGCACAATTATGCACTGCATAAATTACTGAATGTGTAATTACAGTATTGACCAATTAAAGCACTCCAAAGTTCAAATCTCACCTTTTCTGCATATTTAGCCCAATGAAATGCTCTTTTCAGTGCATCATCATCCCATTGGCTGACAGCATCACCTTTACAAGTATTCAATAGTTGCACAAAAGTTTTGATGTTTCGAAAAATTTCATAATCCATTGTGTTGTATTTAACTGTCAATCTTGATCAAAGTCACACCTGTAATAGACAACATGCAGAAGTAGATTGTAGACCGTTATGCTGTTATCTACTATACATCTGTAAATGCATCTGGCAAAGCAAGGTGGGAGGGGGGAGCTCAAGCTCCCTTGTCATGAGTGGGGTCAAAGTATGCTTCAGCCTCCCTCCTCCCCCTCCCCCACTTCCACTTTTTGAAAACAAAAAACCCTTATTTATCAAAGATTTACAGTGAAAATATCAAACTTCAATAAATGTAGCCTGCTTCAAAAACTGCTCAAAATTTAGCAAATTTCATCTACGGACCTTCAAACAGGAAAAAACTTTTCCAAAGGATTCCTCCCCCTGGACAACCCCCACCATCAGCCAAGAACAATTTCCTGTCCCTTATGTAAAGGGATATTAAAGTAGGCTATGTATGCTAGAACTGCAAATTGCAGTGCATTCTTCAGCTTCATGTGTGCAATTCAAATAGCTGGTACACATGTAGTAGGCCTGCCAGGCCCCCTACAGTGTTTTCTGGCAGTCATATTGGTTACACCTCTGTGTGCCGACGTCTCTATGTAGCAAAACCTGCACCCATAACACTTTTACCCTAACCTAACCCTAATCTAACCCTTGTCCTAAAACTGACCTTCATGTACACTTTCGGAATGTAGAGACATCGGAACAAAGAAATGTCGGAACAGATAGCTGTCCCCATTATATTTCAGGCCTAAAAGGGCAGCTATTTAACAATACTAATTAAGGGACCACAAACAGTAGGGGCACCAGGATTTTAAATGTGGGGGCAAATGGAGGGCAAAAGAACATGGGGGGCAAAAAAATTTTTGCGCAAAGCGCAAGCTTTAGCGGGTGGGGTCCAGGGGCAAAGCCCCGATGGGGGTCCAGGAGGCAAAGCAGCAGAAAGCTCTGAGGTTTTTGCAATTTATCACTGGGTGAAAATTATGCCTCAGGAAAGATATTTTTGGTTCGTAATGCATCATCAAATGTAAAGATTCCAAATAATTTTAATGTATTAGGCTATTCTTCCTGTCAGGCTACTGCATCTTTAAGTGGGTGGGGTCCAGGGGCTGCCTTTGGGCCCCTGGTGGGGTCCAGGGGGCGAATCCTCTAGAAACTCTGAGGTTTTAGCATATCTGTGGGTGAAAAATTGTCTCAGGATGGATATATTTTGGTTCATAATGCATCATCAAATGCAAAGATTCCAAATAGTTTTCATGTATTAGGGTATTCCTCTCACCAGACCACTATAGACTACCTTTAAGCGGTTGGGTTCCAGAGGCCCACCTTAGAGTCCCTGGTGGGGGTCCAGGAGGGAAAGCCCCCGGAAGCTCCGAGCTTTTAGCATATCTCTTGGTAAAAATTAAACCTGAGGATAGGTATATTTTGGTTTATAATACATCACCCAATGCATAGATTCCAAATAATTTCAATGTATTAGGCTATTCCTCCCGTCAGGCCACTTTATTTCAGGAGCTGAGTGAGGGGGGCATATGAGGGGCAGAGCTTCTGACTGGGGGGAAAATTCCCCTATGCCTCCCCTTGGTGCTACCACTGACCACAAATGTGGAAGAAGTCTTAATTTACCTTAACAAGTTCACATTGGTTGGCTGGCCAACTAATTTGGAGAGTCAGTTCTATAATTACAGTTTTTCTAGGGCAAATATGTCTCAGCTAGCCACCTAGGAAAAATGTCTTGTACACTCATGGCCAGAACATCCTGTAGAGATTGTGTTAATATGATATATGCTATGCCAGTGTTTCTTATAATTACTACACTGGCCACTAGGCAAGGCAGTATAGCCTGCAAGGGGGCAGGAGGGCTACTGCCCCCCTGAGATTTCCAAATTGTAAATGAAAGTTGGCATTCTTGAGAAAAAACGCTGAAGTACTAAAAATTTCGTTGACAAAATTATGATTTCAAGGCCCCAAATATCTGGAAATCGCATATAAGGGTCCCCTTTTCCCAAAATTTATTCCGGGCCCCCTCCATAGGCACGTTCTTATGCGGGTTTCTCTTTCTGATGAATGAACCATCTTCCTCCTACAAAATACACCGGTTGAATACACCAGCATATATGATGGCTAAAGATAAATAGTCTATGATTACCTCTTATTATTAGCTAAACTCAATGAGCTGGTAAAGTAACTGTCAATTAAGGGCATTTAGGTGCCGCAAACTTATTTTGAAACAACAGCTAAATCTCACAAATATCCCTCTTATTTCACTTCAAGTATCTTTCACGATATGTTAGAATATAAATATTGCATATTCAAGGTTAACCAAGGAGTTACTCCACATGTGAATTTCACAAAATCAGTGAGAAGCATACTGTAACATGATTCTCAAAAGCCATTCAAGAAATAGGATACTACCCAGGTACAAATTCAAATTGGGGTGACTGCATTTTCCCTTTTAATTGAAATTTTAGTTTTCTTCTTGAAATCTAAATTTGTTTTTTACGCATCATGGAACCTAAAAGAAAAGAATGCTTAGATGCAACTTTAAGGTCTAAAATGTGTCATTTCACCTCATCTGGAAGATATTTCAACCAAACAATTTCTTGCAGAGCCTACCCTACAATTACACGCCAACCAGTGATGGCTTCCCAGTTGCATATAAAGAGCGCTAGGGAGAAAACCGCACTCCAGGCTGGGTACCAGCCTTGTAAGGGTGCCATGCTGCAACCGAGAAATTCAGTAAATTAAAATTGCAGATCATTGCAGATCGTTATCTGTTTAAAACTTAACCAAAGATAATTAACACCATTGTGGATCTAGAAAAACTTAGTAAAAGACAAATATCTCAAAGAGTAACAGTGTCATCCCACCTTCAATTACACGTACCCTACCAAAGTAGGAAAAAGATCACTAAATAATGAGTATTCCTAAACATATAATCAATTCAACGCTTTACGAAGCTTCACCAAAAATAGCACCATTTTGCATCCGAGCCACCTAGGCCTAGCTCAATAAGACAAAAATTTCTCATAAGACTATAGAGTGATATCCCCTTCTCGCAAACAGACCTCTTGACTTATGCCCAGCCAAAAATAGGAAGAATATCACTAAATAATCAGATAATGACAATTAATGCTCCTATCAATTGTATGAAGGACTATCAGACCCCCGGACAGGGTACATCACCGGGTGTGTCACGGTTACTGAAAAATGTGACTCAGGGTGCGTCAATGGCACACGGCTGATACGTCAGTTAGTCTGAATGATGTGCGTCATGGTGAGTCAAATGTCCAACTCCAAACCAGTTGCAGTAGTCTCGCCACACTAGGCCTAGACCTTCTTATCTAGTTGTTTCTGGAACATGTTAACAAAATACCACGATATGTAAATACTTGAAACCCAGAGCCTTATCTTTTTTGCGAGAAAAAAAAATCGGGAATCTTACGTTTTCCTCGTTCTGGACTCTTCAGCCAGTGCATGGACCAACAAAAAATTAACATATAGGGCCTAGGCTACTTCCAACCAATCTGGTAGAGTTATGAACTAACAAGTCAAAATTTCGATTTTTATTCAGCCCAGCAACGTCAACAGTATTGGTGTATTTAATTGATGACATTTTTAATGTGTACGCGTACTTTCACTGAGGGAGGTGTATATGCAGTTGTCAATATTGGCTGTTCCATAGCTGCCAACTCTCACGGTTTCACCGTGAGTCTCACGGTTTTTTACTCATCTCACGGTCAAATCTCCAAAACTCACGGTGAAAAACTAAGATAAAGTCGTTAAGAAAATATTGTGTTATTGCAAATATTAGGCTATAATTCAGGGATGTAAGTTTTCCTCATTAAAAAGAATTGAGATAATCCTCCTTCTTTCTCTTGTATTTCTGTCATATTTTTTCCAGACCGGAAGTACGGAAAAACATCTGGAAACAGTGGATGGAATTTTGTTGAAGTGCAAACAGAAAAACATGCAAAAAAAAAATGCACCCTGAACAGTGTATCTATATTTAAGCAACTGGTAAATTGAGTACCTGTACTGTTCAAATTAATCTGCTACACAAGTGAAGACTTGATCTTAAAGACAGACAGTCATCACCCCAAAGTATATTTTTAGTGTATGTATATCAAAATTCTCAGTTGGTGACTGCTCTTTGATTGACATCAAAGTTTGAAAATTTGAAAGATCCAGAGTAGCTCACATTCCACACAAGGCAGAGAGAGTACTTTTATTACATTTTATAGCCTTGTATGCTCACCAGGACATGGCCTTAAGCAATAAAACAGGTTTATTCTTGCACAAGGAAGAGCCTCATAGAGTTATGGGAGGAGCTAGAAGATGCATAGTTGGGAGAATTGGAACTGTCTGGGATCATGAAAATTCCCCTTTAAGATGGCATCATGAATGATCTTAATTTCTTGTATTATTGTAAAGGTTTACGATATGTTGACTATATGTGACACTGTTACGAGAAAGTACTCAAAACTTCAGACAATCCCCATGAAGATACGCTTGGACAAATTCTGATGAAACTGTACACACAGTGATGACAGGATAGTTGGTTATCCGTGATGGAAGGGATTTGGAATCAAAGGTCATCTAGGGGTCATTTGGGATTACTTTATCTAAAAGTAAAATACCTTATGTCCTAGCTTATGACATAAGGATATCTTTGGGTGTTCATTGATGTGATATAATTTGGCACTAGGTCCATACAGGGTGATCACAAATTTAAGGTCAATGGTCATCTAGTGGTCATTTTATGGAAAAACAAAAAATACCTTGGTTTCTACAGATGTAGTAATTGTTTGGAGTGTTCATTGTTGTGGTACTGCATAAGTTTGGCAATAGCCCAATAATGGGTGTTCAAGAACTTTATATGAGCGGTCATTTAGCAGTCATATGTTGCGATCATTTCATGTGAAAACAAAAAGTGCATTGCCTTCTACTAATGCAGGGAAAATTTTGGGTGTTTAACGTACTTTATTGGAAGTAGGCTACATGAAAGGTGTTCAGAAGTTTTTCACGTCTTGCAGTGATATTTTTGTTCTCATAAAAAACAACTGGGACTTGAGATTTACAGTGCACCATTTTGCACCTCAGCTCCCCCGAAAGCAAAAATTGTCCAAAAGGGGATGGGGAATCCCCTCTCCGTTTACCCACCCCAGGATGGCATTCTCTTTATAAAACCTATAATTTTCAGTATTTTTTACCCTGCACTCACTGTAGGCCTACATTCCTGCTATATACACACGATGAACGATGATTGCAAACCAATGCATAGTTGAAACCAGAAACGGAAAATTTCCCTTAACAGGAATTTGACCAGTGGCTTCAAAATATCACACTGTTTTAGCCTCAGATTCCTGGGAACAATCTGTCCTTAAATCTTTCCTTAAAGGGGAATTTTCATGATCCCAGACAGTTCCAATTCTCCCAACTATGCATCTTCTAGCTCCTCCCATAACTGTATGAGGCTCTTCCTTGTGCAAGAATAAACCTGTTTCATTGCTTAAGGCCATGTCCTAGTGAGCATACAAGGCTATAAAATGTAATAAAAGTACTCTCTCTGCCTTGTGTGGAATGTGAGCTACTCTGCATCTTTCAAATTTTCAAACTTTGATGTCAATCAAAGAGCAGTCACCAACTGAGAATTTTCACATACATACACTAAAAATATACTTTGGGTGATGACAGCCTGTCTTTAAGTTGATAAATTCAGTTTTTTTTTCAGAAAGGTAAACCCACCAAGCTCGATTATATACTGAAAGCAGAGTGAATGATTTGATTTTATGAAAGATGTTGAAAGGTTGCAGATTTATGACTGAGTTTCAAGTTTTTGAAAGTCATAAAACAAAATATGGTTCGTGTACCATTAACAATTCTATCAAAATCCCTTATTTTGTTTGATTTTTTTGTATAAGATATTTTTAGAGGTACTACAGAAAAAATTGTAAATCTCCAGGTTTGAGGTGCCATTCTCCAGGTTTTTGTGTGAAAATGTCCAGGTTTACAAATTTAGAGGTTGGCAGGTCTGCCGAACGTTCCTATGCCCTGTACATCATTTCAAAGAATGACAAACCAATAGGCTAAATATAGTTGAGTAGCATTCTGTTGCTTCAGTGACTGATGATTGAATAAAATTTGGTGATTTTATTATCAATTTTTAAACACGACATCACTGTTGTATATATTGCCATATCCCATGCATGACGTAGAGCACAGTGTTTATTGGGGAGTAGCCTACAGTATAAACGTTATAACTAGTTTTAAAATCAATTCTGTGTATGATGCATATCGTGGAAGCTTCTTGTGGATGTGCGTCATGTAGTTAAGTCAAAATCCGCCTGTGGTGCCTCAGATTTTTCTTCAGAGGTAAATCCACAAATGGTGCATCATGTATTGTAAGGGACTCACGGGTGCGTCATGTTACCTAAATGGTTGACTCACCTATAGGTACATTTGACGCACCCTGTCCGGGGGTCCGATAGTCTGTCATACAATTGATAGGTGCATTATAAAGATATAATCAGCTAAAAAGCTTTGCCAATGATAACACAATTTTGTGCTTAAAAGCCAGGTCTTACATGTACCCCTCCCCTCAGCACCCCAAGCCAGGGTGACACTATATCACAGGTGAAAAACGAAGGGTCTCCCTGGGTGTAAACTATGAAGGCCAGAGAGTGATCAAACTGATATCTAGTAACATACAAGTTAAAGGGGAACAATAGTGGCCATTTGACCCTTTACATATGTGTAGTATACATATAAATACTACAGATAATCTTTACCTGGTGGACCTTACATGAAACCTTTATTAAGAATAATATATTTCAAATTTCCCTCGCTTGCTGGCATGTGCGCAGACATATTCGAAAGAAGACGACTAGATATCAGCTGATTGCTGACGTACAACACGCACCTCATGATTTCCAGAGCAAAATGTTGCCAGCTCAAATAATTTTAAATAGGACTTCTTAATTTTTCTGAGTGGTGGTTCAAAATTTCAAAATTATGCATTTTAAATCATAAGAAATATAGAAAGTATAACAAAAACTTCGGTGGGATTTTTATGCCCCACAGCTAAAAATACTAAATAGTTCTTGCCCACTTATATTTCCCGAGCCCATGGTATCACGCTGAAGGGCTGTGTTCATGCCGTGTTTGGATAGTTCTTCATAAAGATTTCTATACGTAAATGATGATTATCTGTTTTTACTCTTATGTTACCATAAGAACATTAAGAGATTCAACTCTTGGTAGTAGTCATGAAAACTTAAGGAAACTCTGATCCACTGAGGGAAATTTTTGTCTAACTTATGGAAACACTATTCTCCTTAAAACACCTATACGTGTTCGCTAGGGCCTGGCTTTCGTTTGACAGTTCGAGACGAAAATCTTGTGATATTTTCTGATTTAGTGCACATAATGAGGATTTTGCGCAGACACTGTGAAGTATGATATCGATTATTGCATATTTGGTGGAGTACTAGCCGCATTCTTTCAGCAACACCTTGAAATGTCAGTCGAGAGTTGTTTTTGAGTCTACCGGAAGCAAGCGTAACCATTCTCCGCGATGTGTTCCCATCATGGCTGCCTCGAGCTTTCGGTAACAGGCACAGAATTTCTTTTTGGTTGAGTAAGCTTCAATCAGACGCATTTTGTCTGGTAAGAGACTTCTGTGTATTGTTTGAATATTTTACTTTGAATTTTACAACTTTTATTGGCAGATTGACTGTTGAGAGTTTAGAAAAATCTAAAACGTTTTGACAAGTATGATCGAATCCCTTCGGACTACGGCAATGCAGTGCAGTGGTCAGTATCGTACCACGCATGTGTGTGATATGCCATATAGAGTCAATATGGATTTCGAGTTGCACTTTTAAGTGTAGGGTGAAGGATTTTCTCGAACTTTTTAACTGGTTAAAAATCGTACGTATCAAGTAAGAAGAAGGCTGTATGATGATATTAGATAGTAATGTACAGATTTCTGGATTTTAATGGCAAATTTAACCGCTGCATTTTTTGAAAATTAAAGATAGTTTTGACGTTACCGTGAATACTGTAGGTGTGTGCTTACAAACTACACAAGCAGTTGTTGTAAAACCCGCGGCGAGGTGCAGGTGTGACATCACAGTTCCGTTGCATTGTGGGTAATATCACAATATCATGACTGCCTACGCAGTGGCATTTAATGAGTTTCAAAATTTTTTTGAAAAATTCCTGTTAAATAAGATATTGAGTTATATTAGTTGTTAATGGTATCACAATGCTTGGAAAAATGTGTTCTAAATGTTGCACTTGCTTAGAAAGCTGTACAATTGTTTCCCTTTAAAAGCCAAAGCAGGCTATAAACTCCATAAGATGCCCTAAAGCCCAAACCCCAAAACAAAACTAGGCCTAAACAAAACCTTACCAAGCCCATATTATAAAGCAGACAGGGAGAGAGCTTGTCAATGCACGCATATCAATTAATTTATTATCATGCACGTGCATGATCGAACTTGATATAAGCAGTTCCAGTCGACCTTCCGGTTTATGATCGAACGACCAAAGGCCTACATAATCATCCTGTACAATCTCACGATTGTGGAATTGGTGCACTGATAATCCAGTTGACAGACTCCCTGTAGTAGTAGCCTAACTTTATACTGAATGTACGTACATACAATGATGATTTTACCAGTGGAAAGTGCGTGCTGTGCTGGAAGTCCCATATACTCCATAGCAACTCGATCACAGGTATTTCTCGGTCCGAGGTATTTCTTCCATGGTGCAGTAGTTCATGCACTGTGACTGAATACAGTGTTTCCACACTATAAATTCATTTTTCCTGAAATGGAACCTAAGATTTCATGAAATCGTCATGGTATTTCCTGAAATTTTCAATAACGCTTGTTTTATGCTAACTTTAATGGCTGATCCAGGATTTCACCCTGCCAAGCCATACCTCATTTCCATACGCCACATGCCATTTCCAGATTTCCCGAAATTGTCCCACTTCCCGAAAATTTCCTGGAGAACGTCCAGATTTCCCGAATTTCGGGTAATTTCGGGAAGAGTGGAAACACTGACTGTATATGCACACTCAAAAGTCAAAACCTACGTAACTAAACCGTATCTAGCTAGCGCTGTTGAGTTGTATCTCCCGCCATATAACGGTAACAACTTGGCGATTATAATAAAACGTCATACGTAAACAACAAAGAACTGAATATTGATAGCCTATTACGTAATATATGACCTTTTCTGTAAACGTCATAGGTTTTTTGTGTTTCTGATTGGCTAAAACTCACTGATGTTGTTCCCCATCGATGTCACAAGAACCGACATGCAAATATTTGGCGCGGGAGTTTTGGAAAGAAATTCCGCGGCACATCTGCATCTGTTGTCTTCCCCGCTGGACGTGTGAGGGTCCCAACTTCATAAAGCCTAGATTTCCTCTCTTTCGGCTTCCTTTTTCACAGTAAAAACCAAATCAAGAATCCACCATGCATGGGATGTTCGTCGTCAAAAGAGGTAAAGATTTTGTGCTGTGCAGCTCTTGTGCAATGTGCATACGTCTATCCTTACTGATCTATCCTAGGCTAGGCCTGTCTGGTATTGCCAATGGTAACATTGTGTTGCGTTGTGAAATACTTGACGGTAGCCTAGCCTAAGCCATATGATGACTAACAACTAACATGAACAAATAACATTACTTAGGTTTAGGCCAAACTTGGCCCAATTGCAGAGTGAGTACCCCGTAATCATTAACTATACCTGGGAGATGGCTCCACTTCTGCTTGTCTGAGTATTCCGCCATATCTGTGGAGCCCCACCAAGGTAGGCTTGGCTAGACCAGTTGGAAAAATTATACAGCCTAGCCAACTTTGTCTCACTCTTTATAGTGAAGAGTCTTAGGCCTAGCCTTATTTGTTAATGTTGTTAGGCCAAGGGAATCAAAAGTCGTAGATTTGTGTCCCACAGCCCTTACCCATAGGCCTATGTCCCAAAAGTTACCAGTTACTGCCCAGAATTGTCATTATTTTCCAAAAAAAAAATCATTTTTTGTTTAAAAAATGCATGTTTACCAAACATTTCATGGATTTCATTACTTTCCCATCACAGTATTATATTGTATATGGCAAATATAGCCAGAACCTGTTAAATAATGCAATAAATTTAGGCCTAGGCCTATACAAACAATGTCATATCCTATCCATAAATTGTCATTTCCATGCATTGCATAATGTTACTACTTACTAGCCTAGAAACAAATACAACATTCATTTAAACATTTCAAGAAGGGCCATAAAAACATTTTGCAACCAAAGTTATAAGTTAGGAAGATTTAAAAAGATCCCAAGGAAACTCTCCTGAAACTTGCAAATATCAAATATGTTTGAGATTGTTATTTGAGGGTGTTACTAGGCTATGCACATGTCAGTTACATGTTTAGGGGATCTTTACTAGTAAGGCTATTTTGGAAACTTCAATTGGGCTGATCAGTTTGCTTGATTTAGACATTGTCTACACTAGTTACACACTGTGTGAAGAGAGGTGTAGCTGGACTCTGTGAACAAAGTATGACTTTCGGGACTAAATTCTCCTCTTTGGGAATCAAATTAGGCATAGTATTCACAAATTCATAAACTCACACTACTAAAATATTAATGGTTTACATAATTTTTCATGCCTTTTTAAATTGAAATGGTTAATGTATTTGTCAAAATTCTGAGGGCTGCACTTAGCAACAGTAAATGCACTTAATCAATTGAATGACGCACCCCACTACTCCCGGACATGGTCAGTCATTGTCCACAACTTCATTGGCCACAACTTCATTGACAAAACATATACATTGACGTACCCCTCAGTCACCAAACTGATTGACAAAAGTAAACAAGTACGTGAGGAGCAATGCTGAAGGTTGTCATCTCTGAACAATTGATAACAAATTACCCACACTGACTCAACCCTTATCCAGTAAAGTGACTGACATCTGAGATAGACTCACCCCTTTGTCTTACTAGTGGAGGACAATATTGGTACAATGACAGACATGTGAGTCACACTGTCACTGGTCAATGACAGGGGTCGAAATTTAATATTTTTGCCGCTGTTCCACGGAACAGCACTCTTTCCAAAACTACTGTTCCGGATCAGATTTCACTGTTCCAAAGAAGAGTACCTCGGCGTAAGTACGGTTCGTGCACACATGTATACTGCATGTTAGTCGTACAACTGCGCAAGTGGACGATAACATGGGATTTTCGCCTGCAGCGGAATTAGCCCATGGGATACCCTGATTTAGTTTTTGTTCTTTTTAAGCATAAATTTATTGCTAGTTTATAATCTTGCACACAGTGACCTGAGACCGACAAAGCCTAGGATGAAATATGCTTAACTTTGATGCAGAACGTACAGTTAGCAAAGCAAGTGGGATTACAGTGATCCCCCAAAAAGGTTACACTGCAAGGAATATTTTTTGTTTGATTAGCCCTTTGCATTATGGCTTATTGATTCCTTGTATAGCTAAGCACTAAGCAAATGAGGCATTTCTCAGGCATATGAGGACACATACTGATGTTTTTTACGTTTTTTACATAAAATTGTTCTTGTCTTGTCCTTCGCTGCAATGTTTCTTCAACGATCATTTCACACAGAAAGTCACTGGGAAGATCTCGCATTTTAAGAGAGAAAAACACACACTTAAAGTGGACCTAAAGTCTAAAAATTCAAAAATATATATTTTAGAGGTTACAAAGTTAATCTTATTGGTCCAACTCCCATTGTCATAGCTTATTCCATTGCTGAGATATTAAATATTAAAGTTTATTCACTTAAATCCAAACAGTTCATTGCGCAATAATTTTTGACATTCTTGTTGTACAACTCACATTAAATGCTTTGTTTTCTTTTAAAATTAAAAATGTTTATATGACCTTGACCGCTTCCTGTTTTCTTACATGACATGCTGTACAGAGAGGGCTTATATAGTCAAGTCTCCCCAAAGCAGTAAGAACGGGATCACATTTTGGCACAAGGTGCGGTGGCTTTCAGAAAAACAAAGAAATACAAAGATTGTAATTTGAGTAGTACAACAATGACATCACAAATTATTGCGCAATCTACCTTTTTAAATCGAGTGAATAAACTTCAACATTTTATATCTCAGCTTAAGAAAGTCCTGTGAAGATGGGAATTGGACCATTGGAATTCAGTTTTCATGCTCTGTAATATATATTTTTGAATTTTCAGACTTTAGGTACACTTTAAGGCTCACTTTTGGTTGCCAGATGTCGTCAGACTTGCTTTTAGTTGTTTTCAAGTTGCGGTGCTTAGTTGCTATCTTAGTTGGGGGGCTACAAAAATCCCTCAGCACAAGTTTTAGCCTTTCATGAGGAGTGAATATCAGTGAACAGTTACTGTATCTGTCATTTGGAACGTACCATGCAAGACAAGGGGTGATGTAAGATGACTTTCGCATACAGGGCAATGTTGACATACTTAAAGTTTTTTTCTGCATTTGGTAGTAAAGCTAGGCCTATCTGACAGTGTGTGCATTTACACAATAGAGGTTTACCATACACCACAGGAAAATAACACTTGAAAGTCTAACCGACTGCAATTGATCATGGTTGGAATGAGATTGCATTTCATACTAAAGCCAAAATTTACGACAATTTTTTTAAATTCACGCGTGATTACTTTGTCAGAGATTAGGATGTATATATGCAATGTGCTTCTTGTGAAAAAAAAGCACTGTTCTCGGAACAGCGGAACAGCAGGAATTTCGACCCCTGAATGACCCACATTTGACTGACCCCCCTTGGGTAGTGGGGTGCGTCATTCAATTGATAAGTGCATAATTCAGTATATGAGATACATTTGTGCCATAGTGAACTGCACATGAATGGCACACAATGACAAATACATGGGCTTCATTTGGAATTTGTTGGCTGCTAATCAGACATACCCAGGGTTTTCGCTAATCCGGGTTCCCGGGTCTCTGACGCACGACAAGCCGCCTAGACGCTTGGAAGAAAATCTTGTGCGTCCCATGAACGCATGATGTTCAGCCTTTTACGCACAAAAGTTGTAGCTCTAAATTTCATGGTCTTTACCCACATATGTATTTACGCACGTACGTACGTCAGCTTCTCTACAGAGCTCGTGCCTAGCCTAAGGTATGGGTGTTTGAATTCAGTTATGGAACTGCACATGCACTACAAACTTTGCCGTGCTTTGCCATGCATTTCACTTGAACCTGGCCTAAGGTATCAGTGTTCGCGTGCACAATTCCTATACCAAACATAATACGGTTTTTGACCGCGAATATTTTTGCTCTCTTCGAATGGAAAAATGTGGAGAAAAGGACGAGCATTGATTGATTTTACATCAGTTCAATGTGAAAAAGAATGCCATAAATGAAGAAAATATATGTTCAGGACAGCAAAAAAAGAAGAAAGGAAAGAATACAAGACACATTATTTCACATTTTGTGTCACAAGACATAGTCCTTTTTGAATTCTTATTATCGTGTAGTCTCACGGAAAAGTTATTGCCATAACTTTCGATTCATCGCCCAAACTTACGCGCTACGCGAACGGCACGAAAGTGGTCTAAATTGCTTAAAATTAGAACAAAACTAGAGTAAACAGTTGTAACTCAACAAAATCTGAAGTGTTTTATCTTTATTTCGTTGAAAAATCGAAGTACCTTGTGGCATAATTTGCACAGATAATTCGTGCTACAAACAAATGAAGGAACTACGCCTGCTCAATGGTAATTTCATGTCTGTCGAGCTCAAACAAAATCTTGCCGGGCTACCACAGTCTATTACGAAAAAGCCCGATGGGCTACCTCTTTGAAAAATATTTTCCGAGCCCTAATTGTGACAATCCAGACATGCAAGGTTATAGTTGACATATTCCGGTCACGCGGTACAGTTCACGTTCGTACTAAAGCACCTGTCATTTCCACCTCACACTTTGCAGTAGTTATGATGGATTCTTGTGTAAACGCATGCGTACGTATTGCACAATAAAAATAAACTGCATATTTTATTATACCTGGGATATGCTCCATTTACAGGGAAGCACGATCCATATGCCTGTCTGAAGGGTTCGGGTATAGCTCCATATCTTGTACACACGTACGTATCGTATAGGTTACAGTACAAGTACAGGACTCTTGGAAAATTTTGGAAACCCTTGAAAATTTTGGGGGACGCTCGAAAAAGAAAGCTGAGAGTTTCGGGACTCTTGAGATTGGAAGCCTAATGAAAACCCTGCATACCATGCAGCTTCACGATTAGCTCTACTTAATTTTTTGTGATGTGATTAAAGATGGGATTGAAAGCAACAGTCAAATCAGGGAAAGCATTGCTAAAAAATGCTAAACATGCTTTGCCTTGCCAACTTATTTCCACCCCTTTATAATTCCGGGAAGCAAGAAACTTCAAATGCGGCCCGCGACTTCCTCCTGTGCAGCCGGCGAACCAGTTTCGATTTGCCTAATTTGTGGCCCTTGTACGTCTTGTTATTTGACCACAACTTTAACTTGACGTAAGTACAGCATATCATGAAAACAAAGAAATGATCACTTCCTTTGATGTAAGGTGGATATTCTCCCATTTCATTATTTGATAAACTAAAGAATTCACTTGTAAAATGCATTCTTAATCTGAATTAACATATTTGTCTACAAAATAGCTATGCAATACACGGGACAAGTTTCGCCAACAATTAGTAGGCCCATACTACAATATTATTCGAGTGCATGTGGGTCTGCCTAGATGGGCACATTGGTCACTAACGGGGGAGGGGTGGGGGAATACACCTCTCTGTTCCACTGCAGCCCCCAGATGGTCACAGCAACATGATTTGGCCAGGTGTTTGAAAAAGTTGCACGCCCGTTTTATAATCAATACTCATATACTTCTACAAACTATGACTATTTATACATCAATAAACTTCTAAAATACTATATGACTAAATTACTAAAATAAACAATGGTCCAATGGGTGATTACCCTTCCTGTTTATGTGGGCTTTATCTCTGACGTCACAAAGTACTCTTTTTTGGTTTCTGTAGATGGCCGCAAGGAGAAGGTCATGTTTGACAAAATTACATCTCGGATCCAGAAGTTAGTCTATGGATTGAATGATGACTTTGTTGATCCAGTGAGTATTTTGTTTTATTAAGCAAAGAAGGTTATGTAGCAAAAAATATTTTGGGGAGCCTACCCCCTGTGTCATATTAGAGTTCTTGAAAATGGGGTTCGATGTTGGTCACAGCAGTGCCATAAACTTCCCCAACAGAATTTACTACTGAGATATCAATTAAGGCCCCATCTGGAGTTTCAGGTGAGTACCCTTCTTGTAACCCAGGAGGTTGAAGTGGGATTCCAGTTTTGAGGTTATGTAGTATGCAATTGCAATAACACAAGGACAACCAGATCAGACTAGAGTATCTCAGGGCTGGAAAAAATGTTTATTTTGCTCTTACTGACAAAGTTTCCCTCCAAATTCACAAATTATCCATGAAGGAGCCTCCTAGCTTTCGAACTTTTTGTTCCTACTGGGGTATCAAGGATGTAAATTAAAAATTTCCATCAAGCACTAAATTGGTTACTTGACAACAAATTTGTCACAGGCAAACCTCTAAAATGTATTCATTCCCCTTGGATCTCTCCTTAAGTAAGGATGGTGTTCATTGTATCCCAAAGGCAGTAAAACATGGGTACATCCATGGGTGTGTTCACCAAAAGTGACATGGAATTTAAAAATGCATTTTCTCACAAGGATTGGGTGGCAGGGCTTTTGGCAGTGCCTGTGATACATAGGGTTTTCAAAACTTCCTTGGCGGTGAGATCCGTTCTTAAAGAGACTATCAGTATCTGGCAAGTTATTTGTCATACAGTATATTTGTTTCTTGTGAGGTGCTCACATTCACAGTATTTGCTTTTTCACCAGACTGAAATCACCATGAAGGTTATTAATGGCATTTATCCAGGTGTTACCACCGTGGAATTGGATACGCTTGCAGCTGAGACTGCTGCCACCATGACAACGAAGCACCCGGATTACGCCGTTCTTGCAGCAAGAATAGCTGTGTCCAACTTGCACAAGGAAACCAAGAAGACTTTTAGTGGTAAGGAGTCATCCATGATTGCAAGTTATAACCATTTAAAAAGTATGCACACATGGTTCATTCCTCATATACAGTATACTCCAGTGTATGGTTTGTAAGTTGGTTGGAATCAGTGTTTCTTCTAAGAAATTATCCATTGGGTCAATATACTGAATTTAAGAAAATTTGTCTCACTAGAAATGTCAGTTTAGTGGAACTGCTCACGTGTTGTTGTTCACACTGAAACTGAAACCCTCTTCTTTCACTTTTCCCATGAATATCATTGCATCAAAATGGCATCATAGCAGCTTAACGGAAACACTGATTAGAATGTTGATGATTAGCAAGTTAAACATTTCAGATTCACATCAGTCTGCAATGGACACATTGTGTACTCGTGCAGAATCCATAGTTTCTGCTGTTGGTACAGCAAAAGTGTGGTCCTTCCCTGCATGCCTTGCACTTGTGTAATTTTGAGCTCACTTTGAATGACCCTGAGGTCATGTAAGCTTATCTTTGGCAATAAAATATGTAAATGAGTACTGTACTAAGAATATCAAAACAATTACATGTTGGCAAAGAATTTTGTTTCAGTAATATATACTAGGTGTACTTGGTGCAAATGGCTTACACAATGGAGTACCTATCTGAGTCAATGTATGGAATTTACATATGGGAGAATCCTGCTTGATTGATTTGGTTCATTCCCATGGGCAGATAAAAAGCAAGTTCCTATGGCACTAATTCCTAGCAGTAACTAACAATGAGTCTGGTGTTAAGTAAGCTCCAGTGAAGAAGCCTTGTGAATTTGATGAATGAGAGTGAGCAAGCTTCCACACAGTTTCTGGCTTCATATGCTAATTTATGTTTGCTTTCACAGTTGTTATGGAAGATCTCTTCAAATACGTCAACCCACGAAACAAAAAGCCATCACCGATGCTTTCACAGGAGACTTATGACATCATTTGCGAGAATGCTGAGGTGAATTACCAAACTTACTTCACTTGTGATTGATTTCTGAGAGTAAAGTATTGACTCCACTTTCCTTCGAGTTGCCACTTCTCAAGTATTTTCAGAACTGTCATTCTGGTACTCTCCAAATAGGTGATGGATGAATAGTTGCTTTCAAATAAGATAGTTTAATAATTTCAGAATTACATTATATTCTGGGAAGTAATGCACTTGGACTGTCTGTAGTAATCTGCATTCACACACACAATCTTCACATTAAAATCTTGGTATCTGACATCAACCATGGATTGAGGATACTGGTTTTAAAGCAAACAGTTTTGAAGTAAACCTGGACTGGGAAGGTTGCATAGGTAACATTTGATAGGTCAAAAAAAAAACACTTTCACAGAGTTCCTGTGCTTATGCTGCAAAAATATCACCGAAGTGGAAGTTAGTACTGCATACTTTGTAATTTTGAAAAACTTGGCTTCTTGTACTCAGTAAACATAAGTGGGAATCCATGATTACAGAGAGTGCTAAACAGACTCAGGGGATTCAAAAGATTCCTGGACTCTCTAGCTTTCTAGGAGGGTCGGGGCCGGAGGGAGGGGAGCTTGGTTAGTTTATAAATGGAACCAAGTCGTGGAAGATGTTAACTTGTCCTGTGCACCATGTTGGGACGTTGAACCTTTGAAATACTTACCAAAATGGCAAGGATTTATGATCCCTGGTTGGCTACCAGTGACTTGATTTTAATTGCAGTGTTACGACTTTATCTTAATTCTCTGTAGAAAGGATTTTGACGCTTATTATGTGAACTGGTTTACCTATTTTTCTCTCACAGAGGTTGAACTCTGCTATCATCTATGACCGTGACTACAGCTACAACTTTTTCGGGTTTAAGGTAAGGCTTTCTGGGAAGGAACAGTTTGGTTATTACCCTCATGTCTTTATTAACGAATGTAGGTTGCTGTTGATTAAGTGGTAAAGTCTCTCTCATCTAGACAGTCACCATCATACACACACCCCTGAATGAATGCTGTACAAGCTGACAAAATTCAGTTGGTTATCTTTTAGGTAAAAGCATCAATTCAGTTTCCACTTTTCTTTATCACAGACATTAGAGAGATCCTACCTTCTGAAGATCAATGGAAAAAGTAAGTTCTGTCTAATTGATTTACAGTATTTCAATATTTTTTTTTATTCATAGATTTTTATTACACCTGTCAGACTTAAAGTTTAAAGGAAGAGTTAAGTATAACATTACTTTTGATATAAGATTGAGAAACTAGATTTGCACATTCTGGTGAGATATTCAGTTTTTCATTTCCATTCTGAAAGGTTGTTGTGGAAATAATAGTAGATGAAATCATCACAGTTTTAGCCAAAAACAAGCCTCACATTCAACACTTTGTTTCCTATAAACTTTCCAGCCAAGTTTCTCCACCACAAAGCTTTCAAAATGTGAATACATGAGAGGCATGGGAATTTGCAAACTTCTTTTTTCGTAGTTCATATCCTTTTCCAGGTTAAGGTCAAGGAATTAGACTGAAGAACAAATAAAACAATCAGTGTGAGGAGATGACCTTTCCCTCTTGCTTCAAGTTCTCTTTAGGTTACAAACATAGTCACTATTTCTGCTTTTATCTTGAGTTAACCGTACATTAGCATCTACTGAAAATTTCACCAGTATGTGTAGATTTAGGACTTGTGTTACATATTAAGAACAAATTTTTGCTTTAACACTGCCTTCAGTTTCAATGTGCCATTGTGCATGAGAGGAATATGTCGGTGGTTTCTGTACAAACCTTGACTGTCACATGTGCTATCGAATCTCTATGTGTGAGTAGGCCAGCTATTTTATAAGAGAAAACTGGGGAATGATATTTGAAGAACAAGTACTAAACTTCTTAAATCTGATTGGTTCCTTATAGCTGCCGAACGCCCTCAGCACATGTTGATGCGAGTGTCTGTTGGTATTCATGGCCGGGATATTGACTCTGCAATCGAGGTGAGTTCTGACTTTTAGTTTCACTTAGGTCAAGCTTTTATAGTTTACATCATTTACCTGTGGTAACGTAATGTATATTGGCACCACGGATGGGTCATTTGGTAAAGCGTTCATGCGATGTTAATGTGTAGAATGTTTGCTGACATTATATCGCATTGTGACTACGTATGATGTCTGCACATTATATTTACACTGACACGTTTTTCCTCCCTTTCTTTACAGACATACAATTTACTCTCAGAAAAATGGTTCACTCATGCTTCACCAACATTGTTCAATGCTGGTACAAACAGACCTCAGTTGTCCAGGTAACATGATCACCTAAATGTACCTTTTGATAGTACAACATAAGCCTGTTCAGAGTTGATAGTTGCTTGAAAGTTGACTGTGAAATATGTCAGGGCTGAAATTTAACACTTTTTGTATGGTCCGAGATGGGTAAAAATTGCATCGGACAACCACTTTCTCTCTTTCAGGTTGTCCAAGGATGAGTAGATTTTATTTGTATTTAAATAGGTTGCTACATCAGCAAGAAAGTATGTCATAAATTTCTCAAGAACAGGTATTGACAATGGTATGGACTGTCATTTATCATTGAAATATAAAAATAAAAAACCTTTGGAAAGCATACAGAATTTAAAGTTAGTTTGTTGACTATGGCAGTGACATGAAATACAATTGTTCTTTCATTTGTCACTTTCTTTCCGATAGACAACCTGAAAATTTTCTTAAAAATCAGGCCTGCATGTGGATGATAAACCCAGCCTGGTATATTTGAGTACAGGTGCACATATTTTGTTGCAAGTAACAACCAAATTTTTATACCGAAAGGATCTTAACATGCTTGACTGTATATTTTCTTTTTACAGCTGCTTTCTATTAACAATGAAGGATGACAGCATTGATGGTATCTACGAAACCCTCAAACAGTGTGCTCTCATTTCAAAGACAGCTGGTGGCATCGGTCTTAATGTTCATTCTATCAGGGCTTCCGGTAGTTATATTGCAGGGGTGAGCATTGATGATATCAAATTATTCTAAAACTTTCTGTCATTTGAAGATTGTCATTCTTAAATGTGTGAAACTGCCCTCTAATTTTGATGCCACGGGACTTCTACCTATTTACAAATCTTGCTGTGCATTCAGTTGTAAGGAAGGTTTAAGCCTAAGGATAGGTTTGATATGTTAGATGTCATAGATTTAGTTTCCCTTTCACATAAACATTAAAAATTTATGCCTTAACAGGGTGTCGTCCAGTAATGTCCTTTAGGCCCAGGATTAAAGATGATTAAGCTTTAGCACCTCCTGTTTCTAACTTCACTTCCAGCTATAGTAAACATGATGATTTCAAATGATTTGAAAGTTGGAAGGAAAACCCACCTCTTTGTGGTATTTTCTAAGTTTTGTCGGGGTAGTACCCCAAAATAGGGCCAGTAAATTCAGAATAAACCCCACTCTTTCCAACAGTAACATGTTACAATAGGCCCACTCTGGATGGACTCACTTGGAGCTCACCACTAAAATTGGTCTAGCTCCTGCCCTGTGCCTTAACACTTTCTTTAATATGTTTTTGATGCACTTTGTGCTTTGCTTGGAATTTTGAGTTGCATTATTCCTTGATTTGTTTCCTTCTAGACAAATGGCAATTCTAATGGTCTGCTTCCAATGTTGAGGGTGTACAACAACACAGCACGCTATGTTGACCAAGGTGGCAATAAGGTAAGATGTTTAGTGTTACTTTAAAATGTCTTAACCTGTTAATGAATGGTATCACAGGGCAACTAGACAAGATGTGACTTCTTTATTCACAGCACAATTATAACGTTTATTTTCACTCTCACCGATATTTCCTGCTGGCATAACCACATGTAATACTGATGACAACCTTTGGTTCAATTTTGGCCTACCTCAGTCTGATATGGTATCGTTAGAACTAGCTAAGTGTACCCTTAGCCTTTTCCCGCTCCTATGTCAGTATTACTGTGTGCAACAACACCGCATGCTATCAAGGTGGTAATAAGTTAAGATGTTTATTATTTTCTTACTATGTTATTGAAAGTGTGTTAGACAATATTATGTTATCATAAAAGAGCGTTTTTGTTTTACTAAAGTAGTCAATTTAATATTGTTGACTTCACAGAGACCTGGTGCTTTTGCAATTTACCTGGAGCCATGGCACGCAGACATCTTTGATTTCTTGGACTGTAAGAAGAACCATGGAAAGGAAGAACAGCGTGCCAGGGATCTTTTCTATGCTTTGTGGATCCCAGATCTCTTCATGAGGAGGGTGGAACAGAATGGTGATTGGACCCTCATGTGTCCCCATGAATGTCCCGGGCTGCACGATTTGTGGGGGAAAGAATTTGAGGAACTTTATGAAAAGTAAGTATATCTGCTTATTTTCAGCATTATAGATAAAATAATGAAAGTAGTACCAGGAGCTAGTTATCATCTCAAATTAGGATAATTATTGTCATTCCATGTGCCTTTAAGGAGAGGTAAAGAAAGTACCTCAAGATAAAATGTATTAGGCTATTTCTGGAATATTTTTTGCTAATGGGAATACTGGCTGACCAAAGTGGAAGGAAAATCATTTCTCTCACCGCCTAAAGTCCCAAGAAATTCTTTTTTTAGCCAATGCTTTATCTCCAAAAAAAGAAAGATATTATTTCTCTCCTCCAGATGCCAAATTTTTGTCACTGTTCATGATTTTATCTTGCATTCTTTCTCATCTTTGCAAATTTAGATATGAAAAAGAAAATAGAGGGCGCCGCACTCTAAAAGCACAGCAGCTGTGGTATCACATTTTGGAGTCACAGACAGAGACAGGGACTCCATACATGCTGTACAAGGATGCATGTAACAGAAAGAGTAATCAAAAGAACCTTGGCACTATCAAATGTAGTAACCTGTGCACAGAAATTGTAGAGTATACTTCTGAAGATGAGGTGAGTCAAATTGATTGGAAAGTAGGGCTCAGTTAATCACTGTCTTTGGTTCTTTTGAGTAGATTGGCGACATTCAATGACCTAATATCTTAACACTGTAATTTAAAAGTCTTGCACAGTATGATCATAACAACTTTCATTTAACTGTATGTAAGAATAATTGTCATTCTTGAATAGTATTTACCCCAACCTCTTTCAGGTGTGTTGCTACGCATGGATAGGGAAAAATCAGCTATGTGGGAAGCTCCTTGCCAGGAAATTGTGTTATTTGAATGGAAATACAGGTCTTTGGAGGAAAATTTGGCTAGTTTTGTACGTGAAAATTGTGGCAAATTTGACTTGTCTGCCAAAACAAATAATTCAGTGACAGACTGGCATTTAAAACTGGATGTGCATTGTGTAAAGAATGGGCCTCAGAAATTGTGAGGGGGGGGGGGACTTTATACATATGTACTCTCACACTATGGGGAGACTTTCCACAAATATTAGCTGGGATGTGCAGCTGAATGGTTCCCTGCCTCACCAGGTCTTATTTTAGATTTAGCCAGGAATGTAACACACTTGTTACCCTTCTAGATATTACGTCCCTGCAATGCCAGACTATGGGGAGCTGTGGTTAATGTTGACAAGTGCATGATGTAATAGACAGATATTTTATCACATGGTAGAACTGTGTAGCCAGGACTCCAGTCAGTAGAATTGCTGTTTGCATATCACCTAGGATTCCAGCCTTTTGGATAGGATTGAAGAATGGACTTGGTGCAGATACTGTCACGTTGTCAACAAACTTAAAATTTAAGAAATACATGTTGTGTGTTCACATGTGCATCCACTAGATGCTTAGTGCGTAATTCACTTTTTATGCACCACTTTCTTTGAAGGACAAGGCTTCAGCAAGGATTTCACCTTAGGGATTCTGATTCCATGTACATGCTCCCTAGGGAGGGGTTTTCCCCAACATTTTTTTTTTTTTTTTGTTACCTTGCATGGTGGTGTGATTCATTAATACTTGGTTACTTGAACTAAATGTTCTGTTCTTGTTTTATCAAAAGGTTGCTGTCTGTAACCTCGCATCCATCGCCCTCCCCATGTATGTAAAGCCTGACAAAACATTTGACTTTGCTAAGTTACGTGAAGTTACAAAGGTCATCACCAAGAATCTGAACAAGATCATCGACATAAACTACTATCCTGTACCTGAGGTAAGTGCTATCTTTGGGTGCATTTAAAAAAGACTTTTCCCCCAGTTTCCAGATCATACAGCCTGAATATTCCAGAAACACTCGGAATTCACATAAGTGAGAATCCAAACATCTGAATTCAGGCCTGAGGATTTCAGATTTCATGGTAACCATTTTTTAGGTTACGTGGTTTTTGAACCACTCTGTGACAGTTTACCACACTGAGTTTCGTATAGTAGGTGTGCGAGCGATCACTTGCACTGTCAATGCCACAGTGCACAACATGTGTCCAACTTATACGAAAAACAATATTTCAAAATGACATGATGCTGTAAATGTGTGTGCTGAGGCCATGTCGTGAGGTTTGGAGTACAGTAAAACCCCATTTATCCGAACACATTGGGACCGAATGTATTTCGAATATCGGTGAAATTCGGATGTACAGGGTTTCAACTTTTTGCCTCAAGTACGGTACACAGGATCCATAAGAAAGTGTGAACACATTCCCCAAATAACTCCGAAAAGGCTGGCAAAATTGCAGACAAAATCCCCCAAAATATTTGGTTACTATTTTTGGTGACCGATCATATGACAAATAAATTTTTAGACTTCTAAAACACCTGGATTTTATTCCCAAGATTCGAGCCTACGCCCTTCTGAATGACCAATGCTTTGTACACACTAAATGAGTGTATGTGCTGAAGAGAAGCTATAACGATCTGGAGAGGTATCTAGCGTGTAAATTCGGCATAAATTTCCAAAAGTATTACAGACACATGTGTAGAAGACTCCCAAACAGAAATTAGCAATGTTTTTGTAAGGTCTACTCTCGTTATTTTTAGGGAAGAAGCTCACTACGAAACTAACTTCTCAGATTTAATGAAACTAGGACCTACACTAGCCTAACGTATTTTAGTATAAGGAGAAACTGAGCCTATACCGACTCATGGATCCTAGCAAGGATTTAAAAATAAATACATACGATTTTTTTTCCAAATTTGACAGAGAGATAAAAAATTGTTTTCCATGCCTACATGTTGGCTATTTTAGCCCTCCTGACATCTTGCCGTGACTTTTAAAGTCCCGAGGAAATTAGTGCATTTCTGCAGAAAATTTATGTTGAATTTCGACTTGTACAGTAAAGCTGTGATGAATATTATTCTTGTTGAATGTGATGGCCAGTTCCGAAAAACGGGGCTTTACTGTACACGTAGCATCATAGTAAATTACTGTTGAAGGACACGCTGATTTTCTCATTTATTTTATGATCGAACTGAGTACAGATAAAACCAATATCAGTCTGACACATCTATTTTATCATCTCCAGTATCAGTTAGCTGCATAAGCAAGAAGTTTCCTTGACATCGTCATTGCAAAAACATTACGAAGAAATCTTCGCGCACTCAATGAGTCCCCACTGACATACTGTGTGTTAACTGTGGCATGATTTTTGAAACAACTTTCATGATATCGAGCTATGTGCGAAGTCAAAGCAGTGGGGCCGTAATCACAGCTTGTGCAGTGTATCCGCATTGTGTACAATCGAGAATCATGGCTGGACAGGTCGCCGTAGTGCGTGATACCAGTCAGAGTTAGAGTTAGATGGAGTTTTACGTCCCAGTTTCCAACCTATTGGTTCAAGTCGAGACGACCACGGCCTTTTTTCCAGTTGTGGCTCACTGGCTTGTTTTCCCTACTCCATTGTTTATGCGGAGCATCACGCACAACGGCAGTAGGTTCCATTTTTAGAGTCTTTGGTATGACTCGACCTGGGAATCCAACCCGGGCCTTCCGCGTGAGAGGCGGATGCTCTACCGCCTACCAGTCAGCTAGTGTGGAGTCAGCAATTGCAATTTGCGATAGCACGTGCTGCGATCTACTGTATTTTATGGTTTGTGATATGAGGCAAGAGCAATGTGAGAAAAATGTCGCAATTGGTAGTCTGTACTTTATCAGATAATATCTCCTAATCGAATTTAAAATGCCTCTTAATGAATGTTCATATTTTAGGTCACAGAAGAGTTGAATTTGAGTGTCAAATGGGATATCGTAACCGATTTTTCGGTTACGTGGTTTAGCGGTCACGTAACCAACACGCGACCGCGAACGATCGTTCGCGTGAAATCCGCAGGCCTGTGAATTCAGATCACCTCTAGAGGAAGAGGTTATTGTAATGATCTAGATTTTGTGTTCATACTTCTGTGAGTTACACCAGGTACAAAAGAGTGTGATGTGGTTTTAAGTGTGGCATAGCTCATGTACATTTAAGGTACCCCAGAAACCATGAAAGGTCATTTTTGGCACATACAGTGGACATGAATACATTCCTGGTCAGGGACAGCATTGAATTTTCTGTAGTGATAAGCAAATTCTGTACTTGACAGATTTTTCTGTGGAAACATGCCCTGGTATGAATCAGCTTGCTGTGAATTTATGGTTACTGTTTCTAAACTTGATCATGCCACCTTTTCCATTGTGAGTTGGTTCCAGAATCTATTCAAAATTTACCCCTATAGGGAGTCTTGAAATTTTGCATCATGTTCTTACATAGAAATATGAAGGGATATTTCTTTCCACCATCTGTGAAGTTGAACCTTTCCTGCTGCCAATTTTTTTGCGATAAAATTGAACTTGAGGACTTAATATCTGGTAGCATAAATATTCTTTTTGTTTCCTCAGGCTAAGACTAGCAACATGAGACACCGTCCAATTGGCATTGGAGTTCAAGGCTTGGCTGATGCATTCATTCGGATGAGATACCCATTCGAAAGTGAAGAAGCCCAAAAACTGAACATTCAAATCTTTGAAACAATTTACTATGCATCTCTGGAGGCCAGCTGTGAGCTTGCTGAGGAGCATGGTCCATATCAGACCTATGAAGGCAGCCCTGCTAGTCAAGGGGTGAGACTTCTCTTCAATAAAAATTGTGAATATGAAAGATTGAGAAGGAATATGTACTGAAAATGTATCAACATTGTAATCACAGACTTCTTATGAATATGGACAGAGCATAGACACTAATGTCCTTTGTGTCGCCACCATACATACACGTTAAGGCCTACCAACATGACTGCATCCTAATTCCTTCTGTGTAGAGTTTGGACTTACTCAAGTGGTTCAGAGTAGACAGATTATGCAAGAAATGGGAAATGCTTGGAAAAAAGCAAGTCTCATTTAAAGTCATTGATTAAGTTGAAGTATCTTGATATAAGTTTCTGTTCATGTTTTATTTTGTCTGAAATGTTGCAGATTCATCGTCATTACAAAATGACAGTAGTCCATCCACCTATTTAGTTGGTCTAAATTTGTTTAAATGGTGGCAACTCTTGGTCACATGATACTTCATGTACGTATAGGATGTCTGCGGTTGTAATATTGAGGTCTGGCGGAAGTGGATAGTCAATAATTCTTTTCTTGTCAAGAATTGGTGATAGTCTCATAATTAAAGCTTTATCTTTATGATGGTGACACACTCCCATACATATCTTCTAGAATGAATTTGTTAGTTAGTTAGATAATATTTAACGACACACCAACACGAATGTGTTATATAGTGTCAACTAGATAAATTTGTTTCAAGTCCTCCCCTTTAGTCGCCTCTTACGACAGGCGGGGAATACCGTGGGCATATTCTACAACCCCCAGGGGGGGCTCTTCTAGAATGAAATGCAATTATGAAATGAATGGGATAAAAATGTTGTACACTGATAACCATTCTACATAAAAAGTAAGTAATAAAATGCGAGAGGACGAATTAACCACACAGTCACACTCAGTGAGACAAAATGCTACATTAGTATGTAGGGAGGCACTGGATATCCGGTCCAGCCGGATTTTTCTCAAATTCTAGCCTACTGTATATTGCATCTATGATTAAAAGATAAGGGTTGCTTTTCCAGATGAGTTTAACACCTTTTCAAAAGTTTTTCTTGATTGTGTCCATCTTGTGTCTAGAAATTGACCGCATCAGGCCTAACTGTGTTGTGGTAGGTTAGGTGGTCCCAGTTCATAGTGACACTGACAGTGACACAACTTCCATTTTGTAGTCTAAAAGTATGTACCATTTATGCACATACTTATCCAAATTTGTGGAAGTAGCAATGAGACAAATTCAAAGTTATTATTCACAGTGATCCCACAGGACCCACATTGCATATATGTAATTTAATATAAAAATATTTACTTTACAATCTCTGTCCATCATTTTGATCAGGACATGCTTCCATTGTAAACAACTACAGTCCTTTAAACAGTCTTAAGGATTTCGTTAAAATTAAAAGGTGTAACTCATTGTGTGTTATTTTAAGTTATTTTAGTCGTCAATTAATGTTCTGTCTGCATCATTCTGGTGCCCAAGCCCAACAAAATCACATTAACTAAGCAGTGACCTACTGTAGGCTAGTACTATCATAGAGTTAACAGCCAGCTCCCTTGCCTATACACACATACACCCCTTCCCCCCACCCTCAATTCTTACTCTCAATGCTAATTTTTAATGCTTTTCTTTAAAAGTGCAAAACCAGGTTCCGGCCAGATCCAAAAAATTTGGATCTGGTGCATCCCTGTTAGTACGAAAAATTACTGGACAGAACCATTATGATTTGGCACATTTTGCAATGCAAAGAAATTACGCTATTTTTAATGGTGCATTCTAGTGTTTGCACCAGGTCCAAAATTCGGAACCAGGTACCCGAAGTGGATGGTCGGTCGGGTACCCGAAAATATAACTTCTGTTAGGCTACAAGTTTGTTGTAAAGTTATAAGAAATTTTGCTTTGCACGTTGATGTAATATAACACCAAAGTATCTTACGTATGGGCATGACAAGTGTTCTTAGGCATGTGCATGATAAATTTTGCCAGGAAAAAGTAACATGTTAGGTGTTCTGTCACACATGCAATCTACGTTAGTGAAACTTTGGATCCGGGTAGCAATTTCAGAACCGGGTCCTGACGTCGTCGGTCGGGTACCCGGTGCAAACACTAGTGCATTCTTCATGAGTGTAGCAATAGCAGCAGATACCGGTAAACGATACTGTAATATTTTGTTGGAATCTGGTAGGCCTACATGTTTTTGTGAATGTCTAGCTGACCATAAATCTACAGAAAGTTTCTGCTATGACTGATATGGGTACAGTATCTATTGCCAATGCCAGTTGGTATGTAGTGGTATGTCTTATTCATTGCATCATGGTACTATTTTCCAATTTCTGCAAGTGCTGAATGGTAGACAGAATCCAGTTCTAGCCAGGAATATTTTCAGGACTAGCAACTACAGATCACATACAGTAAATTCGTCCAGCATTACACAAGTCACAATAGGGAACTGTTATAAAGGGTTGACTATTTTGTTTTTAGTGGTCCTTCATCATTGTGGGCTAGAAATCCCAGCTGGGTGCTAAACCAGTTTGGCCTGGCTTGAACCCTGGTATGCATTACAGGGAATAATTTAGCAAATTTTGCATAGCAGTTTTGAGAATTTTTTCCTTCTGTAGTTTAAAGTCACTGAAAACCCTATGGTTATGCACACAAAAAGTGCGACACATTTTTGCATTTGTGTAGCAATTTGGCCAGCTTGTGTAGCAAATTGCGATGCGATATGGGATAAATTATTCCCTGCATTACTTGATCAGTTAGACTTTGTCATCATCTCCTTGTTACAGTTTGAAGTAACGTTTTATTAATTTCCTTATTATTTCAGATCCTGCAGTATGACATGTGGGATGTCACCCCAAGTGACCTCTGGAACTGGACAGAATTAAAGGAAAAGATTGCCAAACATGGTCTAAGAAACAGTCTCCTGTTGGCACCCATGCCTACCGCTTCCACAGCACAAATCCTCGGCAATAATGAATCCATTGAACCATATACTAGCAACATTTATACTCGCAGAGTTCTCTCAGGAGAGTTCCAGGTAAGGCTATAATGTTCAGCAAAAATATGATCATCCAGTTTGAGCAATTTTGATGATCAAGGGGTTTTGGGCATTGTTGATTTGCAATCCATTAGCCACCCCCACAGTGTTTAGGGTTTGATGAGGACTCAAATTGATATGCTCCCAATTACATAGCAACTAGGGCATGAAAATGTCATACTGGTTGTCCCAAATATTGGGACAGTATTTTCTTTGGTCTTGTGTTGACTCAGTACAGAATGTGGAATGTTTTCCATCCCATATATTGCACAAAAATCCACAACTACCTCTCAGGAAAGATTGTCATCATGAATTCTAACAGCATTTTGAGCATTCCTTGTGCTGTCAAATACTGCTAGAATTTTTGCTCTTTGATATGTACTTTCACCATTCAAAATTTGAGCCCAAAAGTGAAACACTTAAACATTGCTTCAGTTCTTTCCTGACCATTCTGAGGTTTCAAAATCATTAACTGATATTTTGAAACGTCCTTTAAACTTTGCATAAGACACAGGTCTGCAATTCTAGGTGCTGTATGTTGGCATTGTTTTGTAAGTTCACTGTTTGGAGGGACTTTGTCATAGAGTTCTGCCATATTACAATGAAGGTCTTAAAATTGTCTACATCAGAAAGTGTCAGAATCCAGAGTGGTAGTATGAAGATGAGCCACCCAGAACACATTTCTCTCTTGATTAATGTTTTTTTTACATCTTCCCTTTTCATTTCCTCAGGTTGTAAACCACCATCTTCTGAAAGATTTGACAGAAAGTGGACTCTGGTCAGATGACATGAAAAACATGCTTATAGCTAGCAACGGATCCATACAGGTGCGTGTACTTCAATACCTTTTTTTTTTCTTTTTTTTTTCGCTCATCCAACTCTAAAGATGCACCAGATACAAATTTACGGATCTGACCAGAACCAGATATTGCCAGATACTACTTAAAATTCAGCCAGAAGGAATTTGTCTCTTTCAAAGTACCATATCAATAAAACTGAATGACACCTCGGTCAATTAGGGGAGGGGGAAAGAAGGGATGAGAGCTGACCAATTTTACTACAGTAGGCAGATTTCTTCTGAGAGCCACCTGGACTGGCTATTCGAAACGTTTCTCTGAGTGTTAAATGCCCTGCAAGGCAGGCTTCCACAAATCCTCCGCCTGACAGTCCGGGACAAGTAAAAACTTACTTGGGCAAGTGCATTGTTCAATATCATAGCCCACCCTTGCAAAGTCTGCCCCACAACGGAGTTCAAAGGCATATTAAAAGTGGACAAGTAGATACTCATGCAGACAAGCAGACTAAGAGAACTGCTTGCCCGATGGAAAAGTAATGAAAAAAGAATTTGTCGAAGCCTGCTGCAAGGGTGCCCTACAAAATTAAGGGTTAGTCCTGTGGAAGCAACAAATTTTGTTTGGGGTTTCTCATGAGTAGGTGTTTCAGCTCATGCATTCATGGTTCTTAATTGGACTTACATTTTCTTTCTCTTTGTGCAGAACATTGAAGGTATTCCAGATGACATCAAAGCTCTCTACAAAACAGTGTGGGAGATTTCACAGAAAACCATAATCAAGATGGCTGCAGACAGAGGAGCATATATCGACCAGAGTCAGTCCCTAAATGTGCACATTGCTGAACCAAACTATGGCAAACTGACCAGTATGCACTTCTATGCATGGAAATCAGTAAGTGTTTTTGAACTTAACTCGTCTTTCAGGTCTACTTTTCATTGCCAGATTGACAAGGGACCGAAAAGGTTGGCATTGCAATTTTGGACATCACTTGCAAGTCAAGTTTTAACTTAGCTTTGTAATTAATTTGTGAATCAATATTTTTTTTTTGCTCTGCCCATGTTTGAACTATTTCAAGTATAGATTGTAGCAACTGCTAATACTGTTGGGTGATATTGACTTTTTTACTATCGCGATATCAAAACAAAATCTATCGCGATAATCCGTTATTCACGATAATTTTTCAAACAGACAATCCCCTTGAAGTTCTTCTTCAATAAAGAAGAATGAATGAAGAATGTCTTCAATAAAAAAACATTTTGGAGACAGCGAGAAGAAATAACGCATTACAAGGCAAATTATTTCACCTTTTTCTCGAGAAATTATCGTCATTTTTGAATTCTTGTTATTGTATCGCGATAAAAAGAAATAATCGCGATAACAATAATTTTCGATATCACTATGAAGTAGCAACTAATCAATTCAAACATTGATTAGCTTTTGCTGCTTATCAGTTCTCTCGACAGTTTTGGCCCTTGCATCAGGGGTCTACAACTTTTGGGTGGGCATGGGCCAATTAACTGAGTTTTGGTATGAGAAGGACTCTCAAACAGGAAGGGTATGTTTGTGTATGTACAATTTAAGCATCTTCCGTAGGTTAGATGATATCCTAACTGCAGGCTGAGTCATGTAAATGCATGCAAATGGGGACTGACAGCAAAACGGAATGGGCATGACTGCAACTTCTGCCGTTTCAAGGGTACCATGGCAAACAGCTAGGGCACGACAGCTTTTTGCCATTGGTGCTGTCAGTTATGTCAAACCCCTGATCATGAGAAATCTAAAAAAGTGCAATTTCCTTGTCCAATTCTTGAGGCTTGAAAATGGACCATTCTGGGTTTCAGGAATTAGTCTCTGAAGTGTGAAACCTTTTAGTCAGTTTTGCACATTTGCCAAATGTGTGTGTGGCTATCCTAGTACATCACCTTTATACCCCCTTTGTTCGCTCATTCACAGGGCCTCAAGACTGGTATGTATTACCTTCGCACCAGACCAGCAGCTGACCCAATCAAATTCACGTTGGACAAACAAAAGATGAAACAAGCCTCAGCAACGAACAGTGAAGAAGAATCAAGAGCAGCCAATGAGGCAGCCATGGTTTGCTCTCTAGAGAACAAAGAGGCTTGCCTGAGTTGCAGTGGGTGAACAAATATTTGCAAAAAGCAAACACTTTCCAGACTGACGCATGTTACTGACTGGGTTTGCATGAATGTCAGACACTTCATGTCTCTGCTGTTTTTAGATAGGGACAGAATTAATCTCTAACGTCATGCTGCCTTAAATTGAAAGCCTACTGAGGATTGGATTGACTTGACAATGAGTGGCATTTTTGAAAAGAAGCTTTATTACTAATGGAAAGTCCCGTTGTTGGGTACTGCAACTTGTTTAAACATGTTAGTCGTGAGGTGTGTGATTTATGAGAGGATATTTTTATAGTAGGGTTGAAGAAGTAATTACCATAATAATAATAATAATAGTTGTGCTGGTATTATATGCACCCATCACTTCATTAAGGCTGGTTAATACTTCTAAATTTTCATGTGCTATAAACCTGTAAGAATCACATACAGTCATCCCTTGCTCTGCTATGCCACTCAAGAGTTCAACAGTGTTCAACATTAATAGCTTTGTAGTGCTATACTCAAGTATGAAGTTCCAGGTTTTATGGCTTAAAATTGAATTCCATTTATTCCCTTCTGTAACCATTGTAGATTTAATGTAAAGTTCTTGAAAGAACTCTAAAAGGGTGAATCTAGTATTAAAATAACGTTTTATTTACGTTTTCCTTTTTCATGTTTCTACACTCTGTGATAAAGAGAAATATTTAAGTGACATTTACCAATACTCTTGGTAAATTACTGAAAATGCAAACAGCAGCTTGAAATGTTCATTCTCAGGGCAGGCATTAACAAGGTGTATGTAAAATAATAGTGTTATTCTAAGTAGGTGATGATGGGTGGGTAGCATTTAGGGAATTTGTTTGCAGCATATTGGTTTCAAATTTATGTTTTTCATCCCATGCATATATTTAATGGACATGGTTACCAATGGCTGGCCCATGTACCTAATCAAATCTGTCAGTTAAAACTATAAATGTGCTACAAAATTTTTATTAACTTGAAAGAAAGATGAGCAACTTGAAAAGCCAAGATGTTTGTCATATTTGTCATTTAATCTTATATCTTTGCTCCAATTTCTTGAAAGATCAGAACCGCTGTCCTGTTAAATATGTATATAAACGTTACCAAATGAATTTTTGAAAGAATTCCAACCATCTTTCTTATAAAATATTGATATTTCTACCATCCTAACCTTCCTGTATGTTTTTTGGATCCAAACATTTTGCTTTCCCACACGTTTATAAATAAAGAACATTAGCAGAAATGAAAGAATATTTGTTTTGTTTTTTTTTTCTTGTACCAGTATTTGCATTTCAAGACAGATACTCATCCTAGTTCTCCCAGTAACTGCAGGTTACTGTTAGCTCTGCTGCTCACAACTGTCTTTAGCTTCTTCTTATGGAGACACAAGCCTAGTTTATTGCTGTAAGTGATATCCTGGTGAGCATAGAAGGCCCAAATGTGTAATCAGAACATTCTCTGTGCATGCTGTGTAATATGAGCTACTGTGCATCTTTTGAATTTTGTAACTCTGATGTCAGTCAAAGTGCAGTTACCAATTGAGGATGTTGCTTTCCTCCAGTAAAAAGTCGTACTTGGGGTAATGAATGTGTCTTAAAACTGTACTTTATGTGATTGATAAGTAATTGCACAACTTTGCCCCCTTTTTGTCTTCTTCCATGCTCAGATATAACCCTTGTGTCAATATTACTTTTAAAAATTGAGCAAGAAAACTTGAGAGGTGCTGAGACAGTTGGTAACTGGGATTTGTTGGGATGGGGAAATTGATTACCTATAGAGGAATTACGTGTCACGCCACACATTTGAGATTGTCTTACTGCCAGGCACAGCACGTGTGCAGGAAGAGTATTTAAAGTTTATGCACATGGTATGACCATAGATACTACCGTGACACAATCAATGCTTGACGATCAAAATGTCCAGCAACCAAAGAGATGCACAACCACCTGATATAGGTGAAATACCTTCATAGAGGAATTTAAGGCTGTAAGAAGGGTGATAGTAATACCAGGGAGTTGTGAGGAAGGAGATCCAACGTTCTATAGAGCCTTTAAAGTAATGTTTGTTTCCGTCAGATATCTTGCCTTTCTTCTTGTCTCAATACCTACATCAACTAGAATCAGTGATGCATTGTCAAAATGACAATGAGAAGACACACCTATTACGTTGAACTCGTTAACTTTTCGTTGCCAGCCGTAATGCAAAAATGTGAAATTTTAACCTTTCGTCGTTATTCGACGCACTAAATATCATTTCATTTAAAGTCAGCTAAGAATTTCTTAACAACTTACTTTTCGAATATATTTCCAAACGATGGGAAAATTTGTTAAAAACTAAGAGAAATGTATAGGCTTGAACAATGTTTCCAGCAGGTGACGTATAAAAATCGTCGGGGCACAATTGAAGTGCATTCTTTAAACGTTTGTTGCCAGTCGTTTTACTGAAAATCCTGATTAAATTTTGTTCATTGGCGGAAACAAACCTTACTTCAAAGCATGTATACATAATGGCCTTTGTTTCGGGATTACTTGGAAAAGAAAGGGGGAGATCATCATTAAAAGGGTTTAGTCAACAGAGACTTAACAATAGGAACAAAGAGACCTGTCAATCAAATAGCAGTGCCTGAAAAGAGTTAAATCATTTTCAAGTACGTATTGTCTGACAGATTTGGCTGTTGTTTCTCCTTCCTCACAACTCCCTGGTAATACTGCAGGTCATTGCTCCTGCAAAGGTGTGTTAGCAGTGCATGTCACAACACTGAAAAATAAAAACAATTGTTACACAAAGAGTAATTGACAAACAAAATTTTCAACTTGCATCAATGATCATACAGTGTCATTAGTTCAAAGCCACTGTAGCTAACAGTTGTGGGATAGAGAGCTTTGTCCACCATTCTACAAAGTATTTTTTGGATTACCTTATGGAAATATAAATGCGATAGCAACAGATTGTGATCTCAATACCAATGTTTCAAGTCCTGAGATGAGGACAATGTGGGCCTAAGTCTCATTACCTAAAACCTTTGTGTAGTACCTTGCCAGGCTTGCCTTGAAAATTAATGAAATTCCAGCTATTTAAATGATATTCAGTAATTTCCCAAAGATCTGATGCACTGTTAATTGAAACCATAGTCCCTTATTTCAGGACAATAGTGGGGCAGTTGCAACACCTACTGCAGATGTGCCATTTTTGTAGTCCCTGCTATACTGGAAATTTGATGGCACTTTTAGTCAGGACATGGCAAGGCAATGTGCATGAAGTAAGCCGGGGACAGTGAAGGGGACTTAACAAACACTTTCAATAACAGTGCTGTGTGTAAACAGGAAATGCTGTTCCACCATGCTAAGACTTCAAAAAGTACTAGTCAGAGTATGCATCCAAAGTGGTGACCAGCTTTACTGGGACTTAGTTTGGATTTAGCTGAGATTGATATGCAGTTTCACATCTAGCTATGCCTGATTACGTGGGAGCAGAGGTTACAGCTGACAAGTGCATAATTTTTCCTTCCAGAATCATATTCCTCTGGAAATGTTTCAGAGTAATCCCACTTTACCTGCAGTAGCATAGCCAGAGAAAGTTGTGGGGGGAGGGGGGGGGGGGGTGTTGCCACTGCAAATCTGACATACAGAACCCAGTCAAGTATACACTGTAAGCTTTGTTCAAATGCATTGTAAATAAGTTAATGGTTAGCTTGTCCTTCCCCTAGCAGGTGTGCCCTCTACAACACTTGAACATTGTTCAATACTGGGGAGTTGAGATTCTGCATATTGACCTGATCAAAGAACACAAAGCACAACATAATGAATTTCACAGGAAAATCCACAGTATTGTACATCACAATTTTTTATTATAATTTTAGTTGAACATTCATTTCACTTTTTCATCAGTTCTCAAGTACTTTCATCTTTTCAATTTTCCTCCTTCCACATATTATTTCTGACCAAATAAACATATTATTCCTGAAGTACAAAAGACAATGACCAAAGTCCTAAAATGAAAATCCTGCACCACCAACCAAGACTTAATTCTCCATTATCTTCATCACCTTTCCCATGAACCAGTTGGTGTTGGACTCATTATCCATCTTCAAAATTGATATCTACTGATATTCCTCATACTGTCTTACATTGGTATCCGTAAAATTCAATTGCAATGCTGAAACTACTCAACCAATATTACTAGATCTTTATTTCATTCAAGGTTTCACAATTTTTATGCCTGGCTCTTAGTTCTAAGACTGTTTTTCACCTCAGACAATTTGCAATAGTGCACAATAGCCAATAACTTTGTGTACAGTATGTTCATTCTTAAAATACAAGAATTGAGAATGTCCAGAACTGAGATATCTGGTAATGTTCATATCTGTTATTGGTAATATCACAGCAAAACTAGTACATTATGCCATGGACTGAGTAAGTCCTGCACTAAATACATTTTAACATTCTTTTGCATCTGGGAAGTGCTCATGTCATACTGCGCTATAAGACACATTCAATAAACTAGGCGTGGGTTACCAACAGCCTAGCGGGGAGTCACGATCACAACTACTGCAGGCACATATATAATAGTACAGCTATAAAGTGTCAAGTACTAGCCTTCCAATGATTACTTATACCAGCTATCCACACATCACACTTTTCAGTGACGGAACTGAACGTGGAACTGCCGATGCCAGAGAATTGCAGTATTCAAGTGAAGGTAAAACTAGTGGTTGAATGAAGACTTCTGATTGTAAGAACCAGTTTCCCATACTGTAATTAAACCTTGCAAAAGAACACAAATGAAGTTTTCAGAACACAAAAATGTGTTTTCTGTGCATGTTCTTGACAGTGCAGAAAATTCCTTAGAGGTCGTGGTTCGAAGGAAAGAGGAGACACTCAACTTATTGCTAGGAGTAGTGACTCTGAAGGAGAGCTAAAACAAATGCCCTCATCCTACACTTGCAGCCTCTAACAGCATCCAATTGCGGGATAAAGGTAGCAACAGCAAACAGTCATGTCCCATTATTATCAACTACAGTAACATAATACCCAACTGATTTTACAACAAGAATAAAGATGCAATGTGGAGAGGCAAAGTTTTGACAAGCATTACAGCCTCTAAGAGTCAATGACTTCTCAACAAAATAGTTATAAATGAATTCAAACTGGGGGTGATCCTTTACTACTTAACCATTTGAGGCCCAAATTAATTTTCAGGAAAATTGTATGTAAAAGCCATGCTGCATTGTACTGTAAGAGCTACAGTGTAACTACATGAGCAAGGTTTGAAAAGTGTACATAACTATATATTTTTATGAAGCTTGACATGTAGGAATATTCTGAAAAAAAATTCTGGGATTGCAGCCTTTGTGTGGTTGCCATGGCAACCAGAAATAAGCCAATCAAATTTTTGAAAATTGTGTTTCAACTCCTCTTTCTATTTGTAGGCACACCTGGCCATGTTCAAATTATTCTGAGGTTATTCTACTGCTTTTTCTGAATCAATTGTTATAACAAAAACCCATATTTGTATGCAAATGAGGTCATACATACCAATAAATAAGATACTGAGTATTGCAAATTCATGTAAACAAACATTTTGAGTCAGAACATATTTCATGTACAGTGATGGGTTATACAAGGCACTCACTAGGTATGATGTATGAGACTGCTGTAAGACTACTTCAGGAAACTTTTATCACACAGCAGGTTTTTATTTCAAAATTCCACCTCAAGGTGACAAACACTGTAGTCCTGATACTCCCAAATTCACATATTTTTCTGTCAGGTGAATATGAGACCTTACAGATCCAAATTTCACACAATTGAGATGGACCAGTGTATTAGATTTGCAAAGCTAACACATACAATACTGCAACATACAACTTTACCACTATGTGCCATGTAATTCTTCAAAAGTTTTTACTTCAAGTTACATATTTTGCAATATTACAAAAAATAAAATCAAATTGCCTATGAAACCATACTAGTATATTCTGACAATCACTGACAACTACTGTCCTACAGTAATAGTATCACTGATACCTGTAAACTGTAGGTGGAAGTATGCAACTTTGATAACACCCATGAGGCACTTCTGGGTATATGAAAGGGCTAAGAATGGATCTCACTGCTGTAGAGAGCTACCTTCCTTGAAAATTTTTCAAAAGATGCCAAGATATGATCTCTCCTCCACTGCAAACTGTTCCCACTCCTGCTGTATGACATCTACAAAGCAATTAGCATTGTTTGAATGGAAAAGACAGCAATCCAGTGTAAGGGTGAATGTTCTTAAAAAGTTACCCCACACTAGCAAGTTACCCTCTTGGTTGACATTCACTTCCACGGTATGTTGACAGTGTCTGACAATGTTAGTAATATCATCTCTGTCAGCCAGTGTAACCATATGACATGACTGGAACCTTGCCAAAATTTTATTCTCATTCAAAGTATCTGAATGTGTTCGAAATAATCTTCCACTTTCCTTGTTGAGATGTCAGTATGAAGTTCTCATTGAAGGGAAATTCCCTGTTGCCTTCGAACTTCACTTTTCCCCCTACAACCACCATTATGGAAGTTTGACCATTTGTGACAGACTCTGTTAGGAAGAAAAAGAGATTCATGGCAAAAGTAGTCACTACACAGAAGCCGATAAGATCAAAAGTTCATTTTTACAGGCCAATTATATACTTTCTGTGGACAGGAATAAAATAGATGAAAGATCCATTAGATCAAAAGTATGCTAATTACAAATATCTACTTTGTTGATTGCTGTTATATTAGGGGTAGGGCTAGCATAGTGGAAGTACAGTCATTTGTGATATAAGAATGTTTGATAGTTAACATCTCTGACTGAAACATATGGGACATGGTCAGCTCCAACCTTGGACAAAACTCGTTGGACACCCCTGCTCCCCTGTACAATGTTGGAGATAATAGGGTCAATGTGGGGCACACCATTTTCTGTGCAATAGAACATTGTACGGGGGAAGGGGGTGGGGTTTGGTAAATGGTGCACAACTTCATACATGACATAATGGCTTGAGATGTTCCAACAGTTTTGTCCAAAACTGTAGGTAAAAAGCCCTGGTTCAGTAGACAAGAGTTGAAACCCCATCCAACTTTGCGGTTGCAATTTAAGTAGATTAAAAGATTTCCGATTTGCTTGCCCTTGATCTAACCTTGATCTAAAACACTGAAACCAATCAAGCCATGAAAATTGTGAGGACGCTTCCGCTGTATGGCAAAAAGCTGGTTGATTGGCATGTCTCCGCTGTACGTACAGTGTGCATTCAACTTCAGAAGTAAAATGTCATTTTATCCTTTTTTCAAAAGATGTAATTTTCACAACAGGGATAAGTCATGGTGCCTTTTCATGTGTTCTGTTTTATACTCCTAACTTGAAAATTTGCAGTTTCTCTGCAAATACCTAGAGTATAAGCAACAATATCATGTTTGCATTATGTGCGGCTGTTTTGTTGACATACAGATGTGCCAAGAAGTAACTACTTGACATTTTTCGCGAAATAATCTTTTAAGCCTCTTTGGCCGTGCAGACAACATCGCACGGGATTACCCGCAGTCATTCTATTGTCCATTCCTGGCAACTGACATTGATACCCCTGTGGTTTTCACGTAACAAAAGAAGGCTTATAGGCGTGAGTGCAGAGTTCCTTTTCAAAGTTTTTTCTTGTACACAATGCCCAAAACAAACAGTGCCGGACATCAGTGTATTCGTATCTTTAACAAAAAAGAGTTCCGAGTTTGCTTCAGAACTGTCACAAAAAACAAACGTTAAGAGAATAAGAACTCCCAGTGAAAGACATTACGATGTAACACTTATTGTACACAGCAGTTTTACTATACTAAAGCATGCGGTAACGAGAATGTCAAGTGTGACGTCATGCTGTTGCAATTTCTAAGGTGTTTGATTTCAGTGGCGTAGCGAGACGTCACACTTAATGTTTTCTGTTTATGTCTGTCCGATCCGGGATCTTTTCACAGTTTTTACTAATACTGTAGATAAATTGTAGTAGACAGGGCTTCATGTCACAGCTTTTTTATTATTAAAATCGTATGCTCTTCGAATCTTCCGTTAACCACTTTAGTGAACATTATGGGCTGCCAATGGCCGGCAGGCACCACTTGAGATCCTAGGATGCATAGTATCATATTCCAATTTACAAGCTTCAATTAACATGCTCTTAAAAGTTTCTAATTTGCGAATGGAATCAGAAATTTCTGAAGCTAATATTTGTCCATCAATCAAAACTGGAACATAGATCCTTTCCCAAATATAGGAATTGCACACGATAATGGGACGGAGTTTTTGGTACCCATCATTTTTGTCAATGGCATTTTACTGTGGCCAAAAATGACATATACCAAAACTCTATCCCATAATCCTCTGCAATTTCTATTTGGAAAAGGGTCTATGGTTGTGTTTAAAATGATATATTTCGACATCTCATGATGCAGTATTAATGAAAAACCATAAAGTTCAGCAATAATGAGAACATTTTCTCACCTAAAATGGGATGGCAGTCAAGCAGATCGATAGTGTGCACACTAACGGGAAGGTTCTCTAAGAATTCAATGATCTTCTTTGACCCTTCTAAAACATTTCCATTCCAAACCATCCTCGCAGTGTCCATGTATAGTTTATCAAGAAGCTGCAAGAAAATTTTAAATGAAAAATTATATGTAAAATCTTCAAATTACCAACACCAAGTACAAGAGATGGTATACTGTACATGTTTTTCCTTCAGATACAACAGGTCTACATAATGGTTCAAAGACACTCAAGAGACAATAAGCTTGTTTCTTGCAATGTTGCGAAGTTCCAAAGATCAGCACACAAAACACAAGAGACAACAGGCAATTTGCCCTAGCAGCAGCAGAAATTGCCCCCAGAAATATGCTAAGGGAGGGTGAAAAAATATCAAATGTGACCAAAACTGCTTTCCTTCCCAAATGGGAGCTGACCAGTACGTATTTGTTGTCATAGCCCTTAGCAATGTACCTACTTAATAAATGGGGGAGCAACAGTGTCTGCATAGCCTGCCACAGGCCTGGTCATCACCCCAATTTGTCTCTATGTAGCCATTATAATTTCAGGTTTCAAGCACAGACTTGTAACATTGTGAAAACTAACTTGTTGTGAAATTATGAAACTATAAATATAACTTACAGATCTGCTTTTCTTATCAAAAGATTCATAGTATAACTTTTGGAACTCTTCCCCAGCAGAGCAAGCTTGATCATTTTTCAGTGCAGCCTCCTGAAAAGAAACCAAGGCAGAAAATGTAAAACTTACGTTAAGTAGAAATGGAAAGGCAAGCAAAGCATCAAAGCAGAACCTAAAGTTACAGTTAGTTTTGCCAACTTTGAGAAAAAATTCCATGACACTTTAAATTATAGTCCCACTATGGTTTTGGCAATGTGCACCCACAAACTTTTGGCTGTAAATGCCCCCAAGATAGCCATGAATATGCCACCTCTAGGTAAGGTGATTTGATTTAGAATTCCACAAAATAACACCTTTCAAAGGTTGCAGTAAAACCTTACTAATTTCATTTTCTGGAACACACTACATATTCATCAGTAACAACTTGATTGATATCTAATTAAACTGGAGAACAAACAAGAAAGATTATTTTGAAGACTCTGGCTAGCCACTGGTACTGTAAGGCTTTACTATCCTTACAAACAGTACAGTACCTATATAAACCAGGGGAAGTACTTTCCTCAGTGGCATGGATGAATTTCCTTGACATGAAGGGAACTCCATGGAACCAGAATGCAAGGCATTCATACTCGCGAATGAAGGCGGTGCTAAGGTGCACCTATTAACAGTTCTGATATGGGACTTGGAAAGATCGAGGTTGTTTTGCAGATGGAGAATTCGCTGTAAGGATTGTGACTTCAGTTTCAGAAAAGAATACTGGTAAAACATTGATTAGAGGTGGGGGAGGGGTATTATTTGCTACAAACTGGAATGTTTAGAGAAGTATATCAGTGATAGGCTACGCCGCGGTGATGTAAAAATTAACTTGATCCGTAGGGAGTGAAAGGTATTAGCTATTAAGACGTGGACACGTTTAGATTACAAATGAATTGTGTGGTATTAACAACCCATAGCCAAAACCGCTGAGCTAGTATTCAATTACAATACGGTTGCTCAAAGGAACCGTTTTAAATTTGTCTCATAAGATTGCTCAAATATGTGCGGCGGGAGGAAAAAAACACACACAAACTGACATGAAAATATCAACAAAATACATTACAAAAATGTGGGTTTTAAGGTTATCACTAACGTCACTCGTTATTACATGCAATTCAGTATAACCCTGCGCACATGCTGAAAACTCCAATCAGCATACTACCATTAGGGCCTTCACATCAAAATCTTGAAAAGTCCTTTCCAAGCCACAGTAGCATTCAATGTCCACAACCTTGGAGTAATAATAGACTATCATTACTCCAAGTCCACAACTGTATCAAATGTCGGGTCACGTGGGTACCGGCAAAGCAAGCACCTATTTGCAAGGGAAATTCAAGTTTCAGAAGAAACTCCTGGGCCAGAAGATAACTACGCAGTTAGTATTGTGCAATTTTTTCATCCGGGAGACTTTGTTATCTTATCCATTCACTGTGTCTTAACCTACTGGAAGTCTTCAGTTCCAAAGAAAATAAAACGTAACTCTGTAGTTTGTCGTTCTTTTATCCAAGTATGTTTGATCTATTAATAACATATAATATATATAATAATAACACATAAACTTTTACTTCAACAGATCGCTCAAACGTTACAAAATATGAGCAGATAAGGGTGTGCGTCCATTTCTAAAATAACAGCTGTTGACAAAAACCATTAAAAAAAGGCCGTTTAAGAACGTGATACAGTCGTTCCAGGAACTGTACAATTAAAATATCTGTCACGGAAAATGCCTCAAAGTGTAGTAAAGCTAGAGACACCCTAAATAAATTTACTCTGTTTATTACTAACATCTATTAATCTACAAACACTTATAGATTAACAAAACCAACAAGACACAGAATGAAAACACTGTGACAAGTCCATAAAGCGACTGCTATACTTCGCATTCGCTCGTAAAAAGTATTGAAGTTGGTCAAATGCTTTAAATTGAAATCTCTCACATGAAAGATCAGTTGGAGGGGGGGGGGTGGGGGGGAGATAGCTGATATAACTGATTACTATGCAAATAGAATTATTAACATTGTTGCACAGTAGAAGTTTCTTCTGTTGACCTTCAATATTAATTTATAAACATCTTTATTGATTTCCTGCATTCTGATTGACTGAAAACCATTCAAGACTGGTCTGCAAAAATTTGGTAAAACAGCTATATAATCATAGCTAGCAAGGCCATGTGGTAAGCATGCATGATTAATATTCATGTCTGCCTTGTAACAATGTAGTTAAGGACTGGTTACTATGGTGACCATCACAAGGCTAGTATTACACCCATAGTAATACCTAACGTTCCTTTGTGAAGACATCAACTATGAATTCTGGGGAATGAAGACATTCTTTTAAAGATACTCTGCACTATACAATGTACACTCAGTTAAGTATAATGTAACATCTTTACAGTACTGCTACACTGCAGAGCTATAGCAAGGCACAGATTACCAGACTACTAACCAAACTGATTAGCGTTGTAAACAGAATTATTAACAGTGTTGCACAGTGATAGTTTCTTCTGTTGACCTTAAATATTAATTATTCATCAAGGTAAGGGAAATTTGCTCTCATTATTTTCATCTCATTCACTATATACAGTTTATTTCATCCAACACAGAAATTAATTTAGTACAGTAGCTAGTAGGCTATAAGCTGCTTAGTGTTGAACCTTGTCAAGGGATAAGTTATAAATAAACTGTAAGCACTTTCATCCATTTTCCAGCTAATGGTGAAAGATGACCCTTGGGTAATTTATGTCCCTTAAAAAAGGGTAATTTCAACAATCAAAATTGGGCCTCAAGATACAAAAGGCTGAGAAGCCCTCCACTACGCTATAGTATGGATGGATGGAATTTTGCACATTTCACACTGAATTTTTCTGTAAATGAATTTAGAAAAATCCCCCAAAGCCTTGGATAAATATATTCTAATTTAATCATGTGTTAACTTGAATATGATGTGAATTCATTTAGTGTTAAAATCTTATTATGATTCCCTGTTTTTACGTCTAATTGATACAGTATGTGCAACTGGCAAGATTGTAAAACTGTAAAACTTTGTGCACCTCGGATTGTTTAGCATGACATGCTCTCTGTTTGGCCAATGCTTGTATATCAAACTATATCCAAATCAATACAGTGTTGTGATTACTGTACAGTCCTGATCATGATCTATTACTCTGGAAGGCAAAACCAATAACTTAAAGGGTGATTCTTGTCATCCCAGACAGTTCCAATTCTCCCAACTAAGCACCTTGTGACTCCTCCCATGACTGTTTATATCTCCTCCTTGTGCAGACACAAACCTACGGTATTTTATTCCTTCAGGCCATGTCCTGCTAAGCATACAAGGCTATAATGTGTAATCCAAGCACTCTCTCTACATTGTGTGGAGTGTGAGTTACTGTGCTACTGTGCATCATTTGAATTTTCAAACTTTGATGTCAATCAAAGAGCAGGAACCAACTGAGAATTCTGATACCCCCACATCAAAAAAGTACTTTGGGGTGATGACAGCTTGTCTTTAAAATATATGTAAATTATGGTACTGGAGAGATTTTATGTCCCTTTTTTAATTTGGCTGAATTTTCCATGTATCATACTTTGCTTGTATTTTCCTTTCAATAGTTGTGTCAATATGCCATCTGATATCATTGATACTCATTCAACCATACATTGTGTACTGTACATGTGAAATTTGATGGGTTTTACTGCTCCCTAGAGTGTTAATATTGGACACCAAAATGTGACATTATGAAAGTTGCTTGTAAATGAGGTGCACCTTTCTCAGTTTTTCTCATGTCATTACGTATCCCTGACTTTGCATTTTCTCTTCAAGTGAAAGTAGAGCTTCAATTACATATTGAGTTTTGGTATGGGGTTTGGATGACATGTAGTGAAAAAAATTTATCTTTCCTATAAAACCCCTACAAAATGCCACCAGAAAATGCCTTTAATGTACATTATGGTGTCTTCATAACGTACGTTATTGACAATATGCACTCTGAATATCAATTATTGAGAAGACTGAGAACTTTCATGCTAGGAAAAACTTCATTTCCAAGTATTTCTAAGCTACTCTAACCAACAAGTGGATGAAATTTGTCATTGTGCAAGTGGCGTAGTTCTATAACTTCTAATTTCAGTTGTTGTTAACGTATGTTATGGTGTCCTAAATAACCTGCCTCATTAACTTGAAGTGGGACATAATATTGATTCCAACTTTGTTTCTGTAACATAAGATATCATTTGACATTGCTCATTGATATTCTCCCTCACTTTGATGGAGAAGGGGCTGTGGTACTGGACAACTAAAGGATACCGAGTATCATACGTTAACATCATCACTTGTCCTTTCTATTGGCCTCAAATTCCACTTTTTCAATACTGTATTATCCTTCAACATTACTGGTTGTGTTCTGCATTCACCAGATAACCAGAATCAGCACTCAAAAGGATAAGTTAGTGTAATTCATTTTTGACCATGTATGTCACACTTTAGTAATCCAGTATCATATTATGACATATATTCATTATGGTGGGAAGAAGAATCCTATGATTTTTGGTGGAGGTCAAAGGTCGTTTGGGGTCACCAGGGGTCAAACTCTGAAAACCTTGTTTACACAATATCTCAAAGTAAGAAGCTTGGATAGATTTTATACTTAGTATTTGGATGCGTTATGATGAGACGAAGAACCTTATTGTTTTTAATGGAGGTCAAAGGTCATTTGGGGTCACCAGGGTGGTGAAACTCTGAAACCTTCTTTACATGGTATCTCAAGGTAGGAAGCTTGGATAGATTTCATACTTAGAATGTATATGTGTAAAAATATGATACTGGAGAGATTTTACGTCCCCTTTTTAATTTGGCTGAATTTTCCATGTAACATACCCCTTTGCTTGTATTTTCCTTTCAGTGGTTGTATCAGTACACCATCTGATATCATTGATAGTTATTCAACCATACCTTGTGTACATGCGAAATTTGATGGATTGTACTGCACCAGAGAGTGCTAATATTGGACACCAAAGTGTGACATTACAAAAATGGCTTGTAAATGAGGTGCACCTTTCTCAGTTTTTCTCATGTTATTATGCCTGACTTTGCATTTTCTCTTTAAGAGAAAGTAGAGCTTCAGTTGCATCTGCAGATCTCAGTCACCTGTTCTTGTGAACTGTTGGAAAATGATGATCTTCACCTTTGTTAACATATGTTATTTTTTGTGTCCTCCTGCATAACGTACATTAACTGGTGGCAACTTTTCACGATTGTGACCTAGTCACACACTGCAAAGTAGTGTTATAGGTATTGTGAGTATCAGAAACTCACTACTGACTTTGATAATACACGTAGGCCTAATGACATCTCAGAGGACAAATCCATTCAAAAATACATGTGAAAAAAAATTGTTGGTCTGTGCAATCTGTTTGGTGTCCTCAACATAACATACGTTAAATGGCCATTATTTCACTACCAACTGATAGTTGGAAATATCGAAACATTTGTGACTGGTCAACACCCCACAGACATCGATAGTAAACAGTGCTTTTACTGCTAGCAGTTGGATTCCTCCATATCTGTCACAATTTATGTGTGGTGTCCACATTTTAGCCTGCATAACGTATGTTAACTGTAAAAATCTATTTTAGGTATACTGTAGGAATTCGCACAGAATACTCAACCCTCTTAATTCTTTAACATGTCAGAACTAAAATTAAACTATTTTCATCACCCAATGAATCTAAAACATGGTTGTAGGTCATCAAAACATACTCTGTTAACGTACGTTATGGTGTCTCATTTTTTGGTGTCTTTCATAACGTACGTTAACAATGTGCACTCTGAATGTCAATTATTGAGAAGACTGAGAACTTCCATGCTAGGAAACACTTCATTCCCAAGTATTTCTAAGATACTCTAACCAACAAGTGGATGAAATTTGTCATTGTGCAAGTGGCGTAGTTCTATAACTTCAAATTTCAGTTGCATTGTTAATGTATGTTATGGTGTCCTAAATGACCGGGACGTGATATTACTTCCAACTTTGTTTCTGTATCATAAAATATCATTTGACATTGCTCATTGATATTCTCTCTCAGGGCTATGATACAGGACAACTAAAGGACACTCGTAATGTACATTAACATCATCACCTGTCCTTTTTATTGACCTCAAATTTCACTTTTTCAATGCTGTATTATCCTTCAACATTACTGATTGTGTTCGGCATTCACCGGAGAACCAGAATCAGCACTCAAATGAATAAGTTGGTGTAATTCATTTTTGACCATGTATGTCACACTTTAGTAACCCAGTATCATATTATGACATGTACAGTAAGATAGGAATCCACATAAATATTGCTGCTGAAATTTCAAGCTACTTTAAGGGTGGGAAAAATTACAGTATCTGGCATTGCTTGGTGTATGGTGTGTAAATACAGTACTTTACTGTATTTGGTAGTAACCAGTACTAGTCATACAGTTAATGATATAGCAGCCAAGTTTATTCTGTTATGTACATTACATATACATGAACAACCAAAGCAATGACAACAGAGTTTGGCCTGAAGAAATGTTACAAACATAATTATGATACTACAGTATGCAGCATCCTGTATTGTTCAATAATACCACTGTACATGCATGGTACATCTACAGTACAGGTGGGCATCATAGGCAAAGTATCATGCCTGCAAGATTTTACTCATGAATGGCTTACAGGCACAGAAAGCTGTGCCTGCAAGTTTTTCTACAGACTAATTACCAGGTTTGCTGTTAACAAGGTTTCCTCATTTATTACTAATATTTAGACAGAGAGCCTTCAAGATCCATCAGTAAAACTGTAGATATGGATGCTTGACTTTTCCTCACAAATAATACGGCAGAAGCAGCAAGATTTGAGACACAGCTGCCCTAAATGCAAGATTATCAGTGGTTTAAAGAAACTGCTTTTCTTTTCTTCTTTTTCTTTGGGGGGGGGGGGTGGGGGGATGGGGGGATGGGGGAAATTAAAAGGTTCCTTGTTTTAGAGTTCTTAAAATAGGCCTACTTTTTTGTGTGTGTGTCAGTGTGGATATATAGAAGCAGTTTGGCATGGCCAAAGGTTAGAGATGCAGTATAAGAGGAGCTTTTATTTGATATTGCTGCTTTTGAAGTTGGTTAGAAGTTTTGATAATATGCTTAGTGGCACATCTTGGTGAGGTGGAAGAATTTTGCCCCCTAAATCACAGCTAAAACTGCACTGAAGTAAAATGCCTTATAAATCCCTTGTCAGATAATGATTATAACACTTTTGTGGAGCTCCCTAACTTTTTAAACTCCCCTTATTATCTGTTACTCCAATTTGAAACTCAATAGCGAAGTTTAAAACTGTGATTTCATGCAGAATAAAAATAACTCATGTGCTACCATACCTGTAGAATGCTTTAACACATGAGAAGTACACTGGCAATCACTGTAAAGATGGGCCATCAAATCACAGCAATTGGGTTATTTTTCAAAAAGCTTCAGCTTCTAAAGGGGGCACATCCCCCCTTGGACTTCCCCCTCCCTCCACCCCCCTCCGGTTCTTACCACGGCAGGAAATATGTTCTTGGGAGGCAAGCTTCAATAAATTCTTTTTTCATTACTTGTCCAATCTGGCTAACTGTTCTCTTAGTCTACTACTCTACTTGTCCGCATGAATATCTACTTGTCCACTTTTAATATGTCTTTGAACTCCTTTGTTAAGGCGACTTCGCAAGGCACTTGCCCGGCGGGCTATGATATTGAACAATACACTTGCCCGAGTAAGTTTTTACTTGTCCCGGACTGTCGGGAGGGGGATTTGTCGAAGCCTGTTGGGAGGTAGACATTTTTTCTGACTGTGATTAATGTCATCAGCAAAACCAAAAACAGGTTAAATGGTACCATCACTCATACATTTTGGGGTAGGCCTAAGGGGATATCAAAATTATCGGTTGGTGCCTGCTCTCTGATGGACATCAAAGTCTGAAACTTGAAAAATAAAAGATGCTGAGTAGGCTAGCTCACATTCCAAACAACACACTGCAGAGAGCATTCTGACTTCTGTCTTCACATATACCTGTATGCTCATCAGGACATGCCTTAATCAATAGAACAGATTTGTGTCTGGAAAAAGAGGAGCTTTATACAGTTACGGGAGGGGCTAGAAGGAACCTAGTTGGGAGAACTGGAACAACCTGGGATGGATCATGGAGAGATTTGGAGATGTTTCGTAAAACTGGTACAAGCGTCTTTAACAGACAGATTTCACACACGCGGCTCATTTACGTAAATCAACCACATTCCTTCTAACCCATGGCACAAATGGAGTGAAAGAAAGGTACACTTATACTTAATGTACTTACAGTAGCCATTTTGGCATATATCTGAAGCAACTTTCCTCAGAATGCAAAAATCTGTACATCAAGTTCAAAAATAAAACGAAACTTCCGTTGTTGGATGATGCAACTACATAATATCCCCATATGGCTTGTAGCACACAGTATCCCAGAAACAGTATCCATAGAAATAAAAGTAGGGGAGAACGCTGACACAAAGCATCCCTGCATGATTAACAGGTGAAGCCACGAAAATTGTAAGGGCAGCTTCCGTTGTACGGTAAAAGACCCGGTTGATTAGGTGTGTCTCCGTACGTACAGTGTGCATTCTGCTTCAGAAGTTATAGCTTATTTTATCCTTTTTTTTTTCGAAAAATTAGGAGTAATCTTCACAACAGAAATAAGTCGTTGTGCCTTAAGTATTTTGTTTTATACTCTTAACTTGAAAACTTGTAGCTTCTTTGCCAATACCTGGGGCAAAAGCAATGATGTGATAGTGTATTACGCGCCGGTGCTCAGTTGCCGTACAGCCTAGCCAAATCAATGGCTTCAGTCCAGATCGGCACTAATGATCAGTCACCTTTTTCAGCAATCGATCACCAGTGCATGGTCATGTACCAAAGGCCTGGAAAAAGGCAAATGTTTGTCCGAATTTTAAAGGGCAAGAGCAGTCCCTCCAAACCTATTTTGAAACAGCAGCTAATTTTCACTAACATCTTCTTATTACTCTTTCAGTACCTTTCATGATAATTTAGGACTTTAATAAATGCATATCCAAGGTAAACCAATGAGTAACTCCCCATAAATTTTAGAATTCAGTGATGAAAATATTGTCACATGACTCTCAAGAGCCATTCATGAAATAGGATAGACTACTAGACTAATTCAACTGGGAAGACTGCATTTTCCCTTTAAGAAGAATGATAGCTCTCTCCCATCCACCTATCGCCCTGCTTCCCTGACCTGTATTTGCTGTAAACTGTTGGAACATATTATCAGCTCAAATTTGATGGATCAATATGAAGTGAATAATAACCTAGTTCCACTAAGCAGCATGCATTCAGGAAAAATCATAGCTGTGATAATCAGTGTCTGTTATGGAAGATTGGGCCTCTGCCCTGGATAAAAATAAACAAGTTGATGTATTCATTTTGAACAAAGCATTTGACACAGTCCCTCATGAACTCTTCAAGGCGAAGGTACTTTCCTTGGGGTGTCTTGTCAAGTTTTAAATTGGGTCGATAACCGTTCTTTCCGCCCGCTCACAATCAGTTGTTGTAAACCAGTGGTTCTCAAACGCGGCCCCGGGCCCTGTCGGTGCGGCCCCTGAATTGATTTAAGGTTTTCAGAAAAATCATATTCGAGAGCAAAAACTAGCAGTAGGAAATTCAATTATGTTATTGAAAGTCACTACTTGACTCCTTCCAAGTTTGCTCTCCTGAGGGGGTGGGGGGCTAGGTTGCCTACGTTTACCTACAGGCTGTGCGTTATATTCCTTGTTCAGTCATATCTAGCCAAAACTAATTTCGTGTTCCTTGTTGTTGACAATCATGTTTGTACCATACACGGTGGCATGTATTTATGTACTGGTGCATTGCGGAGTGGTTGTATTTGTAACAAAGCTTGTAGCAACGTTAAAGGCAGTATGCAGTCACCCCAATCAGAGTGAGTGTATCCTGTCACTCTAGTTCGTGACTGGCTCATTCTGATCATGTGACAACATGTTTGTTGGTAAATTGTGAAATTCAAGGAGAATTTCTCCTTGCTTTTCCTATTGTTTGTAATAGTTATGTTCAAAACATCTTCAGAGGTGCTTGTAAAGCAATAAGACGAGATTTGCAAGAATTTGCTGATTTTTCAAAGAAAATTTTGGGGCGACTGACTATTGCCTTTAAATCCCGGAAATGTCATTGCGACCTGAGCTGACTGTGCTACTGAAAAATGTCACGGTATCGTGCTGCACGTTTGTTGATTGATTACTGAAATAAAATTTGTTCGATTTATATTTCGGTACTAACATTTGTTTGCGGACCTTATATGAACTCGCTCTTTCTATACTTCTGTAAGATGAAACATAATCATTGAATCAAAGCTTTTTTTCGACTTTTGGGAATGCGGCCCTCGAACTCAGTAGACCCACTTCTCTATCTGACCGTGGTTTAGTACACCGTGACTGATCAAGAGCTTCCTCACATACTGGTCAATAACGAAGAATAAGTACAGAACTGTTGAGACTTCATCTGTTTCAGAAAACGGTTTTCGTTTCTACTTAGTTTGGAATGCCACATGTTTCTCCAATAGAGGGATTTCAGTCACGTAACTTAAACCAACTAGACGCAATTTTGAAGGGCAAGATCGGGCGTCTTTTTTGCTTTGACGGGCACGTGTCCACAGTGTCACAGTAGTACCTATGGTTATGCCGTGCACGTGTGCTGAAAATACGCTTACTGCGTGTGTGTTTTGCCCATAGAAATAAAAGTAAGGGAGAATGACGTCAGCCGATCTGGACTGAAGCCATTGATTTGGCCAGTCTGTACGGCAACAGAGCACCGGCGCGTAATACAAATATCACGTCATTGCTTTTGCCTCAAGTATTGACAAAGAAACTACAAGTTTTCAAGTTAGGAGTATAAAACAAAATACTTAAGGCACCATGACTTATTTCTGTTGTGAAAATTACTCCAAATCTTTCGAAAAATGCATAAAATAAGCTATAACTTCTGCAGCAGAATGCACACTGTACGTACGGAGAGACATCAATCAACCGGGTCTTTTGCCGTACAACGAAAGCGCCTTTACATTTTCGTGGCTTCACCGGTTAAACATGCATGGATGCATTGTGTTAGCGTTCTCCCTTATTTTTATTTCTATGGTTTTGCCCTTCAGTGCCTGGGAATCCATTGCGCGTGACGTCACATGAAATCCCTCTATACCTCAAACCGACGAATGATAAACATCAAAATGACCTTACTGGTGACTTAATGCATGCTAGAAGCAGAATTGTAGATGGTTGGCGCCGACGACGACCAGTTACCCAGCAGCAAAACTCTTGATTTTGCCCTGAGTAGGGCATATTACCTATTACAGACCACTATATTTCACATTTTCTTCAACAGTAACCCCAAAATTTTCGGCGCGCCTCGCGCGCCAAAAGTTCGCATTTCCCATCCTTTCGGCAACTCAGCCTCTCCGTCGGGAAGCTTGGCCGTCACCTGACGTCACCCCTGATTGAAGAGGCAAATTTCTGGTGAAAGAGTGCCATTTCCTACAATCTGAAACGCTTGGAAAGCAAAATTTTCTGACCTCAGCCCCAACCATGGTGGGGGTGAGGTCGGGTCGTCCCTGTTGGACGCTGCAAAAGTGCAACTGCCCTCTTAAGGAGCCGCTTCCTACGAAAACTTCGCACCTCTGCCTCTGTTTGCCGTAGATATAGCTGGTTTCGGGACCTCTTAAGCATGAATTTCGCTCTTTCCAATAATTTTCCTCTCTCTCTCAGCCTGAGATCCTCCCCTGCGGCCGTCGACCTCTTTCCAGCCTCCCTCAAAATGGGGCATCCACATGCCAAGTACCAGAATTAATACATTTATGTTTTCCTCTTTCGGATATTATTTTACTAGGTTTTCACAGTTTGACCAGAGGGCCCTCAAAAGAACTTTGACCTTCATCAAAGACAATATTGTTTATGCATTCAGTATGGGGTGCCTACATGCCATGTATGAGATTCATCAGGTTTTATATTTTGAGATTATCATGTTTGCAATGTTTTCACAGTTTGACCCCTTGGTCACCTCAAATGGCATTTGACCTCCACATAAAATTCACGAAAATCATCTAATTGGTGTGGGGTACCCAGTTGCCATATATGACATAAAACAAGTTTCCCATATTGAGAAACCATGTTTACGAGATTTTTGTATAGTAGTATGATCTCCAATGACCTCAATTGACCTTTGACCTCCGCCAAACTTATAAAGATCATTTACTGTTTTGGACACCCACTTGTGACATATTAATGACATTAATACAAGTTTTCCTTCTTTAGACATCATGTTTACAAAAAATTGGCAGTTTGACTTCCAATGACCTCAAATGACCTTTGACCCCACTTAAAACAAGAGGGAGCATATCCTTAATATGGGACATCCAAATGCGTACGGATGAGATCCCTAACAGTTACCCTTCGTGAGATGTCATGCTTACCAGATTATAATCAATTGACCCCTTGTGACCCCAAATGACCTTTGACCTCCACCAAAAACAATAGGGTTCAGTTACCTAATATGGACAATCTCCATGGTAAGTATGAGATTCCTTACAGTTACCCTTCTTGAGACACCGTGTTTACGAGCAATTTTCAAAATTTTTACTGTTTGACCTCTGTTGACCCCAATGACCTTTGACCACCACAAATAAAAAGGGTAGTTGACTTAATATGGGCCATCCTCGTGCCAAATATGAGATCCTTCACAGTTACCCCTCATGAGATATCATGTTTACAAGGTTTTGACGTTTTGACCTCTCCTGGCCCCTAATGAATTTTGACCTCTGCCAAACACAATAGGGATCATTTTCTTAAAATGGGCCATCTACATGCTAAGTATGAGATCCCTCACAGTTACATTCTTAATATCTTGCACATTCATAGGTTCGTACGAACGTACGTACATACGTACATACATACATACGCGACATCGCCATCGCAATGGCATAGATTTATATTGCCTGCGGCAAGGAATCAAAACTCAACTTGTGGTAGATCAATCCAATCGTGTCTCTTATATGAGCGGATCATAATTATCATCCTGTGAGAGATTGATAACCGTGGAGTGACTTAACATGGAAATTTGCTGGTTGCTTTAATCTAATCGTCGTTCAGGAATAAAGTTTTATTGTAGTTAGCAGTCGTATTTTAGTGCTTCAAATCTTCAGGCGTACATGAAGAAATTTGATACAGCTTATGTGCACGGTCTGGTATGTACTCGAAGTTTCTTCAGTCCATTGAACAAAGCAAATAGCGACTGCCGACTTACGTTATGTCATGTGAACATATTTGGTTCGATCGGAATGCAACAGCAGTATAGGAGTCAAAGAATAAGCCATTTTGTTTTAGTATGCTTTTGAAGCTGTCCCATGGCAAATGTTAACATCATCATCACTGCTAGTGTTTGCTGGTGTATCTGACATTCCACCTGTTTCGTGTTTAAGTTCGATTGAAGGGTAAGTATAATATATGTTCTCAAAGCTATGGATTCTGTAGGGACTGCAACGCCAGTGTCCCAACTCAATCCAGGATTCTAGTCCGTTTTTTATTCGTCTCCGAACTGGACCGGTGTGAACTGCAACCATAAACATACGAGGCGGGGGCGGGGGCGCAGTTTTTTTCCCAGGACGAGTCAGGGAAAATCTGGCAAATGGACCAATCAGCTTCTTGGAAATAGGCCACACCTCTAATTCCAAAATGACAGCTTTTTGACCCTTTTTTTTGTAATTCTGACGCCGGATTATGAAAGAACGGGCCAAATAACCCCTATCCACGTAACCCTAACCCTAAATATAACCCTAACCTTCATTTTGAAACAAATTTAAAATTTTTTGAAAACTCGATTTGCCCACGTTCGTCCTGGGAAAAAAAATAATCCGGGCGGGGGCCATATGCCTCCCAATTCGGGCAAAAATAGTGGATTCATTCGGGAAAATGAGACAGTCAAGAATATAAATTATGCCCTTTTACAACCGACAGCGGTATCAAAATTCGGGCAACTTAGTCCAAAATTCTACATTCGGGCAAAAATTATCCCTGACCCTTAAGCCAGCCGTACACTACATGACTTTGCACATCGCAACTCAACTCGATCGTCGGATCTCCAACAGTCGTATAGTGTGCATGAGTTTATGACTGCGACTAGAGGTTTTAGGACCAGTTTTAATTCGCGCCGACTTCAGTCGGGAAGAACGAACATGTTGGTTCTTCCCGACGGAAGTCGGCGCGACTTAAAACTGATCTTAAAACTGCCAATCGCAGTCTTAAACTCTTGCACACCTCACGACTGTTGGAGATCCGACGATCGAGTTGAGTTGCGGTGTGCTAAGTCGTGTAGTGTACGGCTAGCTTTAGAACTTATTGACGCCCGTACACCTATGGCTGCAACTGCAGGACTCGGACTCGGAGCCGATTCCAGTCAAGTCCAATGTTCACAAAACTGAAAATTAGATGGTTATTTTAGGATCTGATATTTATTGGAGCCAAGTGTAATGTGCTAAATTGCTAATGATAAGACGCAGTTAATTAAATTAGGAGGTGTGACAGTCATAGGCGTAGGAGCCCAAGTTGATTTGGGGGGGCTGGACCGACTTGCCCGAAAAAATGTAACCCAAATTTTCCACGCGCTCCATGCACCTTCGACATGTTAATGTGCATATCATGAAGGCATGCATTGGTTATCACACCACATGCAAATTACATACAATAATTTGCCATGTTAATACCTTCTTTATTGGTTTTAATTTTGGCCGAAGTTGGTGATCGCCAGCCTGGGGGAGGGGTCTAAGGGGAGGGGGTTACCCCCTCCCCTTTGAAAATTTCTGAAAAATTAGGTGTCCTTACATGCAATCTGGTGCCACATATGCTACCTTTGAAGTGAAATTTGTGTTAAAACATTTACGTATTTTAGGTACTAAAAAATCGGCACTACCCCCTCCTCTTTTCTTTGAAAATTTCTGAAAAATTAGGTGTCCTTACATGCAATCTGGTGCCACATATGCTACCTTTGAAGTGAAATTTGTGTTAAAACATTTACGTATTTTAGGTACTAAAAAATCGGCACTACCCCCTCCTCTTTTCTTTGAAAATTTTTGAAAAATTAGGTGTCTTTACATGCAATCTGGTGCCACATATGCCACCTTTGAAGTAAAATTTGTGTTAAAAATTTACGTATTTTAGGTAGAAAAATTGAGCATCATTTAGGGTGGGGCATGGCCCAATGGTCCCTAAAATACACCACTGATAACCATAATATAAGTTCAACCATTAAAAACACACTGATGAATTAATACGGAATATATAGGTGCTGGTGCAATTCAAATCAGAACTTTATGTTAATCAACAAGGAAGTTTTTTAAACTATTAATACCCTTTAGATACATCATTGCATTATTTTTCTTTCAGTTGGTGCCCAAAAAATTCTCAGCATTTTGCCCGAATTTTCACAAAAATTTTTGGTTGGGGGGGCTGCAGCCCCCCAGCCCCCCCGCCTCCTACGCCTATGGTGACAGTCTATAAAAGTAACTCCTCACAATAAACTAATTAATTTTACGTACTACGTACCTTATAAACCGTAGGCTATTAGCCTACTATAATGCGTGAAATATGTTACATAAGGCCGCACTTTAGGGATTGACCAGGAATTGCGACCCCCGAAACTGGAATCAACTCGATCACGTGGATGTGAGACCTTAGGATCACTGGACTCGGAATTCAATTGGCTAATTGGACTTGGGCTTAGTGGACTTTTCCAGAGTCTGCCTCCTAAAGCATTCGTCTTTAAGATATAGACCTACAGTGGCGCCGGCACGGGGGGGCATGGGGGGCACGTGGCCGACATCGATTTCAGATTTTTTTTTGAAAATTTTAAAATGATCTCAAATGATAAAATGATTTCTGTAGGGGGTAGGGTGAGGTGTTTTTTCAACCGAGTGATGGATCTGTGGTAATCATTTTCTATCACAAATGGTTCTCAAACTATCAGAATTATCCCAAATCTTTTGCAAACCATCAAAATTTTCGCGCGCTCCGCGCGCTCCAACCCTTACCCCAGTAATATCCTTTTTGTCAATAATTTCCCGTAGCAACTCCCGCAGAAGCACAGTAACAAAAGTTGAAGGCTGTTTGCGAATTGTCAGGTAAAAGATTGGCTTTGTGATTGGCATATAGGTTTGTTGAGGAATTGAAAGTGTCTCGATGCAGAGGATCATGAATGCAGGTTTGGTCATGGTAATCTTATGTAATGAAAAATTTCGGCGCGTATTCGTCACGATTTGCACCCCATCTTATCACCATTATTAAGGTTATAATACATGCAACTATTCTGATCACAACACTTTTCCGAGAAACTTAAGTACATCTCCAAGCTCTCAGGCCTATGAGATCTTTCAGTCTAATTTGAAGCATGATGTGGAAGGTTGAAAGTAAGTATTTTGCCGGTATAAATTTTCAAATGCAGCCATTACCGGTATAGATGGTGATTGTTAATACACTTAGGACGAAAAAGCATTTCGAAATGCTCTGTTTAGTCCTAACCACTACCCCAGTAATATCCTTATTGTCAATAATTTCCTTTTGCTTTACCTATCAGGGAGGTCTAATATCACCTCCCTGCACCTATACTCTCCCTCCCATTCCCCATTGGTGGAAGCTGTTCGTCTGGATTTTCGTTCAAACTTAGTAAACATACGATAGTTGTAAAGTGCTCGGCGTCATACTCTATAATATCATTTGGATGTCAGGCAATAAGCATCAAGTCAGTGTCCTATTTTGTATAGTTAATCCAGAGCTTCCAGGAGGCCCTATAACGCTGTCTGCCAGCCTTAGATACCCTTTCATAATGCACAATGAAGCAAGAAAAATTTTTGTAATTGTCCAAGAATGTTTCTGTGGACCCCACGCACGTATTTTTACGAAAAAAACTTTCCCCGAATAGACGGCATTAATAAAAGTAGTCAAAAGGGGGCTTCAGGAGGTTTGTTGACAACATACCCTTCTCTTAGACAACATACTCTCCTCTTTCAGCCATATATTATAAGTTCCAAAAATATCCCAAAGATATCACCATTTTGCATCTAACCTTAAATTAACAACATTTTCTCAAAGGGGAGGGGGACACCTCCCCTTAAACCCCTCCCCCAGGACGGTACCTTTATGAAGTGACAAAGGAAGGGTTATCACTGCTGTATGCTATCGCAGAGACGCATACTCTTCTCTTTCACGTAACCATACTCTCCTCTTTTACTTAACCAAAACTTAGAATTCACTAAATTATGGATATTTTCCAGCCATATATGATCACTTCCAAAAATATCTCAAAGATGGCACCATTTTGCATCTAAGCAACCTTAAATTAACAAAAATTTCTCAAAGGGGAGGGGGACACCCCTTCCCTTAGACCCCTCCCCCAGGACGGCACCTTTATGTAGTGACAAAGAAAGGGTTCCACACAACTGTATCCAATTGCAGGTACGCATAAATAGGTACAATTTACGCTGACTAGGGGGGAAACTGAGGTGGAATTTTGACGTCATCTGTACTGCCCCCCCCCCCTGTCACCAAATCCTGGCGGCGCCACTGTAGACCTAAGTTTTAATGTCCGTACAGGTCAAATGAAATATCCAGTAGTACTTGTGATTTTTCTATCATTAAAGGTTCCTCCATACTTGTGCACCGTATATGTTATTAAATTAACCCGACGAGGGTACACATAGGCGCAAGCCAGAACCGTATACGACTAGGACACAAACATACAGAGGTTCTCGCAATGCTAATAAGGCAGTTTTGGCTAAGATCATGATTGCGTACTGTTCTTTTCCGCCAGTTGAGAATGGGACAACACATGACAGACCCTTGATGAAGAGGTCTGAGGGTAGAAAGATTGGTCAGTTAAGTTTGTTGTCCTTTCGGGGACGTAGCTCCTTTTGGGAGCAGAACTCCTTCGGGAGTAACGTTTGGTTTCCTCCTTGGCTCTTCGCCAGAGAGTCAAGGGGCCTTTGGAAAAAGTAGGCCATTATCAAGAAAATTAATATTAAGACTAGGCCTATGTCAGTCTTAGTTGGGTTCTGTCAAAATAGCCGAAATTTTAAATTTTAAAAAAGAGATCAAGAGTCTCTGAGTCAGAAGTGGGGGAAGTGGCCTTGGCTTCGTGGTGGAAGGTTGCCCATCCCTACCCCTGTCGGGGAGAATTCCAATTCCTTCGGGGAGCCTTCATGGGTACCATAAGGTAGGCCTATTTAATCCTCGACGGTGATGGACCATTCCGTCTTGCCTACGTAGCAGGCTGTACGGCGTATTCCTTGTTCAGTCATATTCCTTGTTCAGTCATATAATATATGAAACGTTAGGCTAAAGAGGGTCTGTGCAAACAGAGTCCGCTCCGCTCACCGAAAATTTTGCCTACACCATTCTTCCAGTAATCGGTTGTTTTTCTTATGGAATAGGGTTGCTTGTTCCCCTGTTGGGGAGCTCCCCTACCCGTCTGATATATCCTGGCGCCAGCCCTGTTCTGAATCCTGCAACGTTTGAATTTTTAAAGTGGAGATAGCTCATCCTCCCCCTCCCCACCCCTTATTTTCTCCTATACCACAGGGCCTCCTATATGGCCTACTGTAATTCACGAAGTGAGCAAATCAAGTGCAAGGACCTAATGACTGAATGAATAGTTCCTTTGAAAATTTCCTATGAAAATTGGTTCTTATAGTTAATGCTTGGCAGCAAATATGAGATCGGGGTGAAGCCTGCTGAATCAAAAAGCAAGGGTACAGTTCTAATGGAAATGCCCAGTTTTCATCCAGTAGACCACGGCTTTCCAATCAGAAGTGACATTTACTATTTCACTGGAAACCACATCCAAGTTTGAGTTACTCATTTTACGTTAGCGTGAAGTCTAGCCTACTCTTTACATCAACGCACTGTCTTAAAAATTTAAGTGATAGATGTCAAACTTTGAAAAATGTCTCATTTTTACTCAAAACGTAACGCACACCTTAAAGGGGATATGTCATCCCCAAACCAGGGAGTTACTGACAACTCTCTGACGCAAACATATTTCGGAATAGCTCTAGAGTTCTAAATACAGTTGATAACTGCACTTTGATTGACTATCATTCAAACAGTACAGTTTCACTTCGGTTGGTCAACAATGACTTGTACAGTAAGGTTTGTTCCCAATCAATTCCACACGCACACACACATACACACACACTGTTTGACAATGATATCGCTTCGAGCAATTTAAACTCAGTGCAAGCTACTGTCGGTGGCTCTGTCTGAGAGGTGTACTAGACAGGAGGTTTGGTTTAAAAATTGGAGGAGGGGGTAGAAGTTAACATAGTCAAAGATATTACAAGCATAGATTCCAAACTTAAAATGGCGCGTTGACTCCCCATGGAGGCCAATATATCTGGGCGGAAGTGCTGATCATTGCTCAGTCGTTTTGAAAACAAACAGGCAAATGAATGTCTTACAAAAGTATTAATACTTGTTATTTCGGAATGTTGTTGACTGAAGAAGTAGCCTACTACGCCTCAATAAATTCCACTTGAACAAGAATAACTTATTTCTTCAACGCGGCATTCCACGTATTTACACTTGAACATGAAAGCACAATGACTGGTTTTGCAAGTTCATGGACATTCATTGGTCAGTTTCTATGGTATCTTCAAGTGACGCACTTTTATATGCGCGTTCAATTACTTACGCGCTCACAACGGGAAAGCAACTAGCGCGTTTGTTTCCAGAGCGCGCAGAACTGTGCGTCAAGTATTCCCGATAATATACAGAGAAATGTATTCTGCATGCACGTATAGAACGCGTTGTAAAAGTGCACCCGCGCTACCCTCTTGAACAGTGGAATTTTCTGTAACGCGTACTTATTTTTGTACGCAGATCGCGGAATGGAACGGCGCGCATGTCAAATTTACACTTCCGCCCCAATATATGCGTCTCCATGAGGAGTCACTGAGCGTAACAGTGTAGGTATAGGAATCTATGCTTATAATATCTTTGAACATAGTAGGAAGAATTGTTACCGTCTGGGATGGGATTAGAGATCCTTTAAACCTGAAAGAAGTTTGACTGTATCTTTATAAGCTGACTGCCTCTTCGAAAAATGACTGAAAAATGAATGAGGAAGATATCGTACGAGAAACAGAATTGACATGTCTGGACTGTTGTAGTCCTCAGTAAAGGACTGTGGTCGTTCGCCTACAGCTCACTATACACAGTCCTTACACCGACCATTGAAAATAGCGGGGGATCGGCCGTCTGTGTAATGGTTGAAATTGTGTTTCTTGTCACAGCAAATTTTGTGAGTAAAATCTTAATTCACTGCCATGAATTTTCTTTTCCAGATCTTACAGGAGTATTACAGCTGTTTTTAATCACTGAGAGCTTCTGGAAAGTGCCAAAAATCTGAAATGAAATCAGCAACTTTTTCGCGCCGTAAAATTTACTGTGTGACTATGGAACTTTGTTTACATCAGTATGCTAATAAGCTATATCGTTACGTCAATTAAGAATGTTTGCAGATGCAATTGTAATGTGTATGTATAGGAACTACAGTAACCAAAGTGTTGTGCGTGACGTCACAATGTTACGCACACGGCATTCTGATGTCAACAAATATTTCGAGCGCTACAGTAAATTGTTAAGAAGAGGCAAAGTTGATGATTTTATTTCAAATTTTCGGAACTTTTCAGAGGTTTAAAGTGATAAAAAACAACTGCAATATAAGTGTAAGACATGGAAAGGAAAAGTTATGGTAGTTTATTAAGACTTTAGGACCTAACTTTGCAATAAGAAGAAAATCAATTTCGACCAGCACTGTGCTGGTCGAAGACCCCGGGTTTTCAATGAGTCGGAGTAAGGACCGTGTATAGGGAGCTATCGGCGACCGGCTATACACGGGCCTTTACTGAGGACTAGGACTGTTGTGGCTTTGTGCCGTCATGATTATACCGCATGATGACCATGTCTCTGTAAAACATGGTCATACCTTAACATAATAAGATACGATTGTTTTGACAGGTTTGTAACACTTTTCATTATGTTCAACTTAGATCCCAATCAACTGAGTTGTTTAAGCTATAGAAATGAAATTTTGTCTTAATATATTGACAGAGAATTCGAGAAAATGGCGGTCTCCGAACCTCTTCTGGAAAAATATGAAAACAAAGAGAAAGAAAATGACAAAAAATGTAACATAATGGAAAACATATCCAGCATCTGCAGAAACACGGGATTTATCTGGTGCCTATTGGCGGGATTAGGACAAACTGTCCAAATAGTGTTTCTCGGTGAGGTGGCAAATCTTGTGAGTCCGATGGCAGCCATGTTCATACGGAGCAGCTTTTTATTCATCTTCCTTTTCTCTGTGACGTGGAAGTTGAGCAAAAACTATGATTGGCTGGATATGTTATACAACATTTCTTTCGGATTCTTTGACGTCCTTGCCCTCAGTTTCTCAGCGGTTGCCATGCTTTTGACTCCGACCTCTGACGTTACCTCTATTATCTACAACCAACCACTCCCGACTTCCATCATGGCCTGTATTTTCCTCAGGGAAGTTTTTGACGTAATCGATTGCACCCTTGCAGTGGTCAACGGAATTGGGTTGGTTCTTATTTGCCAATCATCTATAGATATTTCTGAGACTACCACGAACGGCTTCTCCGCGCTTGGCATCATTTTATCAATTGTAAGTCTCGTTAGTAATTGCGTAGTCACGCTGACTGGGCGGGCTTTAGCTCACAGGGAAAGGGGAGACCCTAGCCTCATGCTAGTAATGTCAGGCTTCAACGGAGTATTGTTGCCATCTCTATACCTGACAATTACAAGTTCCTGGACTTTCCCAGAAACAAGCCGTGACCAACTGATTTGTTTACTGCTAGGGGTAGTGACTGCATTTGGCGCATATGCATATGCAAGAGCATTGAAATCAGAAAACGCCCTCATCATAGCAGTTTCGTTAACGCTTTGCATTCCGCTGACTTATTTCTATGACATATTTTTCAAAGGGCGGATTATTGTTTGGCAAACGATAGTTGGTGTCCTTTTCACAATAGGATCAACTGTTTGCTTGTACTTTAAGATGTATTGGTTCACCATTTAGCAGGCTTGCAGCCAGGGGCGAAGGGGGAGCCGCCCCCTCCTTGAGCATGTTTTTTATTTTTTAATGATTTTTTTATGATGTTGCTAGTAACTCAGAATAAAAAATATGTCTAGATGCAACTTACATTTCCAGCTATCTGGGAGGCATTTGCGGCCAAAAGTTTCTTGTACGCTTCGCCCCAACCTATGGTGGCGCTTCGCTTAGAGAGTTTGCCTACAGGCTTCGCCCCCTCCTGCCACTTAGTCCGAATGAAAGGCTGCAACGCCCGAGTCTGGAATCTTTAACCAATATCTTTTTTACTAGATTCGAAATTAGCCCGAGATAACGGCATTTAAAAATTACTCAGACAATTGCTAAAGGTAAATCTTTTAATGATGCTTAAGGCAAGGAAGACTCAAGTTGCAATGTATGTCTGCCTTTTCGTCTATCAATGTATTGAAAAGAAAGTGTACTGATTTGTTCATCATTTCTTAAATTTTCATCTTTCAAATAAGTGATTTGGAAAGAAATATCACAATTTTGATTATATTAAGGAAATTTTTGGGACTGACTGTGAAGTAAGATATATGTCGATTTGGCTTCATGTATGACTTTACTACAAGCTGACAAGTGATCACTTAACATATAGCAACCCGCCTTATTTTTCTGAAAGACAGATAAGCAAAAACGCTTCTTCAAGAATTGTAAAGTTTGTTTCAAACTCAGGGTTTACAGGAATGAAGTTGGATAGGGTTACGAAGCCAGAGGGAATGGTCTTCATAATACGAGATCAGATATGTTTTAGAGCATCATTTTTGAAAATTGTTTTATATGATTGATATACATAAATTTGATTGATCGTAATTAACTCATTATTGCCTAGTTGCCCTGGAGAAAAACAGATGTTGCAGCAGACAAGAACCTCATTTCAAGAAACAATACGGAGTGAGTTTGTTTGTTGTGTCTTGTTTTCGTTTTTGTTTTGTGTTGCCTCATCCTTCGTACCTTCCATCCGTTGGTCATACAGATTGTTCCTTTTCTTTTTTATACCGAATGATACGCAAATCTATTTCAGCCGGTTATGCGAACAGAGAAGTTCGGAAACGGGGGGACTGAAAGTAATCCATTTGTGATTTCTATAAACAGAAACCTAGACACTGTAAAAGAGACGTCTTCATTTTTTAACACATTATGGCGTTAAAGAATTAGAAAACGAACAACAAAATGGATATAAGCACTGTAAATAACTGAACGAATATTAACACATGATAAAGATAATGACGTCAAAGTGCACTCTGCAAACACGTTTATATGTTTTATATATATGTTAATGTTTCTTTATTAAAAAACCTTAATGTTTGCAGTAATCATGAAATAAACGCATAAACGTGTTCACGAGATGACGTTAAGTGGCGTCAATGTGTTAAAGTTGGCGTTTTAGACGTTTAATTCGCTTATGTATTTTATTGTTACAAAATAGTTTTAATCATTTGTTACAGTGTATGCAGTATTAATGGAGTACTATTAGCGTTTGTGTGAGGTACTAGCTGGCGAACAGATTCTTTCCAGTAAAGTCTGATGGCCTCATACTTGGGGACGGGGTAGGTGGACACCCCCGGGCACTTTTCTCCCAGAGAGTTCCGCCTTGTGCAACCCCCCGGGACACTCCCTGGGAAGATTTCCATCCGGAGAATTCCCAGGCAGGGAAATTTCTCCGGACAATTCCCAACCCGCCAACCTAGACAATTCCATATTTTCTGGAATAGGAAGTCGTCAGAGGTAATTGTCATGTTTTGGAATTGACAGAGGTGGGAATTATTTAAGGGAGGATTTTCCAAGGGAAAGTTGTCCGGGAGTTTTTATCCGGGTGAGAATTGCCTGGGAATGGTCCTGTCACGTGGTTGAGGATGTCCTGCATTGAGAGTAAGGATGCAATTGGTTTTATCCGGCTGAAGTCAAGTGTTGTTCCATGTCATTGATTAGTTAATTTTTCGACTAAGTTATGTTCCTATATAGTAAAGAAGCCTACACATGAAAACACTGTAAACATAGTACCTCAAGAAATGATGTTGAAATATATCATATTTGACATGGGAATGTGTCATAACGAGAACAAACAAGACTAGAGCACATGGCATGATAATCCAAACAGTAGCATAGCTTGCATGCATGGGAGGTGATCACAAGCAACGTGTGCACAAACATCGTGACCTTGCAATGAAGACCGCCTAAAAAGCCTTAAAAAAGTTAATGTGGGCATTTTTTGTACAAGCTGTCCCCCTCCTTACATCAATCTTTATGCAATAATGTACATCATTGTAACACTATTTTTAGATATCAGGCATTATTTTCTATAGAATGGCTTTATTTTCTTTGTTTTTGTAACTTTATTTTGTCAATATCGACCAAAGTAGAGTTCAAATTGACTAAAATTTATATTTTCCTGATAGTAAATTATTTAGAAATATGAAATGCACAAAAATCATGAAAATCATATTTTTGCCCAATAATGTCTCCCAAAAAAGATCTTCAAATGTACCAGTCCCTCTAACATTAATCCCTACTATATGTAGACTGGATCTAGCATGGTTTATTACTTGTACTGTAGCACTGTAAAGAAAAATTAGTCAAAACGATGTCTGAATCGTCTAACCAAGTTAGTCAAGAACATTTAACTTATTTTTGATCAAATAACTTCATTTTTGACCATTTTTCCCACGTTGACTAATTTGTGACGAATAATTTTCGTTCTACAATTGTTGCAATCAGTCAAGTATAAATTTGTCAAATATGAGTGAATAATGCGATTCGGCAATTCAGACACCATTTTTGACTAACTTGTATTTACTGTGTAAAAGATGCCCACATAATCGTTTTATGTCAAGCAACTACATTCATGGTTACTGGTTTTATGGCGCTTCATACTGGTATACACTGATCACAGTAACCTAGCTGCGTATAAAACTGAGACATGCAGATACGAACTGAACGTCGCCCTTATCATGACGATTGAGATAAGAAACTTCGATAGCTTCAACTATTTCAAAAGCATTCAGGCTGTTGTCGTTAGATAAGGAAGTGTAAACTCAGCGGTATAGACGTCTATGATATCAGTATAGCATTAGTTTGTTATGTCACGCATACAAAATTGCAGAGAAGTGATAGTGGTATATGTGCTCAGTGCCCTGCTGCTATGTCGCAGTACCAGTTATATTGCGTGTTTAAGAAAAGGGAAATAAATAACACTGCCTTGTCCAAGGTATTAGAATAACGCTTAAGCAGTCCATTCGAACAATAAAGATAAATAAAGATCCCTCACAGAAGTAATTCTTCCAAATATTCTTCATTATCATAAAAATAACGAAAACATACGAAAATCGGTAATGTTCGCAAACAATTGCTCCGACACGAGGGGCATGGGGACGCGTGCCCCCCACCCATCGATTTCAGAATTTTTTTGAGAATTTTAAAATGATCCCCAAAAACATTTAAGTTAGAGATTCTCTATTTTGTAGGATAAGGTGTGTTTTCGAACCTTGCGATGGATCTATTGTAATCATTTTCCATCACAAATGGTTCTCAAACTTTCAGAATTTTCGCAAGTCCTTCGCAAACTACCAAAATTGTCGCGCTCTCTGCGCGCTTCAAACCTTACCTCAGTATTGCTCTTTTTATCAATATCTCCCGGAGAAGCACAGCAGCAAAAGACGAAAGCTGTTTACGAATTCTCGGGTAAAAGACTGGCCTTGTGATTGGCATGTAGGTTTGTTGGAGAATTGGAATTAAAAGTGTCTCGATGCAGAGCTTGAATGCAGGTTTTGTCATGGAAATCTTATTTAATGAAAAATTTCGGCGCGCTTCGCGCGCATTCGTCACGGTTTGCACTCCATCTCATGACCATTATTAAGGCAATAATACATGCGACTCTTCTGATCACAACACTTATCCGAAAAACAGAGGCACATCTTCAACCTATGTGGGCCTCACATCAATATGGGATCTTTCAATCTAATATGTAGTATGCTGTGGAAGGTTGAAAGTTGGTATTTGCCGTTATACATTTTGCAAAACTTTTTACCGAACGCTTCGCGCCCAGCCACTATCGGTATAGATGGTGATTGTTAATGCACCTACGACGAAAAAGCATTTTGAAACGCGCTTGTTAGTCCTTGAACCCTTGTGCTATACCTATCAAAGAGGTCTAATATCACATCCCTGCACCTATACTCTCCCTCTCTCCCATTCCCCATTGCTGGTCTGGATTTTCGTTCAAACTTATTAAAAATGTGATAGTTTTAAAATGCTCGGCATCATACTCTATAGGTATCAATTGGATGTCAGGTAATAAGCATCATGACAGTGCCCCATTTTATACAATTAATTCAGAGCTTCTAGGAGGCCATATACCGGTGTCTGCTAGCCCTTTTATAATGCACAATGAAGCAAAGGAAAATTTTCGTAATAGTCTCAGAATGTTTCTGTGGACTCCAGGCACGTATTGCTGGGGAAAAACTTTCCCCGAATAAAAGGCAGTAAAGTAGCCAAAAGGGGGCTTCAGGAGGTTTGTTGACAACCGTGACGTACGCTTTTCTTAGACAACATAATCTCCTCTTTCACCTAATCAAAAATTAGAATATGATCAGTTCCAAAAATATCCCAAAGCTGGCACCATGTTACATCTAAGCAAGCTTAAATAAACAAACATTACTCAAAGGGGAGGTCCTTAGACCACATCCCCCAGAACGACACCTTTATGTAGTGACAAAGGAAGAACCCCCACTGCTGTATACAATCATAAGGGCGCATAAAAATGGTACATAGTTTACGTGGACTTGGGGGTAGCTGAGGTGGCATAACGACGTCATCTATGGTGCGCCCATCACCGAATTCTGGCGGCGCCATTGTTTGCAAACAATCTTCATTCCATTCAATTCCACCCCTGGTTGAACAAACCAATGGGAGTGTTCTAATAAATGAATATGCAAAATGCTTAAGCCATCATTGTATATTGTAGTAGAGAAACAAATGAATGAATGAATGAATGAATGAATGAATGAATGAATGAATGAATGAATGAATGAATGAATGAATGAATGAATGAATGAATGAATGAATGAATGAATGAATGAATGAATGAATGAATGAATGAATGAATGAATGAATGAAACAGCACAACGAAAGGTGCCCACGTATATGCCAGCGAACGAGCACTGAACACACTATATTCACGTAGTAGCCTACCCCGCGAAGCGGACGAATATTTTTCGTTCAGCTCGTCGCTGCGAAAAAACCAACAGCCTAACGGGGGCGGCAGCCACAGAAGCGCTACGCAGTCTAGTAAAGACCTAGCTAAATACTTGAAGACTGACTGTATAGTGCCATTGAGCTAATATTCAAAAGGTATTATTGGCTCCATGCTGGTAAATCGAAGGGACCAGTTTCCGTTGGAGTCCACCTGACCAATTTCGGAACAAACTACATTCCTCGTAAGCGAGTGGATAACACCACAAAGGGACTAGGTATCAGCGGGGAGCGGCTACTTGGAAGGGATCTATCCTAAAATTTGTGCAGTTAGTGAGCTTTTGTGATCATCGAAATGTGTTGGCCGACTTTTTGAATGATTCCAAAGGTAGATTCAAAGAAGATACGAGTATTTCTAACTCTATAAACTAACGAGACTCGCCATCGGTGTAATGTGTGAGTACTACTTCCGAGGAATAATATTGAACATTTTTTGAGTCATTCAAATCCTCGATGGTCAAACGGTATCAGCTTGGAGTCTGATATCTGAGATCAGTTTACCCCCCCCCCCCCCGTCACAAGGTTTTATACTTTCCCTGCTACGTTCCCCGGCAGAAATGTGCACAGTTGCCTTGATTCAACAGGCACAAATTCTTTTTCAATTTGGGAACTCTGAAGGCACCATTTACAACAACCGAAATTGACCGAAGGAAAAACATTGCTAACAGAGGACTTCAAATCGATTGAGCCATGCGATTTACCTGAAACCTCTACCTGCAGTCTAGGCTACCACCACTACGGAGGTGAGGATTTAGACTTATTTTAGTGTGGGTTGTTATAGGCTACTTCAGGTTAGTGCCCCTTGCTAGTTTTCGGCGTCTACACTGTGACACATTTCGTCAATAAGTGTATCGTTGTACATTTTACGTAGAACATTTGATACGTACTGCTTAAGAACGTCGCGCGGAAAGGGCCAGCAAATATGATAACGATATTATTTGATACGTTGTTATACCACAACATATGTCATTGTACCATATTTTTTACCATTACCATTATCCACTGATAATGTGGACTGGAGAAAACCAAAGTAGTGAGGGGGTACTTCAAGAAAGGACCATTACACAGTGTCTGTTTTCGAACACCCTGTCCATAAATGCCCCCACATGACACGGATTGACGTTGTATAACTTTGGTTGTATTATTACCAACGTGGGATGATCTCAGCGTGGTACGGAGAAACCGTCGACGAGCGAGCTAGCTATGTTACTTAAATTGAAAAGAGGATCCGTGTCATGTTCGGGCGCGTCCATTTATGGACACTGTGTAATGGTCCTTTTTTGAAGTACCCCCTCGCTAACTTTGGTTTTCTCCAATCCACATTATCAGTGGATAATGGTAAGGACAAATCGTATCTTTATTTCTCCTTCCCATGTTTACCGAAGAAAGGGTTGGGAAAACTGCCATGTCCGATTTCACACCACCGCGATGTTCTCGGCTTCCGTAAGTGGAGGAGCAGGGAGTTGTTAGGACATCTCTGGGCGGAGTGTGCGGAAGATCGATCGGGTTACTCATAGGTAACAGTGAGCTAGGATGTAGACTTTTTGAATTGTCGCCCACGAGGCCTTTTCCTGGCAGGATTTTAAATCCAGGTAGGTTACCTCAGTTGGCAGGAGTTCCATAAAGAAATTTTAGGAAGGAAAGAATTTTAATATTCAATTTATGCCGCTTAACTAGAAAGTTCATGGGTGGTTCCTTAATTTGTTGAGTAACGGTATATGATACCCCGTCATTAACTTGAAAAGCTAAGGTAGGTTTACAGGCAATAGTTCGTAAAAGAGACTTTGAAATTGCCTTTAAAGTTCGACCTCGTTGTCAAAACTATTGCGGAGAGTACTATAGTATGTGACAAGGTTAGAAATAATGTTAGGGTACGGGGCACGCATACGTATAGGGATAGGGTTATATTATGTGATACGGTACGCATAGAGATAAGGTTAGGGTTACACCGTATGGGTATATGTAGAGATCTAGTCTATATACGTATTGTATATATTCTATATACGCAATGGAGCTAGTGTGTACTTATAATATCTAAAATCGCTTGCCGGCAGCTCGGCTCGCAGCAGGTTAGGGCATAGGTTCGCAATACGGAAAGCTATACCGCGTTCGTGTTCTTGAAATGTTCCGCGTTCGAATCTCACTGCCACTTTTCTTTCCAGACCTTCCTATCATCGCTCATTTGGAACTTGACTTTGGAATTGATATTTTAATTTGGAGGTTAAGTTTTACGTTGAAGTTAATGCTACGTCACTATCGGGCACTAGTACCCGGATTACTTTGTTTGCAGAAACCCCAATTTTGCTATGTGACGTTTTTAGCATTACGGGCAGTGAGGCTATTTACGTTATACTTGAGTTTTCTTCACTGTCTTTCGGTACACAGATGAACTTCAGACGAGGGTGTTATTATTTGTGGTACTCAGGTGGAACCCTACCAGAAGCATAGTTAATTCTCATATTCGTTGTGCGGCCTTTCTGTTTTAGTGGCTTGAGTAATTCGCAGCCTTAGCTTCTCACCGGTTGTTATAAACTTAAACCTTTTTATCAAGGCAGTTGCATGGAGTGCATGTCATGGCTGCATAGATATGTCAACGGCAGCGGCAGAGGTAGTCTTTTTCAAGACTCAAGACATTTGCATATAGCTAATACACTGCTAATGGTGATGCAAATGCGAAGTTTGGCCAATCATAACGTGCGACTTTAGAACATTCGGTAAGATAATCGTAAAATCCAGCACTTTTCTGACCAGGGGTCACATCTCGTTACAAAAGGGATATGCATATCCATGACTGCATCATTTAATACAGTCACGCCTACATCTGGCTATTTACATATGATTACCTAACGCGTAGGAAGATGGTAATTTGACATGGGGGGGGGGGGGCAGACCAGACGCGATTTCTCGACCTTGACCCCCTTCCCACCCTAAAACATATTTGATTAATTTGATTTTTCCGATTTAATTTGAGCAACAAAAAAAAAGTATTCACAGAAAATGGAAACACCAACAATACATATTATAGGCATGCATGCATCGGTTATTACCCCGCATGGCAATTCCATACAATCATTTGCCGAGTTACTTAACTTACTTCCCTTCCATATTGATTATAACTTTGGGGGGGGACTTTGGGGGGGGGGAGTCGTTACAATAATAATGATAATAAAGAAGTCGTTACAATAATAATGATAATAATCAGTGGCGTAGCCAGGGTTTCTCTCTAGGAGGTAGGGGCATGCATTATGTTGTGTGATAGGCGGCTTGGGTGAGGGGTCTAAGGGGGACATCCCCTCCCCCTTTGGAAATTTTTGAAAAATAAGTATCCTTACATGCAATCTGATGCCACATATGCTACCTTTGAAGTAAAATTTGTGATATGTTAGGTACTAGAAAAAAAATCGGCATCAGTGAGGGGGGCACGGCCCTAAATATACCACTGATAATCATAATAAAAGTTAATAAAAAAAAAACACTGGTGAATTAATACCGAATATATAGGTGCTGGTGCAATTCAAATCAGAACTTTATTTTAATTACCAAGCCGAAGTTTTTTAAGTCGTTGAAAATCGGAAATTAATAATTGTCTTCAAATGAAACTTATACATAAGTTTAACTAATCTGGGTATTAGGGTTAATTAAGTTTCCTGCAAGTTATTTCTCAAAAATGTCTGATTTCCTAAAAAATATCCCGAACTCAATGTGAATTCCCGAAATTGACCGTTCTGGGGAAATTTCCTTGAAAGGTGAAATACTGACATTTGACCCTCCAAAAATATTGAGGGTTCCATGGTCCCCTGCCCCCCCCCCCTATTCCTACACCACTGGACCTTAGATACGGTCCTTGGAGATACACCATCACATTTTTCATAGTATCGATAATCGACGTATAAATTCGGCACAGTTACTAGCGTTAGTGTGGCAGTGTCTTCTTGAATTATGCAAGGTAGGAATCTACTAACACGGGTATTATGATGAAAATAAGTTTTCTTTTGTTTGAAAAATTCAAGTGTACTGTGCAGTATACAACCTTCAAATCACACCATTCCCAGCTGAGGCATGGATAACCGCGGCAACATAAGCCATTAAGCCCACTTAATGTACAGTACTTTGCTTTATGCAGTTGCATGACCATTGAATATTCATATAGTGCTTTGGTAGTCGTGGTTTATGTCAGGTATAATGAGAACGGTTTTTTTTTTCAAAATATCCCAGGGACTGAAGAGCCAATTTCGAAGTGAGGGGGCTAATCATCGAATCGGCCCAATATATTCAAGAAAATAAAAGCCTATCATCCCAGTTGAAGGCGGCCCAAAATGCCCACGGCGGAAAAAGTGAGGGGGCTTAAGTCCCCGTAGCCCCTCCCCCTTCTCCGTGGTCACTGTATCATGCAAATTTCACTGTTTTGCCCAGTGGCGTAGCCAGGTTGTTTGTCGAGGGGGGGGGGAGGGGCAAGAGCACCAAGATTTCCCCCAATTAGTGATCTGCTTCCTAGTAATCAGTGTTCTCTGCAGGTCCAAATTTCGTCCGGGTGCTTTCCTCTGACATGGCTGATGTGACTGACCGCCGTCCTGGGAGAGGGGTCTTAGGAGAGGGATGGAAAATTTTTGCTCGTGTAAGGTGAGCTAGATGCAAAATGCTGCCGCATTTGGTGCTAAATGTAAATTGAATACATCGCTAAGAATTCCTATTTTTATAGGAAGCTTTTTTTTTTTGATCTTGCTTGTCTTGGTGAATTTTTCTTGAGTCCTACTGGTAGTTCATAATCACAATGGGTGAAGTACAGTAATTAAGTGAACCCTGGTACACCTTTCCCTTCATCAGTTCACCACATTCACCACAATCAGTCCAAATTTTACGAGGACCTGCCCTAGTATCAGAGTATAGCAGTTGACCACTGACCCATTCTAACAAACTGCATATACTACAATGCTTCTGTTTTAATTATCAAGAAACATTGGAAGTATACAATAAAAAGACAGAGTTCCTTGTCAGAGGTCCAGAGATCCCATGCTGTATAAAATAGATAGTAAAACATAACTAGTACAACTATAAGCATGGTGTCATCATTCCATCTCTGAAAACGTTAATGAGAACTGGTTGTGCCAGTGTGGCATATACTTTTAAATAAGTAAAGTGTACTGGTTGAGAAATTTAAAATTTTACCAGATCATGCGCAAATTACAGCATATATTCACTTTCAAAATTTCCCCCAAGATTTTTTCCAGAGGGGCCAACTCACCCCCCGCACCCCTGGCTACGTCACTGGTTTTGTCCCGTTTCTTTAGAGTTTACCATTCACACTATCATTTTAAGTCACTGAATAAACTTCATCCATGAGTGACATACTTAGTGTATTGAAAAATAAAGAAAAACAGACCTATGCTTTTAGTTTTTCGATACACGCAATATCACAGTTTTAAAGGAGCTGAGTAGCCGCCAAAGTAGAATAAATTCTCGGACCCGCCGACTTCCTTACGTCACATCCGGTTATGCTTCTTGGTTTATCGATTCGATCCGATACCGATACTTATCAAAGCCATGCATACAGTGTGTCTGGTGTAACAGTACCCTTGTTACTGTCGTTAACAGTACTAACGTTAGCCTAACTTAGGCTAGCGTTAGGGCCTAGCCTACCACGAAAAACAAACTCATTGATCGAAAAAACAGTTTTAATACCTGCAAAATTCACAATGTTCTTCATGAACCTCCTGCAGATGATGAGCGAAATAGGCGTGTGCCTTGCCACTAGTAACGCTAATATACTACATACGTACGTACGTTGTAAGTTGTGTGTACTACATGCCTGGGTAGATGCATCGATCGGATACAATACAATAGGAAACGATTCAAAATTGCCGGTGCCAGAAGAAAAAGTAACGAAAAAATTCTCTGATTTCTTCAGTTTTCCTTGAAAATATCCCTGAAGAAATCGCAGAGTTTGAGTGTCCGTAATTTTATGCCCATTCTTACTTGAGAGTCGAAATTCTTTCTGTGTAGTAAAAAGGCACTAGACTGCCCATATCAGGAAGATGAGAGCATCTTGTATGATACCTTTAGAGATATTACGGCCCAAAAGTGCCCCTAAACTGCTAAACCCATATTTTGCAAGGAAAACTGAAGAAATCAGAGAATTTGAGTGTCCGTAATTTTATGCCCATTCTTACTTGAGAGTCGAAATTCTTTCTGTGTACTAACAAGGCACTAGACTGCCCATATCAGGAAGATGAGAGCATCTTGTATGATACCTTTACAGATATTACGGCCCAAAAGTGCCCCTAAACCCATATTTTGCAAGGGAAAGTGTAGAAATTGCAGAATTTGGGATTCCGTTATTTTATGCCCATTCTTATTTGAGAGTCGAAATTCTTTCTGTGAACTAACAAGGCACTGGACTGCCCATTTCATGAAGATTGGAGCATCTTATGGCACAGTATCAGAGATATCACTGCTCAAAAATGCCCTTTTACCCATATTTTTTACTAAAAATGAATAAATTCCAATATTTGGGTTTCCTTTATTCAATATTCCGTTTTCACCTACCAGTGTATTTTTTTCTGTGTACTACTGAGGCACTTGAGTACCAACTTTGTGAAGATGGAAGATCTTGTGTGGCTCTAAAAGAGATCATCATTGTTCAAACTTGTCTTGTAGTGCCAAAACTTGTATTTTTTATCAATGAAAAATAAAAATACAGTATTGATGTTTTAGCTGTTTAGGGTCTATACCAATGGAAAATTTGTCTGCTTTTAAAATTTTCAAAATTGATGTGTGTCTTAACAATCCACTTTTCTTTTAATAGCAGAGAGATCAGTAGATTTAGTTATTCAATTGAAGGAAATATTGGGCATAAAAGATGATCCCAGAGGCCAAAATTTCCCGACGAAATACAAAGAAATTGCGAATTTTCAGTACCACTCATTTCATGTACGTTTGAATCTGGGAGTCCAAATGTTCCCCATGTACTGCCTGGTTATAGGACTACCCATTAACAAAAGTTAAGGTCGTTGGTATACACACTTTAAGAGAATCTGGTACTCAAATTTGTCCCCCGGCGCCAAACTTGCTAACATTGCCGATTTTTGGCAAAAAGGGCCATATTCGACAGGTCACTACAACAAAACGGATCAATATTTTGGGGAAACCTTTCAGTATATTTTGACAGACTGTGTATATTTTACCACCTTTACTCCTAAAAAGTTTTAGACCTCAAATCTTGGCGCAGCAGGCCTTTCTGGAGCCATATCAGCCAAAATGGTCAAAATGGATGCCATTTTGAATTGGCTGGCTACCCCCTTGCACATGAAAAAAAATGGAGCACATACTTTTCTGATTGTCGGATGTCTACTCTACATCTTGTCAAAGTTTTACCAAATATAGCAAGAAAAAATGCAACAAACCAAAACGTCCCTGACTAGAGGGTAATCATCTCGTTTAGTATGATGTATTTATTTTGGAAGTACGCCACTACTCAGCTCCTTTAACATGAAAGGTTGGTTCCTTGTAGAGCCTGGATCCAAAGATAGATTAAACTCCAAATGACCCTTATCCAACATTCTTTTTGCAATCGAGACGGCAGAAAATTGTGGTACTCGATAACGTAACTTACACTTACTGGAGTACATTTTCTGTCCTCACACCAGTTTTCATGTCCATTTACTCGTACTCGTACTCCAACTCGTATTCGGAGAATTTCGAAAATCAAGTACGGTACTCGCTCTCGATCTTAGGCCTATTGTACTCTGAGGTTTGTGCTGGTGAGTACGATATGACCTAATATTTTGCGATGTTCATTGCTTTTTTATACTACACAGGCATAGGAGGGGGCTCGGGTTACATCCCCCCTTTAAAAATGCGGTGGGGCAGAAGCTGACTTCTGCCCCAGTATTCAAGGACGCAAACCCATTATTTTAAACCTTCGTAACAAACGTCTAAAATATGCACTAATTCGCAAAGTTTGTCGCACCAAATAGCACGTAAGGACCTTCTAATATGCAAAAAAAAAAGCTTCAAAGGGGAAGGGGCAGGGGTTTTCCCTCTCCCTTGGACCGTTTCCGATAACAGCTAGCTATCCGAAACAACGTTTAGCCCGCAGATGAGAACATCCTCCTACGCCTTCGTTCTTCTATACAACTTAGCCTCAATATCAAGTGAAATAAAGTTTATAGGGGAGGGGGACAGGACGGGCTTCCCAACGGCATGGGATTTAAGGGTCCTTCTTAGGGTCCCTGTTGGGGTCCGGAGGCAATGCTCCTTTTGCATAGCCGTATGAGGTCTAGAGGCCGGCAGCCCCCTTCCCCAGCAAAAATGTCGATTTCGGGTCAACAAGTGACAATTTTTAGGGAAAAATTTATAGATTTTGCTAATTAGGTAGAATTTAAGATAAAAAGTGGAACTTTCACAAACACATGGGGGAGAGACGCATCGATCTAACTAATATAAGCTGGCATTTAACAACGTCGACCAATAGGAAGACCGAGTTCTTTAAATATGGCGGATTTGTCCCCTTAGGTTATACTCGAAGCAAGACCGTTGTAGCGTAAGAAGTGGAAAAGTATTATGAATGGAACAGGAACGTGTTATTAGAACCTCCCTGAATGGAAGAATAATTTACCCGCTCGTAACACATGTTCGAAAATCATAGCCATTGTACAAAGAAAATCAGGCGTGGGAGGGGATTTACACCACAGCTACAGGTGACTAAGTTCCCCGACGGGAAGGGAGCAATAATCCGAAGTCCCAAATGGGGCAACGGGATATGGAAAGGGTGGTGTTCGGGGATGAGGAGGAAATTGGTAGAAGACATTATACCATACCGTTCCTAGACAAATAAAACTGACTAATTGTCACAAGTATTCCAGATTTCGCAAACGTCATCATCGTAAGCTTGAGGTCAGCCATACTCTCTTATTATTCTGAATCCAGGGTACAGAGCAGCTGCAGTTACGTAATACACATTTCTTAAAGTTTCGTATTGCCCTTATTCACATACCTCTGTATTGTTTAGTGTGTGGGTAGGCAAGGGTGAGGTCGTGTCACTCGACTAAGACTAAGGACTGAGGAAGCAGGGAGTTACCCCCAGTCCCGTTTTATTTTTGCACAGAAGAGTTGTTGTCCGGACAGCAACTCCCTGGCCGTTAACCTAGATGTTTTAGTCAGGCTGTTGTAGCAATGGCTACGTAATTTATTCCCCGATAAATTGGCAGGGCTTTGCCCCATGAGTTTGTTTGGGGAAATGCTTTTGTAGGGCTCCGCCCAGGATAGTAGGCAGAGAGAGTGCCGACAGCGGTTGAAAACCGTAAGTTGTTTCTATTTACTAGAAGTATTTTTGGTTAGGTTTGTACTTCGCAAAAGGGTGCAGAATTTGTATTATTTTCTTGGAAGGTGTTACTACTAAAGAAAGATAAAGAAAATATATATATTTAGGAGAAAGTAGAACTAATACAAAATTCAAGTTGTATGCTGTGTTCAAAATTGAGTTGTAAGAAAGCAAAAATGTTGTTTGTTGATGCTATATGTTGTGTTAATGTTCAGTTCAATGTAATCAGATGCTATTTTCTAGGTTGTCATTATTAATGCGTAATATAAAATTAACTTTATTTCTTGTATATAACTTCGTTACAGGGTTTTTACGATGGAATAAAATTCCTAAGATTACACTTCGGTGTACTTTTATCTCTGTCCGTCTTGTCCGGTGACCCCAGCGGAGTTGATACCCGTGACACTATAAATACAATTAAAAATTTTGTCTGGTACCGTAAAATTTCTTTCGGCATGGGCTTCTCCTAAGCTCCACACTATTGTGACTTGAAGCTCTGAAGTAAGGGCCACTGAAATTACTAATGCACGTCATAACATGCATCATAGTCCTTGCAAACAAAATCTCACACCCCATCCATGTATAGGAAATCGCATTTCTCCATAAACTTTTCGGCGTGCTTCACATGAGCCTATATAATATAAATTAATTCTTCATCAGTACAGCTGTTCTGTTGTGCGTAAGAAAACTTAGGTGGCGTTGCCTCGTTATTACTTCCTGGAGGAAAGCTTGACTAAATTACTATTTCCAAAACCCTCTTTACACCCCTCGCTGTTCACTTTCTACACCAACTGCCATCACCAATGTTCAGCAATGTGACTGACGGTTGTTAGCTTGAATTTGAGATCATTAAGAAATATATATAATTAGCATTTCAAATTACACCTGGTTGAAGCAGGGTTTCTCAAGAAAGTGACCAGAATGGTTCGACACCTGCTATGAAGGTATACCTTCATAGCAGGTGTCGAATATGTACTCCTCTTTGGACGTTGGCATTACGAGTGCAGTCAATATAGGTGCAGGATTAACACACGTCCGCCAAGCAGGCTATCAGGATGGCCGTAAAAGCCGTTAAATTAAATTTAAGAAAAATTACAATTCAATTCAATTTATTGGCTTTTTTATTCAGTCCTTTTTTAATCAGTAGATACAGTGTACAATTTCGTTAAAAGTAAATAGACTAGGGACAACTCAGAGAAAGCAACAGTTGTTTGTGGGAATGACTTATTCCTTAACAAAACAAAAAAAAAATTACACAATTACTTAGAAGAAAAGCTTAGAAGATCCAGAAAGATATAGTGTACCCACTAAACAAAACAACACTCGGGGAGAACCCTCAGTCCCCATCCTTCGGCGCTTGCGGTTAAAGGCTTCACCGGCCACAACTTCCCAAGATGCAGCCTCCAATGAAAATACTTCCCTGGCACTTAAACTGCCGATGCCCTTGGCCATGACCATGTAAAACTTCCCGTAAAACATTTGATTTTTGAAGTATCATGTACTCTATAACCTTCAAAATCGACACTATCTTATTTTTCACCCTAATTAAAAGTTGAGGGAGACTTGTCCCAGCCCATCGACAAAAATGAAACATGAAAGAAACAACCACAGAGAAGAATAAATGTTCTTATATCCGTTTCTATGTACTGCTCTATGGAAAGACAGGCCCGTAGCCAGGCCGGGGTACGGGGGGGGGCACGCCCCCCCCCCGTGCGGACCACTGTGCCCCACCATATGGAAAATCGATCGAAAATAAAATTTTAGTACCGTGTAAACTGTGGCTCTGGTATTACACCAGGCGATTTTTGACCAAAAAGCGTTAAATAATGAACGTATTTTCTCTTCTGTAACATTTTTGTTCTAAAATTACAAAACAATCGCGCGCTACGCGCGCTTTCATCTCCAGTTACATATGGCTTTAACACCGCTTTGAGATCTGTTGGCTTTGTAAAGGTAAAGGTTCCGCAATTAGGCTATTGTTCTTTCGTGTAGGCGTGATTCACGGAAAAACACAAAATTGAATCCATGAGAAGTTCTATCCACTCCCTCTTACGACCAGGAAGATTCTTAATTCAGACTCAACATCATGATAAACATATGTTGTAAGAAACGTAAAGTGTCTCAATGTCCAAGGGTGGTGGAAGGGGGCATCCCTCCGCGTTCAGTTGCCTGGCGTCTTGGTTTTGCTCTTAAAGGCAGACACACATCGCCCCAAATACATTTAGGTTGGGAGAAAGCAAAATTCTCAATTGGTCATTGGTGAATGCTCTTTGATTGACATCAAAGTAAAAAAATGCAGAGTAGCTTACATTACACAGCATGCGCAAAGAATGTGCTGACTAAATATTATGGCCTTGTATGCCCACCAGAATATGACCTTAAAATAAACTACATTTGTTTCTGCACAAGGGTGTCTGCACGGGAGTGGCTCAAGACAGTTTTGGAAGGAGTAACATAGTCGGGAGAACTGGGACTGTCTAGGACGAGCAGGAGCAGATTCTTCCATAAAAACCCAAATTTTCCTTAATAAGAATCAAATATTTTCAGTTTTTCTTCAACAGAACCCCAAATTTTTCGTCACGCGCCCAAAATTTAGCGTTCGGAATCCTTTCTGTAACCCATTGCTTCTGGCGGGGCTTCAGGTTGCTGGACCCCTTAGGGGAGCTTGGTCCCTTCGTTGGGCTTATCTTTTCAGTCCTTGCTGGGTCTGTACGCAGGGTTTCTCGTGGTGACAATTTTCCTGCAAAATTTCGGCGCGCTTCCCGCGCAATTCTCACAAGCAAAGTTATATCACCTATGAACATGATCAGCATAAAAATTTCAGTGAACTATTCTAGCCAAAGCTAGGTGAAGGCTCAAAGTTAGATGCCTGGCATCAAGGGGTTTTCATGTAGTAATCTATGGAACGCAAAAAGGGTAACGTATGTTGTTGTTCCAAATTATTTCGTTCATTTTTATGTCGTTGTTCCTTTCTATTTTGTTGTCAATTTTTATTTTGTTCCTTTTTATTTATCTGTTCCTTTCTATTTCGTTGTCAGTTTTTATTTCTTTGTTCCATTCTATTTCGCTGTCAGTTACAATTTTATTGTCCATTTTTGTTTCTCTGTCCATTTCTATTTCTTTGTTCTTTTTTATTCCTCTGTTTCTTTCTATTTCGTTGTCTCTTTCTATTTTGTTATCAATTTATATTTCGTTGTCCATTTGTATTTCTTTGTTCCCGTTTATTTCGTTGTAAGTTCCTATTTCGTTGTGCATTTCTATTTCGTTGTCAATTTCTATTTCGTTGTCAATTTCTGTTTCGTTGTTCCGTTGTCTCAGTTAAGTTTGTTGCACAGTAGCCTACGTTTGTTGTTCTATTTCATTTGGTTGTTCAATTTTAATCGGTTCGTTTCTAATCGGTTCGAATCGTCTTGTGTGTGGCGCTGTTCACATATACGGCTCTGAGTCTTTGCAGACAGAGCGCGGGATTTGTTTTACACCGTAATATATTTGCATATCTTACGTTGTACCTGTACGCGTGCAGTTAGCTAGCTCAAGGTGTAAGGTAGGGTTCATATACCGTACCTGCATGATATGCATGCATGCATACTCCTATTTTACGCCGGGTATAGATCGATTATATATGCGTGTGTGGTACAGTACAGGTACCTGGAATACATTCGTACAGTAACATACTTTAACAAGTGTAGTATGGAGGCAATCTTGGTCAGACTCGGCTATGATCGACGGGTCGTTGATGCCTTCAATGGAGAAGGGGTATGTAATCTCCCGTCTATTTTACGGCTAACCTTACGGTAACACTGTTAGTGTTACAACTAGCCTAGCCTAGGCCTAGGTGATCTTTTAAAGAAAATGGCCGACTCTCCAAAAACTCAGTGACGTGTTCGCAGACCAATATGCTCGGGATAAATTAAACCGTGATGATAGGTTAAATCTCTTGAATTCGCTTTCAAATTCTTGCGTGATGCGGGAGGATATTACCCAGCAAAAAAAAAAAAAAAAATAATAAGCAACTTTCCAGTGATGTATTAATAGGAGACCCAAAGGTATGAGTTCAAATGTTTTTTGTGACCTTGTTAAGTAACAAGCCATAGCATGGTATGCTATCGCTAGACGCGTTTCGCCCAGAAAGATTATTTTCGGGGCTCATCAGTAGCAGGATATATGGTAATTAGTAGGCAATGGTGCTAGGATGTCACTTATAAAGGGGTAGGGACATTATCCAAATGAAACAAGTGGAACTTACGGTAAAATCCCAAGTGTCAAAATGAATAATAGTAACTTCTCAGATTGCCGGTAGGCCGATTAAGATTTGTCGCGGCTGGCTTGAGAAAGTCACGGTACGGTAGCCCTTTTCGATATAACCTTACCCCGGTGATATTCGCGGGGCCAACAGGTGTGTCGGAGGTCCTATTAAAATAGTTATGATTATATGGTAAAATTGTAAAGAGAACAAATGTGGGATAAGTCGTGATTTGGCAATCAGAAGTATAGCTCAAACGCTTGGTAGGGTTATGCCGGTGTTTGGCAAAGAGACGTTAACGCTATACTGGTATGAGGCAGTTGGTGTATCAGAGTATCGCTCGCAAGCCAAGTTTGGACGTGCAAGAGAATACAGTAATATACGCAATCTGATTGGCTGACACGGATGGTAGGTAAATCAATATTTTGAGAGATAGGATAGATGCAGTCATTTTGTGCTAGTTTGAGTTAAAAAATTCCGCCTGACAGGCAAATAACAGCACTTATGACAGAGACAGGTGAACAGGATACTAGAATATTTGATGATATATTCACAATTGCAAGTTGAAATGCAGGGATGATCGTTCTCAAGTGATAATTCACGAAAAAGTTGCAAAAATATCTATATGGCCGACTCTCCAAAATTAACACTATCCAATATTAACACATCCCTGGAAAGTTGCTTAATTTTTCTTTGCTGGGTAATATCCTCCCGCATCACGCAAGAATTTGAAAGCGAATTCAAGAGATTTAACCTATCATCACGGTTTAATTTATCCCGAGCATATTGGTCTGCGAACACGTCACTGAGTTTTTGGAGAGTCGGAATTTTCATGATCCCAGACAGTTCCAATTCTCCCAACTATGCATCTTCTAGCTCCTCCCATAACTGTATGAGGCTCTCCCTTGTGCAAGAATAAACCTGTTTCATTGCTTAAGGCCATGTCCTGGTGAGCATACAAGGCTATAAAATGTGATAAAAGTACTCGCTCTGACTTGTGTGGAATGTGAGCTACTCTGCATCTTTCAAATTTTCAAACTTTGATGTCAATCAAAGAGCAGTCACCAACTGAGAATTTTCATATACATACACTAAAAATATACTTTGGGGTGATGACAGTCTGTCTTTAAAAGATCACCTAGGCCTATAGGCTAGGCTAGTTGTAACACTAACAGTGTTACCGTAAGGTTAGCCGTAAAATAGACGGGAGATTACATACGCCTTCTCCATTGAAGGCATCGACGACCCGTCGATCATAGCCGAGTCTGACCAAGATTGCCTCCATACTACAGGCTCCCCCTGGAAGTTAGTCAAACCAGTTATTGACCTTAGTTTGAGATAGCATCTAAAGAACTCAACCAATGAACTGGTGTACCGTGCCAGCTTTAATGAACTGAGAAATAACTACCGTTGTTATCATGCAATCTATACCGATGGTTCCAAAGCCACGGACAGGGCGGCGGCTGCAGCAACATGCCGAGATGCATTCTTACAAGTCAGACTGCCGGATGATGCATCAATATTGACCGCCGAACTCCAAGCACTTAAAGTGATGCCGTGAGTTTGCAAAAAATGAAAAACATAAGATTTTGCTTCTTGTTATGTCTTTCTTTATCCTTCAAAATGCCACGAGTGCTATACATAGTTGAAGAATACAATTTGAAAGCTCAAAATGATAGCGATAGTCTCGGGAAGTAACCTAAACAGCATAAAATCAGAAAAATTTTGAAGGCCTTTTTCAAAAAACGGTCCTCATTATAAAGCGTTAGACCACTCCTATGCAACGAACCTGATGTTGAATATGCAATATTATTGAGGTGTCACCACGTTAAAAAACGTACTATACCACTCAACCCAGGCTAGCTCCACGGTACAGCTGTTCGCTCACGGCCGGGGAATGACCTTCTTGCATAATCGCTTGATAATACAACTAACGTTACTGGTACACTCAATATAGCTTTCGGCTCTAATTTAGAATCAACTTACAGGCTACTGTCTTTCACTCATTGGTACGCGTTATAGTGCTGATTTGAATCTGAACGTTACAGGTTTACAGCGAAGTTGCACCACTAATAGGCCTACTATCTCTTTTGTCGCCAAAACTGTTTCTGAATGGAACGTCAAACACGATGGTAAGTGCAAATAAAAGGCAGAGCATCGTCTCTCGCTACTAATGTTAGCGCAAGTTAGGCTTAATTTACTGAGGTACCACTCGCCAGTAGCCTAAAGTTAGGCTACTACAGTAAAACGGGATAGTTTAGCCAGGGAGTTGCTATTTGTCAAATAGCAACTCCCTGGTTTAGCCTTGTGGTATTACCTTGTACGGTGTATATTGCAATATCAACGTTACTTCTTCAAGATCCACACATTCAGCAGGGAGTTGCTATTAAATAGCAACTCCCTGCATTCAGTCAGTCTTGTTCACTTGTGTTGTTGTGCTAAGACTAGCAGCTAAGTCGATCAGCTGTTTACACCTAATGAATATGCATCAGTACTTCGTTCTCATTGGTCTGCTCAACAGATGTTCGTTAGGAGACTGAATAGTGTTTGTGAGCAGCACATTTTTGATTTCCTTGAGTTTAGTCGTTATTTTTACGAAAATTTCAGGGCTGATGCCGGAATTCGCACAACAGGCCATATTTTTTCTCCCTTACTGTTCATATGGGCCACTCAAACGAATGACTAAGATTTTAAACTCGATTTTTTAATGTTTTTTACTTTTTGCAATCTCACGGCATCACTTTAAGATGGCATATTCGAGCTGATCGAGGCCTCGCACGACCGCCAGTTCATTGTGTTCACAGACTCACTGTCCAGCCTTTTAGCTCTTCAAGGCCATGAGCAAAAACAATAGCTCTTCGTGAAACTTACTCCAATTTGGTAAGACTGCAGAAATCAGTTGTGCTCGCGTGGGTTCCGAGCCACGTGGGCATACACGGAAATGAAAAGGTAGACACGCTAGCTAAGGAAGCCCTACAGATGGACATTACCAACCCCCAAGTACCCTACACTGATTATCGTGTTAACATCAACGGCTATATAAAATCAAAATGGCAAGAACTGTGGGATTCTTTTCCTGGGAACAAATTATACCAGGTCAAACCAACGGTCGGGACTGTGGGTAATGCGGTACCCAGAGAACGGAGGGATGATTGGTACTGACTAGAGCACGAATCGGTCATACTTACCTAACCCATGCTTGTTTGCTCCACGGGGAAGAGAGACCATATTGTATCCCCTGTGATTGCGATGTCACCGTCAGTCACATTCTCGTCGACTGCTATGAATACTCCCATATTCGTCAGAAGTATTATACTGTGCCAGACCTGAAGACATTGTTTGAGCACGTAGATCCCGTTCTCATTTTGGACTTTCTCAAAGAAAGTAACCTTTACAGGAATTTTGACATGACTCCCGCATTTGCTTTTGTCTAGACATTTTAGGATTTTTCTCAATGTTTTTCCTCTTTTAGTTTTACCTTTCTTATCTAGCTGACACTACGTAACACATTTTTGTTGATGTGTCGTTAAATCCCATCTAACTCCATACTACAGGTGTTAAAGTATGTTACTGTACGAATGTATTCCAGGTACCTGTACTGTACCACACACGCAGATATAATCGATCTATACCCGGCGTAAGTTAGGAGTATGCATGCATGCATATCATGCAGGTACGGTATATGAACCCTACCTTACACCTTGAGCTAGCTAACTGCACGCGTACAGGTACAACGTGAGATATGCAAATATATTACGGTGTAAAACAAATCCCGCGCTCTGTCTGCAAAGACTCAGAGCCGTATATGTGAACAGCGCCACACACAAGACGATTCGAACCGATTCGAACCGATTAGAAACGAACCGATTAAAATTGAACAACCAAATGAAATAGAACAACAAACGTAGGCTACTGTGCAACAAACTTAACTGAGACAACGGGCTGTAAAGCGGGAACAACCAAATCGCGCAGAACAACGAAATAGAAATTGACAACGAGATAGAAATGCACAACGAAATAGGAACTTACAACAAAATAAAAAGGAACAACGAAACAGAAAATTGACAACGAAATAGAAATCGACAACGAAATAGAAATGCACAACGAAATAGGAACTTACAACGAAATAAACGGGAACAAAGAAATACAAATGGACAACGAAATATAAATTGATAACAAAATAGAAAGAGACAACGAAATAGAAAGAAACAGAGGAATAAGAAAGAACAAAGAAATAGAAATGGACAGAGAAACAAATATGGACAACAAAATAGTAACTGACAGCGAAATAGAATGGAACAAAGAAATAAAAACTGACAAAGAAATAGAAAAGAACAGATAAATAGAACTGGGCAACGAAATAGAAAAGAACAGATAAATAAAAAGGAACAAAATAAAATTGACAACAAAATAGAAAGGAACAACGACATAAAAATGAACGAAATAATTTGGAACAACAACATACGTTACCCTTTTGGCGTTCCATAATTACGTACCTTTTTAAGATGTCACCGTACTTTCATGAGTATTCGTATATGTGCATCGTCCCAGGTCAATTGATATGAATAGTCAGTACCGTGAATACCATGTGACCTTCTTATGAATAATAATCTATCCCGCATTTTGGGGATTCGTGTAAATGAAAACTGGACGAAGGTTTGCAGACTCTGTATAGAATATATACAGGGGATGTATCATGATTTCTGAGAGAGCGCCATCTTTTGGAAGGCTGCTACAGAGTCTGCTCCGCAGGCTAGACTAGGTCCTAACAAAATCATACTGGACCACACCAAGCCTGCCTAATGGCAGCCCCTGGTCACCTCGCCGTTCGCAAAGTACTCAACTCTTCACCTGCGCTTGCGGAGCTGAAGAAGCATCATCGTGATCGTATTCTTGTTTCCTTCACTTGTGGAGACTTTCCACGTCTTTGTATTGCAAAGGGAAGCAAAAATTTCCACCAGAAGAGTGAAATTTTCGCGTGCTTCGCGCGTATGTTAACACGAAAAACCGATACCTTTAAGCTGTCTGTGGCAAGCTTTAGACATCGTCCCCAGTAACTGTTATCATATGGTGGCTCTACTGTCTACAAACATAATTATCTTCTTCGGTGCCCCCCCCATGTGGCACCGGTGCCCCCCTGTATCAGAATTCCTGGCTACGGGCCTGTGGAAAGAACAGGCATCTGGTGAAGTGTGCAATTTCTATGTGATGAACAATACTGCATTTAAAACTAAAGAAACACAATAGGCTTTTTTTTTCTTTTGAAATCCGTCTTTTATTGAATTTTTAATCGTCATCAGACACAAAACATATTTACAAAGATTGGTTGAACGAAAAGTAATCAAGTTTAGAAAAGAATAGATGTGACCACATGCGCTCTTTCAACTAACCAATCACATGATACTGTATATACATTTTCTTCTACACGTAGCTTGTACAGGGTATTTAAAGTATATACATACAAAAACGATCAACTACCTGTGCTGGTAAACTTTTAGATGGAAATGTAAAGAGATAAAGCGGTAAGAGAATTTACAATATGAAAAGAATACATAATATGCAACTACTGTTCTTTACAAACTGTGGCACGCAAGTACAACCAATCTTAAAGAAAAAATTGCTCATGAAACTTAAATGGCAACTCAATATTATCAATGAATTCAACAAATATCCCGCTCAATATTGCAGTAAGACAGTGACGAAATGACTTCGTTGTACATTTTCTTCCGATTTGAATTACGTGTACTTTTTGAGCAGATGTAACGTTCCACTTTCATTATAAATACAAGTTTATGATAAAATTTTACAGGATCTGGTAGTAATGCATTCAATTTACAATTGTACAGATAATGTTTACAATGAAGGAAAATAAAATTATATGGGTGATGCAGCAACAGCTTATAACCAAAGAAGCAATCAGATTTTGAGAGGATGAATTGTCTTCCAAAGAAAAGAAGTTCAATTTCAAGTAGAAAGTTGGACGTAATAGGACAGCTCCAAAATAAATGATCAATTGTTTCCTCATCACCTTTACAATATGTACAAGACGGGTTATCAATTTTGTTCATACGATACAGAAGTTTGTTCGTTGCTAAAATTCTATGGAGAAATTTGAATTGAAAATAAATAAGCTTTGTCACGGAGAGAGTAGACTTGGGAATACGAAAAATACTTTGCCAATCCTCCAAGTTAAAGTTAAAGGAGGCACTCCATTTTTCAATCGACCTGGGTGGGAGTATTATTTTATCGATGAAACGATTGTAAGCTAGACGAGAATTAATATTATGTAAGCGACTATTATCATTTGGTAGATTTGGACCTTCTGCGAACACGTTCAACTTCCATTCACGTGGAATAGCAGACAAGAGACCATAATACCTTGTGATTGGGTAATTTTTAATGCCATAATTATTTCATAATTCTACAAATGAGAGATTCATGTTGTTGTCCTTAAAAAGATCCCTGACGTAAATAACACCTGCCATGTGAAGTTTTTTATCATAAGTGATACAACCATCAATTTTAATAAAATTATTGTTCCAGAGAATCTGATCCCCATATGTTTCAGCAGGGTTACTGAATTGTAACATGCCCCAAGCGTTACAAAGTTGTCTAATAAATATATTACTTACATCAATGATATCAATTTGTCTAAAATTACACTCAAACAAAAAGGTCTTACCAAAGGAAGAGAGATAGTAATCAAAAAATAATTTCCACAATCCAGCGTTGTTATTCAAATACCTTTTAACCCAAGTAACTTTAAGAGCATGAATGAAACTTTTGACATGCGTTACTTTTAAACCACCTTGATGGAACTCGTTATACATTGTTTTACGTCTGACTTTGTCCGGATTCCCGGACCATATAAAATTAAAAATGCAACTTTGTACTTCGTTAATAAATGACTCGGGAGGGTCAGGAAGAACTTGAAAAAGAAATACAAGTTGCGATAACGCAAATGATTTAACAATTACATTTTTACCAATGGGAGAGAGATCTCTAGTTGACCACAGATGTAATATACGTTTTAGACGAGAAAGTTTTTGCAAGTAAGACGATACAGATCGTTACCACAGTGGGTAAAATTAATTCCTAAGAATCGTATAGGTCCACGGTTAACATGCAAATTGAGATTTAAGATATAAACAGGTAGGGTAAAAACAAAAGGGCCTAATGGAAATAGATTTGACTTATTAATATTTAATTTCAAACCAGAGGCTGCCTGAAACATTCTTAGTATGGCAAGCATTTCTATGAGTGAATCACGACTGCCGTCAGTGAATAGGACTGTATCGTCCGCGTATTGCAGCAACTTTATCTCTGTATTCAGAAACACAATAGGCTACAATTAAATGTTTCAACGTTGTTTTCTTCGGGAATATTTTTTCGGGATTCGGGGTTATTTCCTGTACAACATCTTGCATTTTCGTACAAACCCCTCAAATACCCCATGACCGTAGGCAGCGGAGGGGGAAGTTCTCTCCCCCACCAGGAATTTTAATCACCATCGATCTGTGTAAATTTACCGACCTTAAAGATTGTTTAGATGCAAGTTGTAAGGAAAGGAAAGTAGCTTAGTTAAGCCCCGTCAACAAGATCATAAATTTCTTAAACAATATCATATGATACATTTGTATGACTACGCTAATGGTCAAACGTATGATCATGTGGACTGCTTTCCCAACAAATTTGAACAAGTTCAAACAATATGAGGTGTTCAACATTCAACTGCATGTTTCATCTTCCCAACAAGTGTTTAAACATTTCTATGGCGATGTTCTTGGCAGTGGCGTAGCTAGATATTATTTGTGGGGGGTCAAAAGCAAAAAAAAAAATTCCGACAGATTATTATCTTGCTCTTGATAGTTATACGATTCGAAATTCTCGGGACCTTTTTTTTTTTTTTTTTTTTGCTTTCCGGGCAATTTTGAGTTTTGAGGCCGACTTTTGATTTTCACGTTGACATATCGATGTGTAATTCTTCTTAAGAAAAGAAGAAGTGTTGTAAGTGTTTCAAATGAAGTGTTTTTATTTATTTCCGACAGAGACTAGAAATTTCCGACAGAGGCCTCCGGAGGCTTTGTGGGGGGGGGGGAGACCGCCCCTGCCCCCCTCTAGCTTCGCCACTGGTTCTTGGACAAATATATGATGGTGTAGACGGCCTTAAAGACAGGTACTCGTCACCCCAATATGATTTTTACTTGGGGTAAGCAAAATTCTCAATTGGTGACTGCTCTTTGATTGACCTCAGAGTTACAAAATTCAAAAGATGCGGAGTAGTTCATATTACACAGCATGCACAGAGTGTTCAGATTACACATTAGGCCCTTGTGCACCCACCAGGATATCACCTTAAAGGCAATAGGCAGTCGCCTCAAAATTTGCTTTGAAAATCAGCAACTCTTGCAAATCTCCTCTTATTAAATTACAGGCACCTCTGAAGACGTTTTAAACATAACTATTACAAACAATAGGTAAAGCAAGAAGAAATTCTCCTTGCATTTCACACTTAACTAACAAAAACTTTGTCACATGATCGAAATAGGCCATTCATGAACTAGAGTGACTGGGCATACTAACTCTGACTGGGGCGACTGCCTATTGCCAGACAGATTTGCATCACCCCAAGCATGACTTTTAGTTAGGGGTTAGCAAAAGTCTCAGTTGGTGACTACTCTTTGATTGACATCAGAGCTACAAAATTCAAAAGATGCAGAGCAGATCATATTACACAGCACGCACAGAGAATGTTTTGATTACACATGGTGTCTTTTTTCCCCCCTAGGATGTGGCCTTGAGCAGTGAACTGTTTGTGTCTGCACAAGGAGAAGCAGTAAAGACAATTATGGGCGGGACTTACCACCAAGTAAAAGTCATACTTGGGGTGATGCAAATCCCTCTTTAAGCAATAAGCTAGGTTTGTGCCTGCGTAAGAAGAAGCTACAGAAGTTGTGGGCGGGGCTAAAAGTAACCTAGTTGGTAAAACTGGAATTGTCTGGGATGATATAGAGTATCGTTGGTAAATGTAAATACCTGATAGTAAAAATTTAGACCCGTATTATACCAGTATACGTAGAGAACGATACCCTGCAGGGGCCATTTTGTCACAGCAGCCAGTGGTTGTTGCGACAAAAGTGCAGGTAGTGGTTTTGACATAAGATAAAAGTGGTTATTGTGATAAAAGAAGTTGTTACATTCTCATACTCGTACCCATGGCTTTGTACACGCACTAGTACTTAAGACCATGTGATTGTGCTCGTACTCCAAGCCTTGTACCCTTACTCGGGAATTTTTATCAAGGCCTAGCTACCGCCACTAGTGTTCGAACGCTACAAATCGACCTTTTGCCGGTAAATACATAAATTAAGTTAGCTTACACTTGAATAGCCACAAACCTTCAAAACCCACGCAGCTAGAACCAGGTTAGCTAGTGCATAATTTTGTACCCGTATAACTTTGATCGAAGCAAGATTCGCACGAGTAACGTTAAGGAAGGATGCATTTCAACAGGATTTGTCTTCCTATGGAAGCAAGGAGACATTGGAGTTAGTTATATTACCTCTATGTTTCAATTTTCCCACGAAACGGCCGTGATGCGCCTTCTTTGCTGCAGGACATATGATCAATTTACACCAATCAAATTCTCGAATGTCGACCATGTGATGCTTTAGGAAAACCAACTTCTGAATCATTGTTTCGAAGTTTTGACCTTGGATAATGAAAGAACATCTTTTAGTCTCCCGGTCCCTTCACTTATTAACCCTTTCCTGGATACTTATCCTGATTTTGAAACAAAATTGTTAATTTTTGGTAAGCGTTATGGTTATTTGTAGTGGAGAAACATAAGGCGAAAGGCCAAGGACACAGAATCTGCCAATTAACCTATCGCTAACAGACGGAATTATTTCCCACAGTGGGGGCATCGATAGGGTTAACAGAAGAGATCATTTTCGCCCTTCGGCTTGTTGGCCATGGAACCTTTCTAGAAAACAAAAACAAAATAAAGAATATTTCTTATGGAGAAATAATACTGAGGTTATTATCCTTGTAATTTTGGTATCTACGATGTATTTTGTTTGTGGGGTAATCAATACAATACTGTTTCCTGTACAAGGGGTACGTTTTGTCAGCAGATGGAAGGTTTGGGATAAATTTGGAACACTACGCCATTATCCTTGGATGAAAAGAACAAGAATCATCACAACAACAACTCATCGTGCAAACCAAATAAATCACACGGTTTTAATATGCAGTTGTAGCGTCAGGCGTAGGAAGCTGTTCTTTGATGTGGAGGGGGGGGGGGTGACCGTTTAAGAACGCTGTCTCGGGGAGGTGTCTAGGGGGAGGGGCTACATGGAGAGGCGCATTTGTTGAATATTTAATGCTACATTTAATGTTCTTTTTGGAGTAAATTTACTGAAAAAGTGTGGTATTTTGTGTAGAAAGTTTGATGTATTCCACAGAGGGTGTCGTTCTTGAAAAGTGCGGCAAAAGCATATTTTAGCCCTTATATATCGACAAGGGCTAAAATCCCCCGACCAGTCTTCACCACTCCCCGCACCCCTCTTCTAACGCCTCTGCTCTTCTTCGGATCGGAGAGTTACAATTATTTTCAAGCTTTGATTATTTCTAGTGTTAGTGAAGCTTGAATTCAGTGTAGTGTAGTTTACGTCACTTTAATCCCGAAGGTTGCTTCCTCCGAGTAAGGTTATGGAGGCTAACAGAAAAAATGACCACTTTAATGTTGAATATGCGACCATACTTACCCTATGTATTTAAGCAAAAGCTCGTCCAAGTCAGCCTGCGTGGCGGTACCTTAGGCCTCAGTGGCTACCGCCTTGGTTTCTTCGTAGTAAAGAACTGAACGAAAAACTTCGTCCGCTCTGCAGGATGTACGTAGAAACAGGACCTAAGCAAAACCTACATGCAACAGGGAAGAAAACTCGCGACCCTGTCAAATTGTGCACTAAGACGTAAAAAATAGCACTACTGCACTCATATCTAGTATCATAGGCCTACGGGGGGGGGGGGGGGGTGGGGGTGAAAGCCGGGCAGCCCTATCCCCTGATGTGGGCAAAATATTTGCTCTTTTCTGGCACAACAAATGATAATATCTCGAAAAGGGGAAATAGTAAGTGAATAAAAGTTTCACTGGAAAGATTACTTTAAACTTCTTTTTAACAGACCAAATACAAATTTCTGTCTAAACTATTTTGTAGTCTGGCCCTCTCAGTCATTCATAACACTGTGCATAATAACATGGTGCAATGTAACTTTCTATTAAACCCCCATGGAGAAATCACATTTAATTTTTAATCTTTTGTCGACTTGGCTGGATTCGGATCCGTGAGTCCAGCAGTCCAGTTGCAGTACGTACATTACAGGCAAAGTGCGGATTTCGGAACCTCCCATTCCGGAGAGTCCGATACAGTCAACAACACCGTACTGAAGTCCGAAATTGAGTTCCAGCATGTTTTAGAACATAAATATTGCATATCACAGGAGTTTCTTCGTACCGTTCGGGTTTTAATTCATTTGCAATTGGATGTACACTGTAAAAAAATTTTCTGTTTTTTTACAGATTTTTTCTGGCAGCAGAGTTTCCAAGCTTTTTCTGTAATTTTATATTACCGAAATCCTCCGTAAAATTTTACAGGAAAGAAATGTTATTTTACAGATTTTTTCTGGCAGCAGAGTTTCCAAGCTTTCTCTGTAATTTCACATTACATATCATGCTGTTAAAAAACAGTGTTTGCCTGTAAAATTTTGAATTGAAGCTGCCGCTGTATACGTGGTATACAAGCATGTATGGGACTTTTCCATAGTCCGTGCTGCATAACTACCCTTTGAAGCATCCCCCTTTCTCTCGTGCGAGAGCTTTTTAAGTGCATCGAAACGGCACATACAAACAAAAAACAAAAAAACTCAAACCGGATCGGACAGGAACATAAACGCAAAACTATCCACACACCACCAAATCAAACAGAAAAGTATGTTCATTACAACAATAGAACCACACACACACTGACAACCCAATACCCCACAAACCAACCTCCCCCCGGCCACCCTAAACCAATATTACTACATACCGCCAACGAAAGACAACACCAGAACAAACCACCACCCAACAACAACCAAAAAAAACAAAACACCAGACCAAACAATCATCACAAACTGCCCCAAGGGGCCACGAGGGGTCCGGGGCGGGGTCCACCTGCCACGAGGGGACCGGGGTGGAGTCAACTTGCTATATTTACAGTATGTACACTATATACACTATTTACACAAAAACAAAAAAACTGAACAAAACTGGGCCAAAAGTACAGGCGCACCTTGCCCAAGGGTGTCCCGGAGGCAGTTGTGGCAAAGGGTAACCTCATTATCCCCACGCTGTAATAAGCTCCACAACCGGATGCAGTTTAACGTCCTACCCAGGACGTTCTCTCGTGCGAGAGAGCCAGAGGCGGTAAAGGTCCATAATCGTTAACATATACTGTGTGCGAAATGCGGAATGTCTTATATTAATTTGACCGGTTAGTTACAGTGAAAAATGTTACTACATATTTTTTACAGAAGTAAGGTTCACTGGTCTTATTATTTTCTATTGGTGTTAATAAACAACTTATCTTTTCACCAAAAAGGTGTCTTTTGTTACAGATCTGATTAGTGTAGGACTGTTATTAGCGTCAATTTACAAATTTTATTTCAAAATTTGGCCACGCCCACTTTATTAATTAACTTCCCCTAAAAAGGGCTTTAATTAAGTCTACACACAATTCAAGGTTATCCAATGCTTTAGTATGATATTTTTAATAAACTACACCCGCAAAGTCTTTACAGTGTTATCTCTTAACCAGTTAGATATATTTTTAATTTGCATTTTCAAAACAGATTTTTTCAGTAAACTACTGGAAATATGTGAAACCTCTGTTAAATTTACAGAATATTCTCGTAAATATGAAAAAACAGATATTTTCGGCAAAATTTTACAGAAATTATCTGCAAATTTTTATTCGTATAAAAATACAAACTTATTCCGTAAAAGATGTGATATACGGAAGACTCCTGTAAAAATTACAGGAATTATATGTAAAATAAGAAATACAGAAAAAATCTTGAAAATTCTACAGAACTTTACTGTTAATTTGGAGAAATTTTTTACAGTGTACTGCCTTCACACTTTAAAGGTCTGGTGACATGAAAATTACATAGCTGGGTATTTGATGTAAAAACCATTAAATATCCAGAAAGTTGCTGCAATTTCCATTAAAATCCGTCAAATATTGACCATTTCACTGGGTAATTTCTTTTTCACACTTGTACCATGAATAAACATGAGCTAAATATACAAATATGTGACATAAAAAGATGGACATATTTGGCTAATGTTAGCCTTTGTTTTTTCAACCTTAATTTCAAGGACACTTGTAGCATTGTTACACCTGAGGGGTTTCTTATGAAAGTTAAAATTGTTTCCTTGAGAAATATTGATATCACTCACCAAACTGTAAACTATCTGATCAGTTATTAAGAGATAATTTATATAGGGTTAACAAAAGAAATCTTAACACTGTACAACACTCCACATCATTATTTTTGCATAGGCAATGATTTACTTCAGAAACTATCAAACTCTGAAGACGTATATTGAAGTAATTCCAACGGATCTTTTATTGGAGGACTTAATTCTTTAACTGACAAGTGAAACAGCTCTTTTTGGTGGCATGTCACCAGACCTTTAAAGAGCAACAGACCTACCAAATGCACTTTGTATCTGGGGTAGACGGCATGAAACCGACTCATACTTATCTACGAAACTTCGTAATTGCTGGTATTTGTTCAGGGTTGGGAAGTAACGAGTTACAAGTAACGCCGTTACTGTGTAACGAGTTATATTTGCATTTCAGTAACGGACCAATTAACTAATTACAACTTTGCGTAAAAGTAACTGTTACAGCGTTACATTTGGTCCCGTTACTTTACCGTCACGTATAGATAGTTCTCAGTGACGTCACAGCTAGGAGTTAGCAACCGCCATGTCTGAGGGCAAGCCTGTACACATATGCCGGGGTTGCCCTCAGACATGGCTGAAATCATACACGTGAAATGCTCTTATGACGTCACGTGAGAACTATCTATAGTCAAAGTGACGACCAATTGCACTTTCCTTGAACTAGCAGCAGACAATTTTCAAAGTGATGGCACTTTGGTAGTAATATTATTATCTCATCGCTCCGTGAGGAGGATGAGATATTGTAGTTACTTTGCCTGTTGGGTTTGGAAGGCACTATTAGCTGAAATAGCAACCGCTGCCATGGTAACAGTTAATTTTCCCAAGTTACTAGTCTAAGGGGCTAAACCATGGTCGTACTCCAGGGTGACCAAAAGTCTTTAACTGAAGGAGGGTTCAAAACGTGTCCGTGTGTGTGTGGGTGGGTGTGTGGGTGGGAGGGTGAGTGTGTGTGTGTCCAATTTTGTTTTGCTAATATCTCCTAAAGGGTGAAGCCGATTTTCTTCAAACTTGGTGGGAAGGTGTCCTAGGTGAAACCCCAGTGCTTCAATCACTTCCGGAAGTAAAGGTCAAAGGTCAGAGGTCAAAGTTCAAATTATGTGAAAATCACTTTTTTGAAATAACTCCAAGAGGAAACATCTCATTGACATGAAATTTTACATACATAAATAAACATATCTAGTACTACTAAAATATGTGGTTGTCATGGCAACCAAGGTCAAAGGTTCGGTGATGGAAGGAAAAATACCTATTTTTACATATTTTTAAGCCAAAAAGTGTGACATGAACTCCTCCTTGTGGGCCAGACCGACTCTTTCAAACTTAGTGGGAAGGTACCCCAGGGTGGAAACTCCTCGGAAGTAAAGTTTAAAGGTCAGAGGTCAAATTTGGTGAAAAATTAAAAAATCACTTTTTTAGTATTATTTCAAAAAGAAACATCCTTCTCAATTGAAACTACACACATATATTAATATACAAATAATGAATGTTTATGAGTGCGATAGTATGAATTATATTTCATGAGTTGAAAGATTGAACGTTCTATTCAACGAGGCGAAGCCGAGTTGAATAGGACGTTAAATCTTTCAACGAATGAAATATAATTCATACTATCGCACGAATGAAAAACATTCATTATTTGTTTTATATAACACCTTATAACTATCTACCTTGATCTAGTCGTTGGTTAAAGTTGTGTTTTGGAGGTCACGATGGTTCGTGTTTGTCCGTGTAGCGCAGCCCCATGGTTTGCCGTTTGCTCGCTACGCGTTTACGTGCCTATTACGCACGATATGCAATGTACGGTCCCCAATGCTGCGGTGATTTTATTGAGTCGCGGCATAGCTTGTACGTACCGCAATGATCGGTGACGTCATTGCCGTTGGTTAGTATTTACTAACCAACGACCGTGGGTTAGTATATACTAACCAACGGTCGAGCACCACAATCTTGATGATAGTGCCGAATCACCAATGGCATGTGACCACCAGTCCTCCAATCAAATGTAGAGAAATTAATAAGGTGTTATATAATATACAAATAATGAATGTTTTTCATTCGTGCGATAGTATGAATAATTTCATTCGTTGAAAGCTTGAACGTTCTATTCAACGAGGCGAATTTTTATATAACACCTTATTAATTTCTCTACATCTGATTGGAAGCTTGGTGGTCACATGTCATTAGTGATTCGGCACTATCATCAAGATTGTGGTGCTCATTCTTTGGTTAGTATATACTAACCCACGGTCGTTGGTTAGTAAATACTAACCAACGGCAATGACGTCACCGATCATTGCGGTACGTACAAGCTATGCCGCGAGTCAATAAAATCAGTGCAGCATTGGGGACCGTACATTGCATATCGTACGTAATAGGCACATAAACGCGTAGCGAGCAAAGCAGTAAGGCACAATCACGAACCATCGCACAACCATCGCACAACCAAAACACAACCTTAACCAACGACTAGATCAAGGTAGATAGTTATAAGGTGTTATATAAAACAAATAATGAATGTTTTTCATTCGTGCAATAGTATACAAATAATGAATGTTTATGAGTGCGATAGTATGAATAATTTCATGAGTTGAAAGATTGAACGTTCTATTCAACGAGGCGAAGCCGAGTTGAATAGAACGTTAAAGCTTTCAACGAATGAAATTATTGATACTATCGTACGAATGAAAAACATTCATTATTTGTTTTATATAACACCTTATAATTTTGCTAGTTGTTGGTTAAATTTGTGTTTTGGCGCTCAGTATGGATTCGAGTTTGTCCGTGTAGTAGCTCCATGGTTTGTCGTTTTCTAACTGCGCGTTTATGTAGGTCTGCCTGATATAGAGGGATCCTTTGTGACGTCAAGCGCGTTGGATTCTCAGGCACTGAAGACGGCAAAACACACATACGCAGTAAGCGTATTTATATAGCACACGCGCACGGCATTACCATAGATACTTGTGTGACACAACTGCACAATGGACGCTTGTCCTTCAAAACCAAAGAGACGCGCGATGACTTGACCTCGGTGAAACAATGTACGATCCACAGTGCTGCAGTGATTTATTGAGACGCGGTGTACGTAGCGCGCTCAATACATCGCTGACTCATTGCCGTGGGTTAGTATACAAATAATGAATGTTTATGAGTGCGATAGTATACAAATAATGAATGTTTATGAGTGCGATAGTATGAATAATTTCATGAGTTGAAAGATTGAATGTTCTATTCAACGAGGCGAAGCCGAGTTGAATAGAACGTTTAAGCTTTCAACGAATGAAATTATTCATACTATCGCACGAATGAAAAACATTCATTATTTGTTTTATATAACACCTTATAATTTTGATCTAGTCGTTGGTTAAATTTGTGTTTTGGCGGTCACTATGGATTCGTGTTTGTCTGTGTAGTAGCTCCATGGTTTGTCGTTTGCTAACTGAGCGTTTATGTACCTAATACAGAGGGATTCTTTGTGACGTCAAGCGCGCTGGATTCCCAGGCACTGAAGGGCAAAACACACATATGCAGTAAGCGTATTTACAGCACACGCGCATGGCATTACCATAGATGCTTCTGTGACACAATGTACGCTTGTCCTTCAAAACCAAAGAGACGCGCGATCACTTGACGTCGTTGAAACAGTGTACGATCCCAGTGCTGCAGTGATTCATTGAGACGCGGCATAGCTTGTACGTAGCACGCGCAATGCATTGCTCACTCAAAGTTGCCGTGGGTTAGTATATACTAACCAACGACCGTGGGTTAGTATATACTAACCAACGGTCGAGCACCACAATCTTGATGATAGTGCCGAATCACGCATGGCATGTGACCAACAATCTTCCAATCAGATGTAGAGAAATTAATAAGGTGTTATATAATATGAATTATTTCATGAGTTGAAAGATTGAACGTTCTATTCAACGAGGCGAAGCCGAGTTGAATAGAACGTTAAATCTTTCAACGAATGAAATCATTCATACTATCGCACGAATGAAAAACATTCATTATTTGTTTTATATAACACCTTATAACTATCTAACGTTACCTTTATCTAGTCGTTGGTTAAAGTTGTGTTTTGGCGTTTGCCGTGCGGTAGCTCCATGGTTTGTCATTTGCTAGCTACGCGTCTACTACGTACGGTATGCAATGTGCGATACACAAAGCTGCGTTGATTTATTGAGTTGCGGCATAGTTTGTACGTACGCGCAGTGATTGTGACGTCACAGCCGTGTGTTATACTAGACTATTGCGCGACCGTGTGTTATACTAGACTATTGCACGATGGATAACACACGACCGTGATGATAGTGCCGAATCACCCATGGCATGTGACCACCAATCCTCCAATCAAATGTAGAGAAATAAATAAGGTGTTATATAATATATACTAACCAACGATCGTGGGTTAGTATATACTAACCAACGGTCGAGCACCACAATCTCGATGATAGTGCCGAATCACGCATGGCATGTGACCACCAATCTTCCAATCAGGTGTAGAGAATTTAATAAGGTGTTATATAATATGAATTACATTTCATTCGTTGAAAGATTTAACTTTCTAATCAACTCGGCTTCGCCTCGTTGAATAGAACGTTCAATCTTTCAACTCATGAAATATAATTCATACTATCGCACTCATAAACATTCATTATTTGTATAATATAACACCTTATAATTTTGCTAGTTGTTGGTTAAATTTGTGTTTTGGCGGTCACTATGGATTCGAGTTTGTCCATGTAGTACCTCCATGGTTTGTCGTTTTCTAATTGCACGTTTATGTAGGCCTGCCTGATATAGAGGGATAATTCTTTGTGACGTCAAGCGCGTTGGATTCTCAGGCACTGAAGGGCAAAACACGCATACGCAGTAAGCGAATTTATAGCACACGCGCACGGCATTACCATAGATACTTCTGTGACACAACTGCACAATGGACGCTTGTCCTTCAAAACCAAAGAGACACGCGATCACCTGACGTCGGTGAAACAATGTACGATCCCCAGTGCTGCAGTGATTTATTGAGACGCGGCATAGCTTGTACGTAGCGCGCTCAATGCATCGCTGTCTCATTGCCGTGGGTTAAGCCGCAGTCACACTACAGCGAATTCGGATCGGATTCCGATCCGATTTTTGTGAGTTTTTATAAACATCTTCTCCATTTCGGGAAAGAGAGAAACAAACGCGGTAGTTGATTTCCCATTGAGAGTGCGTAAGGTATTAAAGGCTCATTTAAAAGTGCGTTGCCTGAAGATTCAACAAAAACTGACCAATAAATTAGCTCATGAACTGAGCTTCAAACGTGTCATTGTGCGTACATTTTCAAGCGCACTTAATGCAATGCAAAATGCCGCAAGGAAGAAATAAAGTTCTTCTTTTAAGTGAACTTTATTGAGGAGTGATACTCCTTAAATTTACAATGTTTCGAAATAACAAATGTTCATACTTTTGTAAGACATTTGTCTGTTTGTTTTCAAAACGACTGAACAGAGCATGATCAGCACTTCCGGCCCGATATTGTGGCTCCAGAGGTAGTCAACGCGCCATTTTAAGTTTGTAATCTATGTTTAGCCTATAACATCTTTGTATCTTTCCATTTAGCGCACACCCTTTTTACAATTAGCGCTATCATGAAGTCTGTAGGCCAATGGAGTTTTAGATTCGTATTCTTGGGGTTGGATTTACTTGTAAACCCAAAGGTAATAATAAGTAAGGTTACTTTTCGTTTTTGTCACACATTAGTGTTAAGTACTACATTTGAGTCAGATACTGTGATGTGTAGCCATTTCATTAAGTTGCTAAGGCAAATCCATGTACTAGACGCAGTGCAATGACGTGCATGCGAGCTAATGCGTGATTGTGCGAATTAAAGCATTAGAGGCCGAAGAGGCCTTAAAGGCACGCTGCAGGTGTAGGGTGCGTTACCATGCCCACATTGCTCAGTGTTATATTATTTCCGAAGGTGACCTACATAACGTGATCTCCAAGTCGGCTTCAATTTCGTAGTATATTCCACACATAGAGCAGGATATATATTGCTCTATGATCCCACATTGATGTGCGTACAGTGCATGTGCTAGCGCTGAGATAAGCAACTCCGTGGATTGCCCTCTTGTTTTTGATATATCTGGCATTCTTCTCTGTTATCGAGATCGTCCTCACCAACATCAAATCTAATTCACGATTAGAATCAGAAGTTGCCAGCCTTGTACATGCTGCAGGCTTGCAGGGCAACTTAGTCGATTGGTGAGGCATTTGAACTGTTGAAAGGTGTGTTCGTTCATACTCTATCACCAGTCTTACAGCTAAGTTTAAAACTTGATCATTGTGTGTCAAATCATTTATTAAACAGATAAATGCTTTTTATCTATGAGGCAGAGTCTTGTGAGATTCGTTGAAAATACTGAACGGTCCTCCGGCAAACTTTTCCATGTGGTAGTGAGTAAACTAAAGCCAGTATCTCACGAAGACAAATTCGCACGTTGGTTTTTGCGACTATTGCGTTTTGTAACGCAAAGCAGTCGCTACATTAAACGTGCGAATTTGTCGTCTTGAGTAAAGTCACAATCCCACGAAGACAAATTCGCACGTTTATTGTTGCGACTATTACATTTTCAGAAACTCAAAAGTCGCAAAAATAAAAGTGCGAATTGAGTATGTCTCACGTGAAGACGGGAACGCCAAAGCTACGCCAAATTTCTCAAAATATTAGCACTAACTTCGTACTAACTTATCACTAATGTCGTGAAACAACTTAGGAAAAACCAGAGACCATTCGGCCTAGGAACTATTCTTCAAAACGCGCGACGGTAGTTCTACAGTAGTGCTACATTAGTTAGAATGTCTTACTAACCTTTTGCTATCATTTGGCGTTCGACTTTCGCAAAGTCCTCACAGAAAATTTTGAACGTGTTCAAAACCGCTGGCGATGCTTTTGCGATTCCTGCGAATACAGGCGACAGTTTTGCTACTGTTTTACTAATATTTGGCGAATTTGCGAAATTTAGTCGCAAACCATACGCAAGTGAATTTTTTTTTTCTTCGTGAGATACTAGCTTTAGGTTAAATAACAAACGTCGCGCTGAATTTATTTAGTATATCTTGTCCATTAGAGGACACAGTGGCGATAGTGCACAGTGAGAAACGGTTTGGCCTATATATGCAATCAAATACTTGGCTTACTTTACATGTTTTTATCATTTTCTTTTGAGACTTAAGGGCCTGGATCAGGGTTCACCCCTATTCGAGTCGGAGCTAACTCCGATTCTAGATCCCCGAATTTGGGGTCAATTTCGAGCCTGGTATGTACCTCACAAGTTCCAGCCAGTTCTGATTCCAGTGGCACCAATTCCAAGACCAATCTGTTTGTCAATGTATAGCAAATCATACATACGGATGTTTTAATTCTATTGTATATGTCCACCATTAATAAGGTCATCGTTTGTACTCACTCCCATAGTCTGGCCTCCTCAGTAATTAGTTGCTTGTATGTGACAATACTTTACATCTGTACATTGTGAACAAATGACAATGGAACTTTAAACACTTTTAATGTAACTTCTATTTATGAGACTCGGCTGGTATGAACTCCAAGCCCGAGTCCATTTGCATCATATTTCGGGCTTATTTCGATTCCGGAACCTTCTATTCCGGGCAAATTCCAGGTCTAGTAAAACGCACTCGAGACCGGAATTGAGTTAGCCGAATCCGGATTCGTGCGCTCGAGCCCAGTTTACTACACGGTACCAAGCGTCAGTAAACACCGTGCATCCATTTATTTATCTAATTTAACATGTAGGCCTATGATTTGATGAATCAAAGGTATGAATTTAGGCTATGCAATATCGGGATTTCCTTACACTGCAACAATAGTAAGTGTACTTTAAGGAAACAACAGAATATTAAAATGGTCAAATTGCGTAAAAAGTATCCTAACAAATCTAATTGAAAGAGGAGAGAAGTGTCCGACTTAAAGTTTCACCTATTTTAAAGGGAAAGTAAAGATTATGGGTGAATGGTCTGAAAGGCATTTTTTTATATCGACACATTGTGAAACTTGACATATATGCCTTAGGAAATACCACTGCTCCCCAAGGGAGCTCCGGCTCCATAAGACAACCAAACTTAACTGACCAACCTCTCGACCCCCAGACCTCTACATCAAGGGTCTGTCATGCATGGTCCCATTCTCAACTGACTGAAAAGAACAGATAGCCTACTACACATGATCTTAGGCAAAAGGCCGAGAAGCGACTTGTCGGTTGACCAACCCCAAAAGGCTGAACGGAAGGCCCTTGCCTTCTATCTGTTTATGCTCCCCCCCCCCCCCCGTGAGGTAGCGAGGTACCGTATATTCACGTTGAAGTAACTAGTTATTCTTGAAATGTAGCTAGATACTTTTCAGTCAAAAGTAACTGCAACTAGTTGTTTTTTCAACATTGTACCTAGTAACTGTAACGATTTACAGTTTATGGAAATAACTGTGAACTATAACAAGTTACTCTCAACGGGAACAACCCTGTATTTGCTACGAGTCATCCATTTTTTTATCATTTCCGCGCGGCCCCTTCCGAGAACGTGCTTTCAACCCCACCCCCAGCGTAATGTAAAAGTATTAAAAAAATGATGAATTCCGGCCAAAATCACTTTAATATACTTAACTGATATTATATTTTGAAAAGAGAAAATGGTTCTTATGACCCCACCCCGTTCTCCGTGATTCTTTAAACCAGATATAGCAAGAACGAATTGATATTCAATATGCATGATGTGTAAGGGCGAACTTAGTTTGGTGAAGCCTACAACCGAAGCGTGTGTGAATTAGTAAGCCTTTTCATATAACACACCAAGTTGGCCGACCTCCATGATTATACCTGCTGGTAAAAGCTCATTGTAGCCAGAGAGTTGACGTTTGATTTGTGTGCCTGTTTGGCGATCATTGGTAAACCCGTGATTTTTTAACCTGCGTGTACTACTGGCTTTCAGTCAAAAGCTCCAGCTTTTACCATTCAAAAGACTTACAAATGATTGACGTCTGTTCTTACGTACCAGAAAAGTGCGTTGTTTCCCAATGGACGCCAGGTAGGTATTTATCATGTTTTATTTAGATTATAATAGTTTCTAATTATCCGATGCGTTATTTCATGCATTTCTTGCTTAATTTGGACTAAATCCCACCTGCAGAACGCCTAATTATGAAAACCAAACCACCACTTCTGTGTTGGAGAAGGGAGTTGCAATGAGTTTTATGTTCCTCAAAAACCATACGCTTTCGGGAAGCGGGCGAAGTTTTTCATTCAGTTTCACAACTACGAAAAAGCCGAAGGTGTGATAGTCCCTTGTAGCGGATGCCAAAGAAAGCCTCTTCGCAGGTTACTCAACTGTAAGACCTTTGCATCGTAGGGTGTCGCATTTTATGCCTCAACATCAAAACATTAACAGACGCATCCCCACCTTAAAAGCAGGCTTCGTAGCCTCTGAGTAAGGACACAAGCACTCCCAGTGTCCGAAATACTACTTAATTTTCAGGTGCTAGTCTGAAAAAAACATCGCCCCATTTCGGGCGCTATTTCAGGGATTTCCGTTGCCATTCACTCCTGTACAGTGTGTTGTATTATTGAAAAGAATGCACAGGGATGATTTCCCCCTTTTGAAAATATTTTTTTCGCTCCTGCCACTTTGAAAACTCATATGGTGGTCACCTTGTAGAATTCACACTCCAGTCTTTCGGACGAGTGGCCTACTCCTATACTTGTTCGTAGCAGGCACTTCGCCAGACAAGTCATGGCGAAATAGCTTCCATGTAGGGTGCGAAATATTTTTAGGGGGCGAAACATGCTAAAACGCATAAATGCACAGTAAGTTTTAACTATCTAGGGGATGCAGCCCCCTCTCCCCACTTGCCGCTGGTGGTTTGGTTAGTACATTATTTGAGACTTTGAAAGTTAAGCATTTACTGCTGTAACAAGCCTGCTAACGCAAAAATTCTTCCTTTTTGATGAAACATAGGCCTGTGTGTACCGTTCTTCCGTTATCAGTTGGGGATATGATAGCAGTTGTAGCGTACTCATGATGGTTTCACTTCAAGGTATTACTTCCATGAGTACATTGACACTTTCTGCCATACAACGCTTTCGGCTCAGTGCTCCTATGACCTATGACTTTTGTGCGATTGACTACTGTTACTTTAATAATTGACATTTTGAAAAACTCGATCAGAAATTGAGGCAAAAACAGTATTTTTAAAGAGATATTAAACAATATGTTACCGTCTGTAGACATTGAGCACTTGGTAACCGGAGCCGCTGACTACAGCTACTTTGTAAGAAACACGATTTAGAAATAAGTAACTTACAAGACCGTTTTGTTAAGGAAACAAACCTTTTTGTTTTGAAAAGGACGGCAGATACAAATATTTTAACTGAAATAGTGAAAATATGGTGGGGCTTTCTGTAACAGTTCCAGTGGTTATATAATCTTTCTGAAGACATTACACAGCACAGTCGCTCGTCAGGGATGGTGCCAGGATGTGCCCGACAGTGTCCCCGACGGGGGTGCAGCAACCCGAAGCTTCAGACGATGAGTTGTCAAAAGGAAGTGGAACGTAAAAGCGAGCCTAAATTTTTTTTGTTTTTTGGCATTTTTACGAAAATTTGGGAGTTTTTTGAAGAAAATTTTAAAAAATGGATTTTCGTGGAAGAAAATTGGAAAAATTTGGGTTTTTAAAGGAAAATTGGAAAATTAGGGGGCTTTAATTGAAGAAGCTGCCCTTCCTATGAGCAAATCAAGCCGATCGTCGGGAGCGACTTAAGGCCGTTGGGATTACATATTTTATCGTAGGGATTAAGGTTCCCCGACGAAACTGGAAAATTTCCCCGATGGGGAGCATGGTCCCCAGCCACCCCAGCTGGCGCCGCCCCTGTCGCCAGTTTACATAGCAAATAGGTTATCACCGTTAGAAGCAGAGCTTTTACCTGCTCAACACCCGTCCTGTTTATTTCCTTACCACGTCTCTTTCAACATAAATGCATAATAGAATGGTTTTACAGCCCCTAACCGAAATTGGTCGTGAACAGTTATGATAACTGGCACAAGATGGTGACTTATGCGAAGTTATAATTTATTTTCTCATGCCGTCAGTACTAATCTCTTCTCACATTTTCCTGTTACCAACAGAGACGAAATGAGCCCAAGTGCCCGAGGAGAGAGCGAAACCCCGGCTCAGCACGACCATCCACCGACAACACCAAATGAATTGGGCGGAGACAGAAGAAAAGGTGTATTCTGGAGGTATTTCCAATCAACACTTGTGCAATACGGGATGATGTGGGCTATTCTTTCGGGCTTGGCACAGGCAGCCCAGTTGATAGTTCTCGGGAAAACAGCACTTATCCTCAGCTCTATGCAAACTATGTTTATTAGAAGCTGTTTTCTTCTCCCTTGCGTGTTTTTCATTTCTTGGGAGGCAAGTAAATGCTACGATTGGACCGACATGTTGGACAACTTACTGTTTGGTATTAACGACGTTGTGTTAATGGCGCTTACGACTATTACAATGGTTTTATCCTCAACGTCCGATACAGTCGCCATTGCTTATAATCTCGCAATTCCTTCCGCTATCCTCGCGTGTATTATATTGGGTGAAAAGTTTGATACCATAGATTTTATATTTGCAACTGTCAACGGTACTGGATTGGTTCTTATATCGAAGAGCCGCATAGATAATTCTGAAGTTTCCCAGGAAACATCTGTGCTGGGACTTCTTTTGTCTTTTGGATGTCTGTTTTTGTGCTGTCTACTTCCAATAGCTCCCCGTAGACTTGCGCACAGAGGCAAAGAGGATCCAAACCTGCTAACGTTCATGGCCGGGTCTTGTGGCCTCGTGATGACCTCTGTTTACCTGACCGTCACCAACTCGTGGATGCTACCACAAACAAGCTATGAAATTTTCATGTGTCTCCTTTTAGGGTTCTTTACCATGGTTAGCTTTTGCGCGTACACGAGAGCCTTAAAAACAGAATGTGCACTTGCCGTTGTACTGGGATTGACACTTTGTATACCTCTAACCTATTGTTACGACGTAATCTTTGGAAATCAGGGAATTAAATTGCTGACCGTTGCTGGAGTGTGTCTTACCGTTGGATCAACTATATGCTTTTACGTGAAGTCATACTGTGTGACATCATCCTGAGATAGCTGTATAACAAATCACCACAGTACGAACGCGGTGAGAGGGATACGGTCGCTTTGATCTTTGTTGTTAGGCTGTGCACCCTAACACATTAAAATGTGAAGTCCAAACTTTCAGTTGGAAATCATTGACAATTGAATGAGTATAATGGGTGGTATCAAGCAATTAGGTGGTAGAAGCAATTAAAACAATGAAGAAAGTGGTTAATTCAACATTACTAACTTCTTATATATCATTTTATCTTGATTGGTTTTTTCCTCAGTTTATTGAACAGTTTTAGGCCTATGTGATAGCTATTTTGCATTCATCTTGCAAAAAAGGGGAAAAAGACCCTTGACACATTCCTCCCAAAGGGGAATTCACCAAAGGCAGACAGTGCCGGGCCTGCAGAATTCTGATCTCTTAGTTACCTGGGAAACACTGGTTGAAAAGAGAATGCCAACCTCGCCAGTTGTATTTATCTACGACGATTAACCTGATGTAGGGTCACTCTAAGAGCCCAAGACGGTGGCTTCCTGACCCTGAATACGTTAAAGTGTACCTAAAGTTTAAAGTTTCAAATACTTGAAAACTGAATCCAAATGGTCAAACTCCCACCTTTACAGGACATTCCTGAGCTGAGATATAAAATGTTGAAGCTTATTTTCTCACTTTAAAATGGTAGATTGCGCAAGAATTTGTGATGTCATTCTGTACTAACTCAAAATGTGATCACTGTCTTACAGTTATAGGGTTACTTGACTACACAACCCCTCTCCGTACAACATGCTATTGCAAGAAAGCAGTGAATTTTTCAACATCATATAAACATTTTAATTTCAAAAGGAAACAAAGCAGGTAATGTGAGTTTTACAAGAAGGACATCACAAATTATTGCGCAATCAAGTATTTCAAATTAAGTGAATATCTTTATACATTTTACATCTCAGCAACGGAATAAGCTAAGCAGACGGTAGTTTGATGAGTGAGATTCATTTTCCAACCTTGAAAAATATATATTCAATTGTAATTGTAGACTTAAGGTGCACTTAAAACTACTACAGATAGAAAGACGTCAACTCTCTGCTCAAATTTTTCAGGAGTCAGGTTATAAGTACATATTGAAGCAATGAGTTGGAAGTAGTCGGCGCAACTACATATAAATTTAGTTTATTCAGCGACAAAACAAGAAATCAGAGACATTACAAACAGAAAAAAATAGAACAATATGAGAGAAGATGCAAGCCGGTAAAGTTAGAAATTTTTTGTCGAATAATTTTGATATCTGCCTCGTCGTTTTTGTTTGTATTGATCCCTGTTTGATTGAATGTTATCTGGTTTTGCTGCCCTCTCTCTATGATCAGTCGGACATCTTCTCTTTTGAATTTCATTGGCCAGGCGACAAGCTCGTTCCCATCTCAGCCTGTCCTCCTCTGTATCCTCTCGTACCAGGACAGTCCTGTTTAGAAAGAAACCCAAAATAAGTTATAATAAATCGACTTAACGTAGTAAAATAGTGTACAACGAAAAGTGCCGTAGTGGTATTATAAAACTGAGTGGCAGACAATGGAACCTGTCAGTCAAACGACGAAAGCAAAACACTTTGTAACTCACGTGTACTCAGAGAGGTCGTCATCCAATGTAGTTTTGTAGTTAAACTTCGTGGCATTCGTTGCGTACATGTCATTCAAGTCCCATCCGGTGCCCTGTTAAAAAACAGTACAAACAGTGGAAACACCTCATGTAAGCCTATTACTATACAACCAGAAGCTTGACTAGGATGGGAAGGATGAAGGGACTATTTGTTACCGTAAGTACGGCATGGTCTACACAAAATCCTTTGGACGCTGAATTATAAAATACACTTTACAGAACTGTCAAAGTTTTCGTTCTTAGCAATTGTGATCATGATATGGAAAGGTGTGTTCTAAGCCAGGCATTACCCACAAAGCTCGTCAGTTCACAAATTATATATGGACGTCACTTTTTCAAACAAAAAAAAAATGAAGTTCATATTTCCTTATATTTGACTTTCTTTTGATAAAGTTGCACTGCCTTTTTTAGTCAGAGTAACCTCAAAGTTGAGGACGTGCTTCACATGGCTTCGTAATTCATGCCCGTACTCCATTTGCTTGATTCTGAGAGATACCAGCATTTAACTGCAATGACTATGATGACAATGAGAAATGAAACTGATTTTAAATAACAGTGAGACTTGTATTGAGATTGATTGATTTGATTGAAGAAAAATACTTTCGTTTAGAAAGCAAACAATGTTTCGTTTGAGCAACGACTCAGATACGGGCATTATTCGCTTCAATATTTTTGAGATAATTATTATTACACTCTTAATATTAGTTAGTCAAAACAACTTTAATTAGACATGACTAATTAACACTATTCTAACTCATTGTTTTAAGAGTACTTGTTTTATTTCCGCTCACGTCCACGAGGTTGTCAGTACCATTCGAATGATGACAATGACTACAAAAGCAGAGGAATTCAAGTCCGTTGGCTAAATATTATAATTAATTTTATTCTAACATTAGGTTTCAGCGATGTTCATCATAACTGCCGGATTCTAAGGAATCCTGAATAGTAGATTGACATACCTCATCCAGTTTGAAGTCCTCGTTATTGTCGTCATCAAAGTATTCCCATTTTACCAAATTTCTCGGTCCTTTCGGTTGATAAAGAAGTCCGGTAGCTATCTCTTTGTCGGTGAGGAATAGTCCTGATTAAACAAAGTACAAATTTTAAAATAACACACTTTCTACACAAAACCCCAGTGTTGTGCAAATATTTACAACTATAGGCACTTAATTATTTCATAAAACAATTACGAATTACCTTTTGTACTTTGTGGTCTGTAGGATTTATTGACTTTAGCTGAAGTCAGTTGGCTGCTGGCAGATAATTCTGTAGGATTATTTAGAACCTCGGGGCTAAACAAAGAGAGAAAATTTGTCTTTCAAAAGTTTGTAACCTCAGACATGTTTACATGCGAGTAGATGTTTTGAGAGAAGGGGACGGTAGGTGTTTTGCTGAATGTTCACAATTGGGCATCTGATCCCGCTGTCGATTTTTAAACATACAATAAGTTTATCAATCAAAAAGCTTGAAAGTCAAAACAATAAACGTCGTTGATATTAATTTCTAACCTGGAGTCGGATGACGGGACAGGAAAGGTTTTAAGTTGAGACATACCTATATGTTTTCTTACCAATTCTTTGTAGCAGACGTAATCATCTTTGGTTGGGTATTGCCGTCCACAAGTCTTGTTTCATCAGCTGCAACCTAAATAAAATTACAAAAAAAAATCACCTGATATAATTTCAAAGACATCTAATGTCGGTTTAGCCACCATAAATTTGTTCGTCTTAATTTCTTGTAATTTATGAGTAAAGAAATCAATTCAATTAATACGAGAACATTCCACTAACCGTCATGATTACATCACAGGCTCTTTGTAAAGTGTCTTGAGTTAGTCTTTGTTTACCAGCCGCTCCGTTTATTTTTTCATCGTTAATGTCAGTGACTGGTGAACTTGTTGGTCTGTCGTCAGCACCGGGTACTGAAAAAAGAAACGAAGTCGCCATCGATGTAAGGAAAGGAATAACAGCAACTGTTTGGTATCTGCTGTCTTAGTTATAATTTAGCAAAATTGTAAAGACTAAATGCAGTTTAAAATGCGATAAAAGAAATCTTCACATTCGTGTTAACATTAAATGATGAGTTTTGTTAAGCTGCTTAAAAGCTGTCCCATATATGGCGTATCTACAGATCAATTATAATTATACAGTACCTGTGTAGCCAATATTTGCCGCCTGAGTGTCATCCTTGTGATCATCTTTGTTCAAGCCATGATCAGTGATCGGTCCCTCCTTACTGTATGAAGGTTTAGAAGAAGGTAAGGAAGAAAAGTTTACTACAAATCAAACAGTGAGGGTGAATTATACAAAATCAAAATAATTGTCGGCAACTAGTAAGGTTTCAAATAAAGTGTGAAGGTCGTATAGTATAGCCATGTTTGGAGTAATTTTGTGTTTTTGTCAAAAAGAAATGGAAGTTATTTTTCAAAGCCCCCTCCACTATTTGGCGAAGATCCGAAGGGAGAAAACCAAACGTTACTCCCGAAGGAGTTCTGCTCCTCAAAGGAGATACGTCCCCAAGGGAAACAGAGGGTTAAAGTGACCAGTCTCTTGACCTTCAGACATCTACATCATGGGTCTGTCACGCGTAGTCCCATACTAGACTGGCGGAAAAGAATACATACTACACACATAATCTTAGGAAAAAGACCGAGAAAAGAAAAGAGAAAAAGTGATCAAGCGTTTCCATCTAATAACACTTCTCTACATCAAGTTTATGTCCATAACGTCTTTTGTCAAATTTTAATGAAAATAAAACAAAGTGCTTGATAGTGGAAACATCGTAGAGGGGAGGGGGCATTTTGTCGATTTCTTTCAAAAACAAGGAAAATATGATATCGTGTTATTTTTGTATACTCACGTTTGTAAAGAATCTGAGTTCACTTTCTTTTGAATCTTCCTCATAAAAGATATGAGTAGTTTCAGTCGTTTGATAAAGAGTTTTTCTAGGTTGAGAAGAAAAGAAAAGGTTCTTCTTCCTCTTTTGCCGTCATACATTAACATTTGTGACGTCACTGACAGGAATGGTGAATGCCAACATGCATATTGAAATAGATTCTTCAAATTTAACATACATAACACAGGCGGACTGCCTCTTTGGCGATGTGGGGATCACCGTTCAGACACCGCTTGGCGATAGGGCCACTTTGGGTCGGTTTGTATAGTATCGGGCCGGGGACCTGTGACCCCCCCCCCGGCATCGGTCCCTTATACTTTGCCACTGCTGTTTCAATCACCCAACGCTGGTGGTTTTGATATTAAGTTTGACTTTGAAACCATATATTTTGATCCTACTCGTTCCAACAAAGCTAGCGAGTTGATTTACTAGCCTACACTACCTCATTTTAAACAGGCCTGCAGACTTCAGGAAAAAACAGTCTAACCACTCCTATACAACAACAAAAATTGTGTCATGAATATTCATTTCCTATATACTTTCTTCCACCCAATTCACACATATCTTTCGAAGCCTATATCCGTATAGGATATATCCATTAAATGATACAAACGCGGCAGGATGGTCACCGTGTGCATCTCTGAAGGCGATATTGTAGGAATGAATTTGCATTGTATTGTTGGAATTTATTTGTATTGAGTATCTTGAAGCACTACGTAAAGTGTTATCTTTGTATTGTGTGACACATGTAGTTGAGTGAGTGTGTTAAATTTCCGCACCGAGATGTGTATTTGTTATGTTAATTTAGATAGTAAGTTGCACTTCTGTATACGTGTATGGAGTAAGCCAGTCTGGATACTTGCATGGAGTGAGTCAGTCTTGGTCGGTCTTGAGATGAGGAAGTTATATGCTCTGCACGGAACCATGCTGCATGTAAGAGCTTTCTTTAGATTTTTTTTCCAAATACGTTTCCCGAGAAGGACCGGCAAAACCTTTGAGATTGTGTTGAATGTGTGAATTGTTTGCTTTCTTCTCATACAGCGCTGCGTGCGTTCAGTATAGCCTATAGACAGTCAGTCTCTGTCCAATGAAAGTACAATTTGAATTATTCTAATGAATATTCATTTCACTTACTTTCACTGCATCTACGACGACGACGAGAAATTATCTTTCTCAACGAGCGACATCTGTCAGTCTCCCTTCCCCTGCCATCAACAGCACGAACTGTTAAAATGAAATAACCTCACATGAAGTCGTCTTTTAGTAAAGTGGTTACGGTGTTTAACATGTTCTGTTGGGTACTGATTTAGAGGATATAATAGCCGTTAGGAAATTGCCAAGGTTTCAATTAAGCAATTATTGCAAGTGTGTTATGCCTATCGGAGAGTTGCCTTCTACGTCAAAGTAAACAAGACGTAAACCCCAAAATGTTTTTCTTCTATCTGCGGAGGAAATCATGTGTATACATCTTGATCCTTTTGTATCTTCAGGGGTGTACCAGGCCCGTAGTGAAGGGGGGCCAAGGGGGTCTAAGCCCCCCTTGGAAAATTTTTCGCCCCCCTCCCGAAGATCAAAAATTAACATTGCCGTAATGCATTTTAGTATGTTTCGCTCCCTTCAGCACCTTGTCTGGCTACGGGCCTGGGGTGTACCAAAGACGTTTCACCTCAGTCTCCTCAGTGTAATACCCTATAACTCACACGTGAAAAACCTACCTTCTAATCCCCATTGGAAGTATCGAAAAGGTCTCTCACCGAAAGTTCCATTTCTAACTCTACCAGTATAAGCTTTTTACGGGTAACTGGTTATAATGTTACATATTAACGTGTATAGTAACTACATACCCAGGATAGCTACCAGGGGCGTAGCGAAGGTGTTATCTTTGGGGAGGGGGGTAGAGATTATGTTTTGCCGACGGATGTGGTAATGCGTAATGAGAAAACGAGCTTAGCGGGTGGGGTCCAGGGGGCGCAGCCCCCGGAAGCTCTGAGGTTTAAGTATACCTCTCGGTGAAAAATTAAGTCTCAGGATGGATATATTTTGGTTCATAATGCATCATCAAATACAAACTAGATCCCCACTAATTTTAATGTGTTAAGCTATTGCTCTCGTCAGGCCTCTATAGTTTTAAGCGGTTGGGATCCCGAGGTCCGCCAGTGCTTAAACTAGGACGTTTTCTCAATGCGACATTAACTGATCTGCGGCCTGGGGAACGAAATTTTTGGAATTTGTAAGGTGCCTTGATCGCAAATGGTGCAATATTTGAGTGATTTCTGCCTAATGAGGAACCTCAAAATTTACACCCGGGTAGAATTTGCTTGTCAGATTTTTTTGTGCGACATTTGTCGCCGTTTATGGGACATTGTCCCACAAATAGGGGCTGGCTAAAACACTGGGCCCGCCTAAGGGCCCTAGTGGATCCTGGAGAGCAAAGCCCCCGGAAGCTCTGAGGTTTAAGTATATCTCTGGGTGAAAAATTAAGTCTCAGGATGTATATATTTTGGTTCATAATGCATCATCAAATGCAAAGACTTCCATTAATTTTAATGTATTAGACTATCCCTCTTGTCAGGCCGCTATAGCTTTAAGCGGTTGGGATCAATTGGGTCGCCAGTGTATTAGCCTGGACGTTTTCTCAATGCGGCATTTACTGATCTGTGGCCTGGGGGAGGGGTCTCAGGGGAGGGGGTGTCCCCTTCCCCTTTGGAAATTTTTGGAATTTAAAAGGTGCCTTGATCGCAAATGGTGCAATATTTGAGTGGATTTCTGCCCTAATGAGGGACCTCAAAATTTACACCCGGGTAGAATTTGCTTGTCAGATTTTTTTGTGCGACATTTGTTTATGCGACGTCGTCCCACAAATAGGGGCTGGCTAAAACACTAAGCCGGCTTTTGGGCCCCGGAAGCTCTGAGGTTTTAGCTTAATCTCTCAGTAAAAAAAAGTCTCATGCATGATTGGTATATTTTGGTTCATTATGCATTATCCAGTGCAAACATTCCGGTTAATTCTAACGTCTAATGCGTTAGGCTATTTCTCTCGTCATATCACTATACTACAGGAGCTGAACCTGTCGTTCAGAATTAGAACACTATGTGTTCAACATTTGAACACTAGGCGCGTCATACGTTCAAATACGATAAGTGGATAGGCGTCCGTCGTTCAAAAAGGGTGAAAAAGTGTTCAGAATCTTAACACAAGCATCAAAATATGCTTTGAACGCCAGAATTTGAAGATAGGTTCTATCTGTTTCATTTCGGTGTTCAAAAGTTAAAAGCCTGAGATTGCAGTGAAGGGAAGAAATGCGCGGCACGCATTATTTTTTCCCAGGATGTTTGTGGGTAAACCGGATCCTCAGAAGTTGCAAAATGTGTTTGCCGAAGTCAAGGTTAGGGTTTAGAAGACGGGCTAAGGATACCCTCTCCATGGGTAATCGGGTGCTGCTCCCTATGGTGATGATAAAAGTGAGGAATAATGTGCAGAAAGTGGTTTTCAAGAATGTCATATGACCCGAAAGAGTGCACCTATACGGAAGCCGTTAATTCCCTTTCTTTTCCCGAGTTGCCGACGGACTCAGTCACTCGTCCAATTACACCGACGGCCGTTGATACGGCCGTATACGGCCGTCACATGCATAATCAATTTGCCGACGGGCCTTCAACTTGAATGGGCCAATTAGATGAACAACCAAAAATCGAAAGAGCTGAAAATTGAAATAGCCGATAACAGACTGGCCCGTTCTCTCTTTCTCTTTTTTCTTTTCATTCTCCGTCTTCCCTTTCACTCCCTTCCTTTCCCTTTCTTTTCCCTTCTTCTCTCTTCTTTTCCTCCTCTCCTCTTTTCCTCTTCTTTTCCTTTCCCTCTCCTCTTTTTGCCGACAGACCGAAAATTTGCCGACGGGCGACCAAATATTGGGGGGTGTGACACCCCCACACCCACCACTCGCTACATCCCTGATAGCTACCCAATTTCACAAATAAAGTGGAGTAGCCTATTTTATTCTTCTGCCCTAATTAACTTGAATGGTATATATGTATTCCCCAAATCCATCATAAGTTACAATTGAATCTAAAACATCTCCTACTTGACCAAACTACAAAAAGCCCCAAAGATGAGGAATGTGCAAAGTATAACACTTATAGGCCATTGCCTTCTGAGTATGTTTTTTTTTTTTTGAAATGGAAACGAAAAGTCTCACCTCCATCCCTTTCTATCTGCATCCATTCCCAGATCAAGGTAATTAATGTTACAATGAACATTTGAAATAAAAGCTCAAGAAATGACGTCATTATATACTTTCGTAAAAGAAATACAACTTGATTCGCTATTATATTGATATGAAGTGATGCTGGCTATCATGAATACTGTAAGTTTCGTTTTGTACAGTGATTGAGCTACTTGGCGATGACTGTGACGAAACAATGAAATTTAAACGCAGGCGCAAAGCCTTAAGGCGTGGGTGTCACCTGAGATGCGTATCACGCACATAGTGAAGGATGCGATTGATTTTCCTGTTGTTGTACGCTAGCAGAACTTACAAGTGACAGAAAGATGTGGAGAGCAATCGTAAGTAGAATTTCCCAGTGCCGACAATCGGCGGAATAGCGTATCAGACGACGACGACGTACGCTAGCAGGCTCACCGGTTACCGCACAAAGTTCACAATTCACGTTCATTTACACGATATGAGCTTTCAGGCTGTCTGACTCAACCATCGCGTGCGATAATCTTCTGATCTTATATAGCTTGTAAATGGGTTTCCCCACAGCGTTTACAAGCGCACAACGTATCGCCCAAAGTTCCAGGAAATCCGTCGTACGCAAATATTACTGCGTGTATAACCAGTCAAATAGACTTTATGCATATGACGTAACAGAGCAGAAAGTGCTCCCTTTGAGCAAGTGTGTATCATTGCAAGTTACACGAACAAATGCAGACAGCTAATTTGTCAACAAATCGGATACGCGCGTAACTAGTCTACTACACGCTCGTGCGAAGTCTACTGCGTGCGTGCCATGTGTTTTATAGACTTTATCACTGAACTATATACTAGGAAGGATCATTCCACAATGTTTTGAAGCCATCATGGAGGGTCACGTGATGTAGGTTAGCTTACTCAAGTCACCACCGCCGTAGAAACGCGTACCTAGAAGTGAAAACGCTTAGGCAATGATGCACATGCTAACGCGCCGTAGTCGGCCTTAGCGTCTCTTCAGCCTCTTGGACGCTAATAGACGGGTTGGGAAATTCGGTACTTCCGGTCGGGTCACAAGGTCAAGTGTACCATGACAACGGGCAATGTGTGTAGCTCTGCTTGCTCAGCATGCAGCACCCGCGCTGGGACACTGTAAGCGTGATACACTTCACCTTTGACCCATTCCCATATTGCATTGCGTGGAAACATTTCCCAACTCGTCTATTTGCTGGCTACCACGCGTTAGCATGCACGCCATTGCGCCGAGGTAAAGTTGCCTTAGCAACTTCCTGAAAAGGCATACACCACAATAGCCGTATAACATACACAACACCAAACGCTCACCGTGTAGAAAGCTTTGAGGCACATCACTGGCCAAAGTGAACGCGTGCATGTGCGCGCGTGTTACTTTCCCTTCGTGCGCCTTTTTTGGCAAGAGGACGCGTTCGACGCGTTGTACAGATTATCTGTGCATAGGTATGGACAGTCAGTAACAAGCTCGCCTACTCTGTGTAATGTTCAGTGACGGTGATATCTCGAATGTTACGCAGTCATCGCGTCTCTACGCACCATACGAAATGCGGTCACACGCGCTGTCCTTCAAATAGGTAGGACCACTCCTAAAAACAAGGAAAGTTGGTGAAAGAAAAAAAAAAAAACAATCTTTTAATCACACAATTATGAATCATAGTGTACAGATGTCCTACTAAGTAATTACAACAAAAGCACTAAAGACGTAATGAGTAACAAAGGATTGCTTTAGAGTGTACATCAATGCGTCCCCTTTCTGGCGTAGTGACGAATGTTGAAAAATTGATTTTCGAGTAATGGCGGTTTGAATTTTTAACTGTTTTGAAAACATGATTTCGATCTTAAAGAATTGTTGCTGTAACTGTTTTATTGCTTTAATATGTAGAGAAAATATGACATTTTGTTGCTAAACTAGTCTGCAGAAAAATGAAAGCAGAATGCAGTCTGTAATAGCATTAAAAGAATTAAAAGACATTCGTCACTTTGCAAAATTTTTTAAACGCGGTTTCAGTCAATTCAGTGTTTCACCCGTATATGTTTAAGCACAGCCAAAAGTGACGTCTAAGATTCGTCACTACGCGGAATTGGAACAACGCCGGGTAACGTGGAGATCGGAACATTCGTCAAGAATATGATAAAATTACCGTAAATATGTAAATTTGCAGAGATTGCAGAGAACCAGACCTTTCTCAAACGATTTTATATCCTCGAAATATGTGGAAAATATATTAAACTCATTTTCTCCAGGCAAAGCGTGGTTTATAATTAAAAAAAAAGAACATTCGTCACTACGCCGAAATGATTTCTGTCATATCGGAACATCAGGCATATGTTTCAGCACGGGGCATAATGACGAATGTGAGATTCGTCACTACGCCGAATTGAAAAACGTCTCAAAACCATGGAAATGACCATTCGTCAAAACAAATAATGGGAATAACTTCGAATTCCGTACATTTTTAGAAAATCAGACCTAGCTCAAACGATTCTACGCCCCGAAAATAGGTATATACTGTTTTCACCTAATTTTCGCTAAAAATGCATATTCGTCACTACGCCAGAAAGGGGACGAATGATTCTGCGTTGAATTATTTTCACTTGTAGCTGCGCGTTTCTAGGGCAATGGAATCGACTTGAGTAAGCTAACCTACATCACGTGACCCTCCAGGTCGGCTTCAGTTTCGGCGCGTATTCCGCATTGACGTGCGTCCTCCAGTTATATAGCTTAGTGGACCTTATGTATATGATGTCACAGAGGGGAAAGTGCTCCCTCGTTTGGAGGAAATGCGCATTGCAAGTTACACCAACAAATGCAGAGAGCTGATTTGTCGAATACGCGCGTAAGTCTGCTACACACACGTGTGCGAAATCTACGCCGTTCGTGCACGTGTGCTTCACTGGTTTCCTCCAAAATGACGTCGCGCTGCATAAGGTCTATTGTTTTGCCTCCAAACTGACGTCAATTCATAAGGTCGATTGGCCGTTATATTATGCATTTCACTACTTTGATGTAGATAGGTCCATAGGCTTAGGATGCAGGGGTAAATGGGCCGCCCCAAATATATATTGACTGTGGGGGCCGAGATACCTTTCAGTCCCTTCCCAATAATTTTCGGATAAGTGTCTCGGCATATTAACAAATAGCTTGAAAGGTATTGAAAATTAATAATTGTTTTCATATTTCCTGTTTGTTTTTCATCAAATTTAGCTCATTTTCAACAGTTATAAGATGTAACTAAGAAGGAAAATTCTCGGCGCGGGCACGAGTGAACCTTTACTATTAACTATACCACAAACAGGGGTTCACGGTGCTTCGGGTTCATGAGGGGGTCATCTCAGATTCCCCCCCCCATTTTCTCCAAATAAATATAGCACTTGTCCAAAAATATACAAAGCTGTAGGTTTCTTGCAGGCGCGGATCCAGAAATTTTGAGGGGGGGGGGGGCCAAGATGGAAAACCTCATGTGCACCGAAGGTGCACCACGAGCGCGAAGCGCGAGTACCTACGCGTGGGGTCCAGGGGCCCGCGTTAGGGCCCCTGGCGGGGTCCAGGGGCGGAGCCCTGGTGGGGGTCCAGGGGGCGAAGCCCCCGGAAGCTCTCGCAATATTGCATTTTAAGAGCACAGAAATCGGCTCCAGTTCTTATGTCAGTGAGATTTTATACCTTTTCATGTTGCATGGAATTTGATGTGTATGGCTCAGTATAAGTTACTATAAGTACCTGCAGAAATTACGGAGAATCTAAGTTATCTTAAAGCTTACACGCCAACATTATGAGTCCGTGTAGATAACTTGAAATGATTTTTGCCATAACGAGTGTTTTATTTTCGTTATACGGTATTCGGGTATAGGACGTCAGATGAAACAATTGCGCGCGAAGGGCGCCGAATATTTGAATTTACATTTAAAACCATTGCTATGACTAACGGTGTCAATTCCCTTTATGTGTGTCTATCAGTTAGAAGGTGGGTTCGATACTAAGTTTTCAGTTTTCATAAGAAGAGGAGGGTGAAAAAATGAATATCAGTTGTTTTACATCCTTACAATTGCTGACGTTTATCACGTCTATGCACACGAATAATTGGCTTATGGTAGAACCCCACCGATGAGTAATGCGAATACGTTTGGGACCTTATTGATAGTAAAAGGAGCAATTCAAGGCTAACAGTGCGCAGATCAAGCAAAAATCAAGAAATATTGAGAAGAATTTGCAAAAATCGTGAAAGATTTCAAATGATTTTTGGTAAAAAGTGATAAAAATAAATCCATCACTCAATAAAAACGTACCTCTCTCAACGAGCGTAAACAATTGCGCGCGAAGCGCGCCGAAAATTTTCGGTATAGAGCCTCCCGGGAGCTGCATTAATTGTACACTGAAAAGGGGACCAACAGGACTCTCACAACCTTACATCCATATGGGAGGAGAGATGATATATCACCTTCTTTATGGACTTCTGAAGGGTATACCCTTCAGAATTCTATGACCGATGGTGCCGGCGGGAGTTGGTGATTGGGGGAACCGCAGATAACTGTTAAACCGTGCCTTTTTAGGCAGTGGGATTTTGTATACGCTATATACAAGAGTGGGAGAGCCTTTTCTTATTAGTACATGAGAGTGCAATCCCAGGAAGGGGTTTACCCTCCCCTGTGAGGAATTTTTGTTAATTTTAGGGGGCCTATATGCAAAATGGTGGTATCTTTGGGTCTTTCTAATGTGATTGTATGTTTAGAAAATGTCCACAATGTAGTGAATTCTAACTTTTGTTCGGGTGAAAAAGGGGAGTAAGAGACGGTTAACATATTGTCTTCAAACCTCCTTGAGTCCCAGGAAAAATCATGGGCGTGGATCCATCTCCAAAGAGTGTGTGTGTGTGGGGGGGGGGGGGGACTTTTTCACATTTGTGAATCGCCGTTATGGTGGCGTGGAAGAAGCAGTTGGTGGTAGCCAGAATTTGCGTCACGGGGAGGCAATAAGTTTTGTGATCTTCGGCATGGGGGAGGAGGTCTAAGGGAAAATTTTCTAGAACTGAATGCAATCAGATGCGATTTGGTGCAACAAAAGTTTACGATTTTTAGGTTATTTTTCTTCTAAAAATTTCCTTTTCCTAGGCATAATTGCAGTCTGTTCCAACATTTTGAAAAAGTGAGGGGGACGTTTTGACGATGTCCCCCCCTTCCAAAAAAGTGAGGGGGACGCGTCCCCCCGTCCCCCATGATCCACCCCATGGGAAAATTGTACACGCAATTATACCTGCGTGGAGTCCACAGAAAAATTCTTGGACTATAATAAATTTTTTCCTTTACATTTTAAAAGGATACACAAGGTTGACAGAGAACAGTATAGAGCCTCCCGGGAGCTCTAAATTAGTTACAGTATACAAAAGAGGGACCAATGGGATTCTCACTACGCGACATCCATATGGGAGGAGATATGATATATCACCTTCTTTTTAGGTATAGCAAGAGGGATGGTGGACAGGCAAAATTCGTTTCAGAAAAGATTTTCGTCATTATTGAACGTCGCGGTAAAATGTTTGGAAAATAAGCAACGGCAATTACGTACTTTCAATCTTTCAGATCATGTGCTAGACTAGATTAGTCAAAGATCCCATAATGATGAGAGCCCTACAGAGAAGGAGATGTACTTTTTAGAAAAATGTTGCATTGGAATAATTTCTTGCGTCATAGCTTTGTCAATGGTATATAAAATCGGGTGTTAATCCTGTCGTATGCGCGCGAAGCGCGCCGAAATTTTGAATAAAATATTAGTCCATGACAAAACCTGCATTTCAGAACCTGCATCGGACACTGTCACTTTCCCACCAACCTATGCTATTCAGAAACGAATCTTCTGACTGAGAATTCTGAAAAAGCACTTTTGCTCCTTTGTTCCCCCGTGAGTAGTTACCGAAAGCTATTGATAATAAGGACAACTCTGACACAAGGCTTGACGCTAGCGGCGCGTGCGAAAATTTGGAATTTGTCAAGAATTTCCAAAACTTATGATAGTTTGAGAACAGTTTGTGAAAGAAAATGGTTAGAACAAATAAACCAGTCATCAAAAATACATCTCACCCTACACCCTCCACAGAAACCTGTAGCTTAAAAACGACTTTTGGGACCATTTTAAAAATTTTCAAGAATCAATGGGGGAGGGGGACACACGTCACCCATTGCCCACTGTGCCGACGCCACTGTCTGTAGCTTAAAAGCCTTTTGAGTTCATTTTAAAACTTTTCAGTTTCGAAATCGAATAGGGTATGCACGCCGCTACTTTGCCTGCAACAGCTGGTGCCACTGTGCACAATAGCACGTCACCTAACAGCTTGTCTTCTGTATTCATTTTGCAAGGTCTGTATGGCGAAAACTTTGCCTCTCAATCCAGATTACAAAAAATTTCACTCTTTAACACAAAATTGTTACTAAGGTTCAGTGCAGCTAGCCGATCGAGCCCGTACTACATATGTCACGATGTTTACTTATTTAGATCTTAAGTCAAGGATCATTACTCAGCTATTCACCTGTTTTCGAACATTGTAGCGCTCCTTTCGTCGCCAACCACTTTGAAAGATATATAAAGAGATAATCCAGCGATAGCTCCACCCAACCCCTACAGAAATATATACTTTGAATACGTTCTTAGACACTTTTATTCATTTTTGCTCTTAATTTTTCTTTCTCCTTTTCTTTTTTTTTTTCTTTTTCTTTTTTCTCCTTTCGATTTTTTTTTCGTGGCAAGGGGGGGGGCCCGGGTCCCCCAGGCCCCCCCTGGATCCGCGCCTGGTTTCTTGTTCTATTAGGAGGACGTACTAGAAGTGCATTAGACTTAGGCCTTTAAATGGCATTTTAGTGACTTCCGCGCACAATCGTAGCTATTTAGTAGGCCTAAGTACCCTATTATTACTTTTGAATAGGTTACATGAAATTATTGCCCCCTTCACAATCCCCATGCATCATCAAACCGACCGGCCATAGCCTCGGTCAGACTAAAAAAATGATCAAAATCTAATATTCATGGTCTCATGTACAAATGATCAAATGCATTTGAAGATATCTGAAATCGCCCCTGGACATCCACTTAGGGCGGGCGGGAGACGGTCATTTTATTTCTCTCCCCCAATGATTTGTTTTTTTCTACGCAGTAGCGTACCATGGAGAGCAGTCAATGCAATGTGTGCAATGCCACAGCCAAAAAATTCTCTAAATGATGATATATAATCCAGTGGCTCCGGCATCGGTTGGGGTCGGGCAAGGGGGACGCGTTTCCCCCAATGGATTTCCGAAAACCTTTAAAATAAAACAAATCCAAAGGCTTTTCGACGATAGCTTTCTGTACAAAGTAGGGTAAGGTGTGTTTTTGACTGATTAATGGATCTATTTTAATCATTTTTTCACAAATCCTTCGCAAACTATCATAATTTTCCACGTGCTCTGCGCTGTTTAAGCCTCATTGCTACAGTGCCTATTATCAATAACGTCTCAAACATATTAACATGGTTCTATCGATGAGAGTTTTACAATTAAGCCTATTGTAAGTTGTGTGCATAGGCGTGCTTACATACGTAGGAGCACAGCATTGTAACAAGCGAAGCATAAATTCTTTTCCCTACCCGTTCTTTCGGAAAGATGTCTTACTAAAATTTAAAGATTTAACGGATGCAGACGATACTTGTAATTAGCAAACATATTTTAGGAAATTGAAAATGTGGCGGTATAGATCCTGCAAGCAACATTTGTCATTAAAATAATTTGTATTAGAAAATTTCAGAGGGCGTGAGGCGCATTCGTCACGGTTCCCATGCACTCACTGTCTTATGACCATTATTTGGTAACTAATATACGCCCCAGAGGAAGAATTACAAACTCTAGGGAACCAAGTCATCACATTCTGGAATGACAAACTTGAGCTGAGCATAGCCCCAAATGACATCTCTGCATGTCATACATTGGGTCCCAAGGTTACCGATACAAGGAGCAATGAAAACATCATAATGACGTTTACAAATAGGAAAACAAAAGTCGAAGTTCTTAAAAGAGCAAAGAAACTCAAAGGTACCAATGTGTACATCAATGAACATTTGACAAAGAAAAATGGAGAACTGGCCAAATACGCACGATCTCTTCAAAAACAAAGGAAGATCGCGTCTACCTGGACTAGAGATTGCAAAATCATCATTCGAACCATAGGTGCGCCTGAGACTGCGAAAGTTCTTGTTATCAAATGTAAGGCTGACTTCGGAAAGCTAAGTTTGGAACTCTAATGTATGACATCGTCACTGTACTCATTTATTGTTTCCTTATACAATCATGGACAGTTTGCCTTTTAGTGGATTAACAGATGAAGAACTCGTATCTTTATTTGCAAGCACCTACCATTTTTAAGTAAGTGATAGCAATGTGAGATTTAAAAAGTTTAGTTATTCAAACAAAAAATAACAGATTTTGATGACTACATTGACCCTGACTCAATTTTTTTAATAAGGTACACAAAAATTGTAATTATTTCACAACTTCGCAATTCAATACCAGCATGCATAATATAAAAGGTTTGTCTATCATTCATGTTAACTGTAGAAGTTTAAATTCCAGTTTTGATAAATTAAAACAGATGTTAAATGATCTACAGCATAATTTTGGTATCAAAGCTCAGGGAGCTGGAAGACTGTCTTCCAGCTCCCTGCATACAGCTGTCACCGAAACTTGATTAAATAAGTACAATTCAGACCTATACACTTTAAATGGGTTTCAAATGTATAATCAGGATCGGGATACCACAAGAGGTGGCCGAGTCGCAATTTATGTTAAGGAAAATATAAAGCACACGGTAAACAATGACCTATCAATTGCTGTCGAAAATTGTTTCGAATGTATCTCAGTAGACCTCTACGTGCCTAGGAAAATCACTGTAAGTTGTGTTTATAGGAAGACGGGTTCTAATATTGAGACCTTCACTGATAAGATCGAGGAAATGTTCAGGTGTAAGACAACACCTCTGTATATCTGTGGTGATTTTAACGTAAATCTTTTAAATTATGAAAATCATAAAAGCACTGAGTACTTTGTTAATCAAATGTTCAGTCTTGCTTTATTTCCTCTGATTGTTAAACCAACGCGTATTACAGGTCATTGTTATAGCATAATTGATAACATATTTACAAATGTAATTGGCGGAGACAAACACTGTGGTTTGATAATTGAAGATATCAGTGATCATCTACCAGTATTTTGTATAAATCGGTCTGAGGCACTGGAAAATTCCAAAGCAAAAGAAGTTTTTATTAGAAAGGATCACGATGAATCCATGAATGATTTTAAAAGTAGACTAAGCCAAGAAAATTGGGATCTGGTCTATGGTACTGAAGATGTAAATAATGCATACAATAACTTCTTTGAAATCTTTTATAAACATTGCAATGAATGTTGTGTTCTCAGAAAACGCCAGATCAGTAGAAAAAGACCAGATAAACCATGGTTTACTAAAGGTCTAAGAAATGCTTGCAGGAAGAAGAATAATTTATATCGTAAGTTTCTCGAGAATAGATCTTTTGATAGGGAACAAAGGTATAAAAGGTACAAAAAATATTAACAACCATTCGTAGAAACTGTGAAAGATATTATTATTCAAACTTACTAGAAAAACATAAAAATAATGTTAAGGAGACATGGAAAGTATTATAAAGGGTCATAAATAAAACAAAAAGAAATGATATTAATTTCCCAGACACCTTCCAGGATGGCAATAAATCTGAAATTGCTGAAGGATTTAATAAGTTCTTTGTTGGCATCGGTCCTTCTTTAGCTTCCAATATACCAAGTTGTAATGGTAAGATTCACGACTATCTAGGTGAGAGTAATAAATATTCCATGTATTAATTAGAAACTTCAGAAAGTGAAATATTAGATATTGTACAAGGTTTAGATAGTAAGACATCTGCTGACCATAATGGTGTAAGTATGGCTATCGTTAAAAGGATTATTCACCCGATTGTTAAACCTTTAACACATATTTTTAATACTTTTTTACACAAGGGTGTTTCCCAGATAGTATGAAAATTGCTAGAGTTGTACCTATTTATAAGTCTGGTGACAAATGTATGTTTAAAAACTATAGGCCAGTATTTCTCTTATCTCAATTCTCCAAGATTCTGGAAAAGCTTTTGATAAAAGATTGACAGATTTTATCAACAAATATAATATTCTTTGTAACAGTCAGTATGGTTTTCGAAGTGGCTGTTCAACCTCTCATGCATTAGTAAATTTAATAGAAGACATAACAACTGCCCTTGATAAGAGAATGTCTACAGTGGGTGTTTTCATAGATCTGAAGAAAGCCTTCGATACAATTGATCATGGACTGCTTATTAAAAAACTTCAACATTACGGTTTTCGAGGAATTGTACTCGAGTGGTTAAAAAGTTATTTAAAAAATAGAAAGCAATGCATAGATTATGAAAATGCAAATTCAATGTTAAGTGAAATTACATGTGGTGTACCACAGGGTTCAATACTTGGACCAAAATTATTTATCTTGTAAGTAAATGATATATGTAATGTTTCAGACATACTTCAATTTGTAATATTTTCAGATGATACCAATATTTATTATTCACACCATGATTTAAGTACTCTATACAAGAGTGTCACTTGTGAATTGTCTAACCTTTACACCTGGTTTTTAATAAACAAACTGTCATTAAACTTAGACAAAACAAATTATATGTTATTTACTAACAAGAAAATCTTCACTTCCAATTTAGAAGTTAAGATAAATGATATACATATCAAAGAGGTTACCTGCACAAAATTCCTTGGTGTTTTAATTGATAAGAAACTCACCTGGAAGGAGCATATTTCTAATTTATGTAATAAACTCTCAAAAAGTATTGCTATTATTCACAAAATTAGCAACGTTTTAAGCTCAAGTGCGTTATATACCTTATATCTTTCGTTATTCTTACCATACTTGAATTATTGTCTGGAAGTATGGGGTAACACATATAAAAGTAATCTTACGCCAATATTTTTAAAACAAAAGAGAATTATGAGAATTGTGTGCCATGCAAACCCACTTACCCATACACACATTTTGTTTCAAAAGTTAAAGGCCTTGACATTAATTTGAGTTAATTAAGTATAAAACGGGTATCTTCATGTATAAGGCATATCATACTTTATTGCCTAGTAACATTCAAAATTATTTCTCTATCTCGACAAACAACTATAACACCAAGCAAAGTGGGAATCTTAGACAAAATCGTGTTGAAACAAAAATGAAACAAAAAAAAAAACAGCTCTGTATATCATATTGTGGGGTAAATGTTTGGAATTCCATTGCACTAAGTATCAGAGAAAGCAGAAGTATAAGCTCATTTAAATACAATTTTAAGAAGTTTGTAATTGCTGAATAGACAGTGCGACCATCACATTTTTCATATTTCATACTTCATATCTCATTTCACATCTATTATTTTTGTAGCATAATGTCGTCACTTATTTTGTAGTTATTCTGTAGTTATAGTATGGTAGAATATCTTAAGGGGGCAAAGCTCATAAGTCTTGACTTCTCTTTCCTCCTTTTCAAGTTATTTAGATACGCTTGTTAAATGTATTTATAAATTGCACTTATTGTAAATATTGTACAAATTTGCTAGAAATAAACATTGAACTGAATATACGGAAGTCTTCTAGCCGAAATAATTTTGCGAAAATAAGAGATACAGATTCATCCTGTTCAAGGAACTGCGCATCAACAAGGGATTAAAGAGCAATTGAATATCATGAGTAGCCAACGCTAACATTTGTGGTACGATGTGAAAGATTGGAAGTAGGCCTATGTATCTTTACACATTTAAAAATGTGTAGAGACTCATAAAAAAAAAATTACGGTGAGCATTGCTCACCAATTATCAGTAAATGATGAATGTTAATACCTTTAAAAAGAAACAAAAACATTCTGAGATGTATTTGTTAGTACATAACCCTATCGTTATTCCTACCCCCCCCCCCCTCTCGCCCACTCCCCATTTCACGCTGATTGTTTGAAATTCTCATTGCTCATGAAAGTATCGCAATTAAGTAATTGCCAAAGAGCTCCGGAGCCTTCTTCCGCTTACGGATCCCCGTTGGTATCCTACTTGTTAGGAGCCTAGCACAGGGCCCCTGGACCTTTTGCAGGGTCTTTTTAACCTGTAATGTAAATTCTAAAACCCGAGATCACAAAATCAGAAATGTTTATAGATGTTACTTAAGTCCCTTGAAATTCTGCAATCTAGGAGGCATTTTAGTAGAAATTTTCTCCGGCGTATGCTATGCGCAAACTGATGGTGGCACTCCGCACAATGTTGTGATGGTTCACTTTGGCATTCATCCTATGTCTCTGTATAAAAGGGGGAATACCGTATGCCACTAGGGAGAGTACGAAATTTAAGGGCCCTTCGCTCGCATGTGCACACCTTAAACCGATTGGACTGCCAAGAGTATGCTTACATCATTCTGTCAATGAGGTTCCCACAATCCTCAGCTTCTGCCCACTGCCTGTAAGGGCCAACGCTTGTCCCCTGCCTGCTTGGGGTAAGGCGAGGTGTCTTTCGAACCAACGGTGGACGTGTTTTTTTTTTCTATCAAAAACCTTTCGCAAACCATCGTTTTGCCTTCCGTCCTGTTGTTTTTCTTTAAAGACAGATTTGCATCAACCCAAGTATGACTTTGAGTTGGGGGTTAGCAAAAGTCTCAGTTGGTGACTACTCTTTGATTGACATCGAAGTTACAAAATTCAAAAGATGCAGAGCAGCTCATATTACACAGCACACACTGAGAATGTTTTGATTACACATGGGGTTTTTCATGCTCACCAGGATGTGGCCTTGAGCAGTGAACTATGTTTGTGTCTGCACAAGGAGAAGCAGCAAAGACAGTTATGGGCGGGACTTACCACCAAGTAAAAGTCATACTTGGGGTGATGCAAATCCCTCTTTAAGTTCACATAGGCCTACTCTTACACGTATGCGAACAATTATTGATCCCTAACAGTTTACTTAAGAAAACGTTCATTGAAAAGAAAGAACAAAACATTTTATGTTTAGACATATACTGTGTGTACATAGTGTAGTTCTTACGCGTGCTCTAAATTTGCCGTCCAAAATGGCGGTACAGGTAAAACCTGGCCCATCATGACGTCACGTGAGAAACCTCTATCCCATGTCACTTACTTCAGTCAAGTAGTCAATGGAAGTCAGGCAGTAATGATGTGCGAGCATTTTACTGTAGCATGCGTTCTTCTACGGTGCCAAGGTACGTGTAGTATAGTATACATGTACAAGCTCTGTAAGTGTGACTTCAACATGGCCACAAATATGACATCATATTTAATGTGTTCAGTGCCCAGTTGAAAATACACTCTACACTTATGACAACTGGAAATCCCAGTATAAAGATATAATTTATGTTCTGATGTTGTCTTTACAAATATCTTCTCACTGTTTCCTGTACCACCAGAGGCGGAAAGAGCCCCAGCACCACCTGAAGGAGTAATCCCAGGCCGGGTGCGACCACCTACCGACACCAAAAGCAAAGTCGGCTAGTTAACTGGTCCACCCGAGGGCGCTTCAGTCCGGCGCGCAACTGACTTTGTCGGCTGGGCAACCGATTTTAGAGGCACGCCTATGCCAAGTGGGAGGAAAGCCGGAGTACCCGGAGAAAAACCCACGTACATCGAGCGGGATTCGAACCCACGCACACGTGAAACACATTGGTACACAGCAGCTGGAATAGACAACTCTGCCACTCGACGACCCAGCCGACACCAAGACCTGAAGTTTAAGAAGAAGACAGAGGTAGGGTGAATTCTGGAGGTATTTTCGTTCAACAATTAGATAAAAAGAAATGATGTGAGCTGATACCAATTTAGGCCCTGGCCAGGTGGGGGAACGGAGGACGTGCCCCCTTGCCGACCACGGTGCCTTTCGATTAGGAAAATCGATCGAAAATAAAAATTTTACTAGCTGTGAAGTGTCCCCGGGATTAAGCGATTACTGAGTAAGATTTAAAATGATCACAAAAGGCGGTTAAAAATGAACGCCTAACATTTTGCCATCCTTTCAGTAACCCGTCGCATCTGCCGGGTCTTATGGTTGCTGGCCCCTCGTCGGGGAGCTTGGCCTCTTGCTGTTGGACAAATTCTGACACTGAACGGCCCGGTTGAGCCTTTGGGCAGGTGTCTACCATGCTCAATGATTTTCGTGCAAAATTTCTGCGAGCTTTGCGAGCAATCCTCACAATCGGCGTTGTATCACTTATGAACATTATTGGCACAAAACTTCCCGTGAATTATTCTAGCCAAAACTAGGTGTATACTCAAAGTTAGAAGGCGGGCATCAAGGGGATGTCATGTAAGAAGATAATCAGACCATAACCTTGTTCAGTTTACTTTCTGTAGTGCAAGAGGAGAGGAAATTGCGACCAGAAAGTGAAATTTTCGCTACTGTGGTGACTTGAGGCATCATCATCTCCTGTCGTTTCCACAAATAGTCATCATTTGACGGCACCGCTGGCTACAAACACAGTTTTCTTCGTTGCACCCCCCCCCCTTGTGGTGTTGGTGCCCCCTGTGTCAGAATTCCTGGCTGCGGGCCTGTACCAATTTTATCTTGAGGACAATCAATCCTTCAAAACTAACACAAATGCCTAAAGTTAGAAAAAAATCTGTGTTTTAGAGTACTATTCCATGTAAATTGCATTCTACAAAAAGTCTTTGGTGAAATTTTTCACAATAATCTCAGCTTCAATTTGACGTCCCCATACCTTGACGCTTATGTAAGTTACTCTTCCGTAAAACTTTTTCTAACGTCACATTCCTCGGCTCCTCTCACGAGCACCCTTCATCGGTCCATCGTGACGGTTTACAGGTGTAGTAGGACATAAACTTGTAGAAACACGCCTATTAATTCTCTATCCCTTTGTTATACCGACTGTCCTTTAGCTCTGGATTATTATTCAAAATTTGTAAAACGAACAGATTTTTATGAAATGCTGGGTGTATTCACGGTGTTAATTAGACTGTCAGCTAACAGCATCATGTAAGTTAGCCCTTTGCAAATTTCCTTAGAGATTCGGGGAACTTTTGCCCGTGCAACCCAACATGGTAACCCCTGGGCCCCACGATGAAACTTACTGTTAGCCCAGAGACAGATCCGGAGGGCTTAAACTCCCCTCAAGAGACGAAATAATACTTTTTGCAATATTATTAAGACTGAACTACCCAACCTAAACGATTGACGACCCTGAGCACCCATTTTCCCAAGTCCTGCATCCATCTCTGTGGTTCCATGGACTATGCGGGGGTTGAGATCTACGCTGCGCCACTCTTCAGCGGTGCCTGCGTAGCCGAAGGAACGTCTGTTTACGTTTATTATATAAACCAGGGCGCATATATAGAAACTGTCCTCTACATGCCCCCCCCCCCGGCCCACTTTCAGCTATGTAACAGTAAGTGTGGCCTTTTAAGCATGCAGGACACCTTTTCCTATGGTGGATCACTTTGATAGTCATAAGTACACTGTCGGAATGACGGTGCTGTAAGTACCGACGGGAAGAGGAAGCCCATCCCGTATATTGTGTGGGGCCTGTCGTCCTTCAAGCTATACGCGCTATACAATGCATGCTGCATTGTGCATACCGTGAGGTGCACTCCAGTAGTGGTACTTCATAACTTATCAAAGTAAATATCCGGAAATGGTGGATAGAATATAAATGGTGGGTCTAAATTCATTATTAACTGAATCTCATGTGTTCTGAAATTACATTTACGAATTGTCTCACGGATTTGATCAAATGGAATTACAGACCATTTAAAGCCTGCCAGCCAGAAGTTCCCTTTCCCGCCCGTCGGACGTGTATCATTCCTGCACCTGAATTGGCTGCACTCGTAATGTAGGTCAAAACAGGGGTACATATTCGACACAGTGCTAGAGGGTAAGGGGTTCCCCACCCCTGATTTATAACGATCAATCTGATCTTCGATGAGCTCAAGTAGCTTCCTGACACTGGATACGTTATACTTGGTAGGAATGCGTCAAGGCTCTGCTCAATGATTTCACGAACAACATTATAACAAGTTTTAAACAATGAATTCAAGCAGTGGCGTAGCTAGAGGGGGCGGTCGCCCCCCCCCCACAAAGCCTCCGAAGGCCTTTGTAGGAAATTTCTAGTCTCTGTCGGAAATAAATAAAAACAATTCATTTGAAACACTCACAACACTTCTTATGTTTTTAAGCAGAATTACACATCGATATGTCAACGTGAAAGCCAAAAGTCGGTCTCAAAATTGCCGGAAAGCAAAAAAAAAAAAAAAAAGAAAAGAAGAAGAAGAAGAAAAAAAAGGTCCCCAGAATTTTGAATAGTACAACTATCAAGATAATCTGTCGGAATTCTTTTGCTTCTGCCCCCCCCCAAGAACAATGTCTAGCTACGCCACTGAATTCAAGGAGGTATAGTCGAACAAATTACACATACAATTTCAGTTTATTCAGAGACAAAAACAAAATAGAGACATTACAAACGTACAACAGATTATACAAAAAGAGAGAAGATGCCACTCGATAAATTAAATTTCTTAGGTTTAATCACTTTGAGATCTGCCTGTCTTTGTCGGTATTTATTCCAGTTTGATTGATTGTCATCTAGCGTTGCTGTCCTCTCTGTACGGTCTGTCGGAAATCTTTTCATTTCTTTTTCATCTGCCAGACGGCCAACACGTTCCAATCTCAGCCTGTCCTCCTCTGTATCCTCTTGAACCTGAATAGTTTAGTAAGAGTAAGAAATACGGTAAAATCTACAAAAAAAAAAAAAAATCCATTGGGCGGAATGCCCGTTTGCACACATTTTATCGGAAGATGCGTTCGAAGTCAAGCAAATTTTTGATTGATGAAATCAAGTCCGTAAATGTTAAAATTACTTTACCTTTAATATTAAGTTTCAGGATTTAAACGACTGCTTATTCCTTTTAAACGAAAAATCTGATCTAAGTAGTCTTCACTGAAGATTGTTTAAAATTTCTAACCAGGGAGCTGTAACTCGGCAGCTCTTTGGTGTAACAACGTTTCTAATTGGCTCGTGATTTCAAGCAACCGTTTATATATAGACTGAATAGTAAGATTAGTTGATCTACACAATAGCTGCTGCACAGCGGTCGTATCTACATGATAATTACCCATGTAGCTAATATATGTCGCTGGAGCGCCATCCTTATTAATATTTATGATCAAAAGATGATTAGTGATTGGGCCGTCCTCATTATATTAAGATTAAGAAGAAAATGTACGTCACACTAAGCAGTGAATCAAAATTATACAAATTACAGATTATTATTGGCAATTTTAAAAGGGTTTAAAGAAAGAGTTCAATTTTATCTTAGCGCCATAATTGGGGTAATTTTGTCATTTCTTTTTCAAAATGAAAAAAAAAATGGTATCTACCTCGTCCATCTAATCTGAGGTCTCTGCATCAGCCTTACACCCAATCGTCTTTAGTCACACTTAAGTGAAAACAAAACGAACTAATCATGAATGTAAGATCATCACAGAGGAACATTGGAGTAAGTTTTGTCGACCTTTTCCCCAAAAAGAAAAATCCCTGACTTAACATTATCTTAAGATACTCACGTTAAGGAAGAATCTGAGTTTGCTCTCTGCTGAATCTTCGTCACGAAAGATATAAGAAGTTTCAGTTGTTTGTTTAAGAGTTTTTCTGAGTAACGAAGAACAGAAAGGGTTTTTGTTCTTTCGTTGTTATACAGCATCATTTGTGGCATAAATGGTAACCGCATACACATTCAAATGGATTCTACAAGCTGAGTGATAAAAAAGTATTTTATCCGTGACGACATTAAATTTGACTCTTAAAATTTTGAGTTACCCGTTCTAACAAAGCAGCAAATCAGGATAATTTATATATCAGGAGAGTGGCCACTATACCATCCCTGTCAAAGTAGACCTGTATCTCCCTTGGCATGGACGGCGATCCCGGGGGGACATGTTGTTATGTCCCCCCAATATATGAGAAATCGCCCATTGGCTTTGATTTTTCACACAGTAAATTTTTTGAAAATGGGATCATGTCCCCCAATATTGAGAACAAATCGCCGCCGTTGTCCCTTGGGATTAAGTTGTCTTGAAAACAGTCAATCAGTTCTATACAAACATGGTTATTGATCCTTTTAATAAATATTCATGTCACATATATTTTCGCCTCATAACAGCGCTGTATTTACATTGCTACTAAACTGAGTGTATAAGATTGTCAGCCACTCCTATCAATTTAAATTGTCTTAATGAATATTCAGTGACTTACTTTCATTGCATCGACGACGATGAGCCATGATCTTCCTCAACGAGCGGTTTCTATTGGTCCTCTCCTCATTTTCTTCATTAGTGCGATCTGTTCGAAGAACGTCGTGAAATCGTCTTGTAATAAACGTGTTACGGGTTTTTCCTTTCTTTTTTGCATATTTTTCATTCTACCACATGTCTAAGGGGCGTGTCCAAAGGAAAAGGGGGCACTTTTTGTCAAACGAAAACAATGTTTCATGAGAAAATTGTTTTGGTTTCCCATTAAAAGTATGGTCTGGTGACCAAATTTGATGCTTTCAAAAAAAGCAGAAAAATTTTCTGTGTTAGGCATTGAAAACCCCATCTCAATAGCATCTTGCATTTGGAAGATACGAATTTTTGAAGAAATGCTACATTTTTAGTTTCCGCTGTGCATGAGGGGAAATCTGTGATGTCATCTGGGCAAATTGATATGATGTAGCTTTTGTACTTCTTTATAATGTTGACATCACTATATTGAATATTCCATAACTTTATTTGCTGTACCATAAGTATGGAACAGTTTTTCACTATATTTACACGGAAAAACATCTAAACATTCCAACGGTATCAAATTTCAAAGACAAACAAGGTAACCAATTATAAAGAATAACAAAAGGAATCTGAGGCAATTTGCCCACTTTGGATCATGTTCTGTGACCTTGAGGAAACTTGGAGGTATTTCTTATTAAAAGTAACCAATCTTTAAAAAGGGATATCTTGAGTTAGGAATGGAGTTTTGGTATGGGGTTTGGATGACATGTAATGAAATTTTTTTATCTTAATTACAAGACCCCTACAAAATGCCACCAGACAATGCCTTTAACTGTAGAATACTGTAACAACAGAAAGGTCGCTACCAACCCAACCCCCCTCACTCACTCTGCAAGTGAGTTCAGGTAAGGGGTTACAATTCAGATATTGAAAGTGCAAAGTAAGCATACGTACCCAGTCCGCAGTCTGCTGACCTAGTATGGGGATTCCCATACTAGTTCAGGGAGCAAAGTGTACGTGAGAACTAGGCCTAGGTACCCTAGGCTAGGATAGGCCACCTAGTTTCACAAATTAAATAAGCTATTCAATGCCAATCAAATTTACTTCTCACAAGGTTTCACAGAGATAGCGGGTTGGAACAAGTATGTATGGATATTAAAACATATGATGGGCACTAGAGGACAGAGAAAACTATTATCAAAGCTAGTGACCAACTTAGATAATAAACACACAAACACAAAAGACTGGACTACTACGGCACATTCCACATCAACGGTCTTAATGACCAAAGCCTTCCATACCTTGAACGATATCTTTTTGTATCGGCGAAGGTTATTACTATTATTTCAAATCTTAAGTTACAATGTACAATGTTTTCTACCTCTCCAAATCACACAAAGTCAGAAACATTAAATCCTGTTACAAACTGCGAGACTAAGACCTATGTCTCTTTTTTTTGAATAGGAATAGGTTACAAAAATTCTCACCTTCTTCCTTCTCTCCCTGTATCCATTCCCAGATCCAGATAATAAATGTTTCAATGAACATTTGTAATAAAAGCTCCAAAAATGACGTCATTAGCCTATATATTATTGTTAAAATAACACACGTTTGATTCGCTATCGTATCTAATCGATGTTAAGTGATATTAAGATGTTAATGATATTAAGTGACGTTCCACTTATCATTTGTAGATTTGTTTTTGTGTTGTGGGCAATAACTGTGACGAAATAATCAAGTATGAATGAAGACGCAAGAATTAAGATGCGGGTTTCTACCGCCGTTGTTTATCACGCACTCAGTGTAAGATGCTTGATATCCTTGACAGACACACGACGCCATTTTGGAGGATAAATAATGAAGCACACTGCACGCACGACATATAGACGTGGCACGCGCGCGTAGTAGACGTAAATGAAGAGGGAGAACTACGTCTATACGTATTTACGTCTACTACGCGGGCGTGTAAAGTTTATATCTCGTGCGTGCAGTGTGCTGCCTTGCGTATCCTCCCAAATGAACCACACTTAACCCACGTGGACTTCGCACGCGCGTTGTAGACTAAAGGGTTACGGGCTTGTCCGATGGGCACACAAATCAGCTGTCTACATTTGTTAGTGTAGGTTGCTAATCTTTTCAACAGGGCGCAATTTCTGTCACGTGACATCCTATGCATAAAGCCGCGGTCACACTACAACGAATTCGGATCGGATTCCAATCCGATTTTTGTGAGTTTTTATTAAAATCTTCTCCATTTCGGGTCGGAAAGAACCCAAAATTTGCCAACCTGTGTAATTATATGATTTTTATCGGAGGACTACGAAAAGTAAATTTATACGAACTATTTCGTGACGTTACATCGACAGACAGCTTTTATCGGACTACGCGTGTCCGATAAAAGCTGTCTGTTGGTGTGGCGTCACGAAAAAAATCAGTTAACATTTCATTTTCATAGAACTCTGATGCAATCATATATTTACACTGGCTGGCAAATTTTGGGCTCTTTCTGACCCGAAATGGAGAAGATTTTAATGAAAACTCACAAAAATCGGATCGGAATCCGATCCGAATTCGTTGTAGTGTGACCGCGGCTTAAGGTCTGAAACATCTCTATAGACCATATGCATATGACGTCACAGAACAGAAAGTGCTCCCTCGTTTGGAGGCAAGCTCGTATCATTGCAAGTTACACCAACAAATGCAGACAGCTGGTTTGTCAACCAATCGGATACGCGCAAGTCTACTATAGACCTTATGCATTGACATCGCACTGACGTCATTTTGGGTGAAAACAATGAAGCACACGTGCACTCACGGCGTACATTTCGCCCACGTGTACTACACGCGTGTACTTACGCGCGTATACGATTGGTTGACAAATCAGCTGTCTCCATAGACCCTTTTCCAGATAGCACTTACAAAGGATTATGGGATAGAGTATTGGTTGTGCGTCGTTTCTGTCAACGGCATTTTACTGAGGACAAAAACGGCGCGTACCAAAACTCTATCCCACAATTCGTTGCTATTTGGAAAAAAAGGTCTATTTATTGGTGTAACTTGCAAAGTAAGCGCTCTTCCTCCATTTTCCTCCAAACGAGGGAGCAATTTCTCCTTTGTGACATCATATGCATAAGGTCTATACGCGGGTGCGAAATCTACGTCGTGAGTGCCATGTGCTTCATAGGGAGCTTTAGTTTGCACGTGGACGTCGCTACGACGTAATGATGTCAACTCTTGCGCCCTGCGCATGCGTCTACCTCAATTTCATGTCGTCCCTGGGATTTGACAACGGGAGTCACAGCATTTTGGCGTTGTGGTGAAAAAGGCAACGCGAGATAGTGTGTGACGTTTTTGAAGTGAAAGTTTTAGAATGACGTTTTATTGAATGAATTCAGTACAGTGGTTCCAAGCATTGCTATCTATGCAAAAACATTCGCAATCTTGATCTGTGGTACAGCAAAATCTCCGTATTGTGAATTTCCAAACTCATTTATTGACTTTCAAGGTTAGATATCAGTGCTGTATCCCACCCGATTCCCTGTCGGACTCCAGAATCGAGTTCGTTTTTTTGTCTTGAACTCGGCTTTGGCTCGGAATAAGATATATCTGAACCGGACTTGACCAAGAATGGACTGAATTAAACTAGACTCGGACTTCGAGGCAATTCCGGCCCAGTCCGCAAAAATGAAAGTTACCACGGCAACGACAAACATTGAGAGCGTTTGGAAATTTTCATCGTATCTGCAAGAAGGTGTGATACCCACTTCATTTTTTTTCTCCCAAGAAGAAGAAAAAAAAAAACACGCACACACACACACTCACACGTAAAACAAACACAAAACAAAGAAAAGCACTTACATTGAACTAACTTAGATCTCTCACTTGGGTTCTGAGGTCCGAAAATACAGTTGTCTGCCGCGAGGCACCCTTCCCTACATTTAAAACAAATCGATGTAACCGTTAAGTTAAGGAACCTAGTTTTTATACAAAATTGCATTTATTGCACCTTTAATCTTCCACATTAAGACCTCACCTTTGACTTCAATTTCCCTTGCAATAACATATTCAGGTTGACTTTCCAATTACACTTGTGAAAGTTCAATCTCAATTCAATGTTTTCTCTCGCACGGATTACATGGCAAAATTGTAAAACTTTTTGTTATGAAGTGTTTTACATTTCCTTGTTACCCATTTGAAAAAGCATACAGCTCTGTTGATGAAGATTTGAAAAAGTTCAGTGAGAATATTTAGAAATGGTCCCAGGGTTGTGACTTTGCACTCTTTTAGATAAAGACAAAAGTTGTCTAAAGCGTTTATAAGGCTTTGAACAGCTTGACATGTGAGTATCTGGAAACCACTTGAATAAAATACTTGAAGATAAGTGGATGGTTAAATTATCCTACGTAAATGTTATTCTGGTGAAGTGTTTTTCGTAATGACGACGCTTGTTTTTGTTAACCTTATATCGTAATAAAACGTTCTAAATTAAAAACTAGAATGAAGTGGATATGATATTCTAACTTGGTGGTATCTCGGTGGTGCGTTCTTCCATGTGACTAATTTGTTAGGCTGAAAGTAATACCTATTAAATGTGCAGTGCTGATTTCATTATGAAATGTCTTGCATGTATTGTTGTAGGGATGCGCTATGCACACATAAATCTCACTTCCTGGCCTGTAAGAAAAAATTATGGCAATGTAACAAAAATGCATGATAAGTAACATTGAGTCAGTCATAGGCCTATACATCAATACACAGATAGTTGCAGTGGCGTAGCTAGACATTTTTTGTCGGGGGCAAAAGCAAAAAATTTCCGACAGATTATTACCTTGAAGTAACGGTACCATCATCTGGCAGTTGTACGATTCCAAATTCTGAAGACCTTTCTTTCTTTTTTTTTTTGCCTTCCGGGCAATTTGAGGCCGACTTTTGATTTTCACGTTGACATATCGATGTGTAATTCTGCTCAAAAACGTAAGAAGTGTTGTAAGTGTTTCAAATGGATTGTTTTTATTTATTTCCGACAGAGACTAGAAATTTCCGACAGAGGCCTTCGGAGGCTTTGTGGGGGGGGGACCGCCCCCTGCCCCCCTAGCTACGCCACTGGATAGTTGTAGGGAAAGATGATTCCACGAGGGATGGGGAGGAAGGTATCTGCCCTGAAATTTTCCACGACTGACAAAATTCCATAAATATTGCCCTGAAAACACACAACTATATGCATGTCATCTGTGGCAGCCCTGTTTAGCAAAATAGTTAAGAACTGGGTTAGTAACAAACGTTAGCCCTAGGCTAAGCCTAGGACAGTGTATCTAATACCTACTACAATAGCTGCGTTACTATAAAGTGTAAGTCCTAGACTCATAGCTGCATACCAAGGTGTTGGCGGTTCGGACTTTTGAAAAAAGCAAACTAATACTCTTGTCTGAAAGGCATGAATTATTATAAGCCTAGCCTTTCAATTTCTCATCTGTCACCTGACCTTATTCGTAAGCCCGTGCACTTTGTGCCCTGAACTAAGTATATAAAGGTTGTAACCTGGTGTGCGCAGCTGTACTACTCTGGCCAAGACATAGGGCGTCACCGGCGTTAGTGCTGCGTCAGCAGAACAAGGGTCCTGCAGCATGTAACCTTCAAACCCTAAAAGAAATTAGCCAAGCCTAGATTTGTACATGCTTATTCCCATGATCATGGTCCAGTGACTGCTTATTCAGGGGTTTGGACTGTTGAAGCAGAAACCCGGTTTTTGTGTGTAAGCTCCAAGCCTGTAGCCAGAAAAAGTACCGTACTGAAGTGGGGAGGCGAGATAGCCGGGGGAGGGGCAAAATATTTTTCAGGAGGAGAGATATATACTAAAATACATTAAGGCAATGGTAGTTTTTATCTTGTAGGGGAAAACATTCCCTTCTCCCCCATTCCCCCAATTGGCATGGACTTGGTAAACCCCCTTACATTTATAAACAAAAATTTCGCAACTGGGAGGTGCTCAGGCTCTACCATGAAATCCCTCCCAAGGAAAGTGCGTACAAAGTACCGGCCAATCTACTACCAAACCAATCGTGTACATGCTAAGTCCTATGCTTTATATAAAGCTTAGGATTTCTCTGAGCATGTTAGCATTTACGTTTCTGCTTCCTGTAGCCTATGCGAGGGTGTTAGACTAGTTACTTGAATGGTCAAACTTGACAGCTAGGCACGTAATCATATAAACTTGCGCATGCATGATTAATGATCCATCAAAGGTGACAGACTAGAGGTTGGAAGCTAAAACCAGAAAACTTCTGTTTAGCCATAATCTCTGTCAGCACAGTGTCAGTTACAGTATCAGTACTGCCTGATGGACCTTCGTGTAAGGACCGGCCGGGTTTCAAAAGTCCTCCCCCTCTACAGAGACGGAGCCACTCTTCAGCCTTCATCCCGTCTAGCTACAAAATGTAATCTTTACATGGATTACACTCTGTCAACAAAAGAAATGTATCTCACAATCAACTTTGAACTTCGTAGGCCGAATAATGAACTTTATGTTGGACAAAGTCTTGTCGATATACTTTGCCTTCATAATGTACATTAACAATGTAGTTCGCGTTCAAGAAACTTTTCCGTGACGTATGTTTCATGCTATCGAGAATGCTTTTTGTTTTAGAGCGCCATCTCTTCAGGTATCGCCCAGCTCTGTAGAGTTACCACGCGATCTTCTCTGTTCATCCTATTTCTCCGTTAATAAAAGTCAGAGGAATATTGTCAAACGCCTGTTACTTCCTGATCAAAACAAAAGGATTTATAGGCCTACATAATGAAAGTTGCCTAAGCTAGAATTGAGGGTCAGATGCTTTACGCCTAATTCAGCCATGCTCATTTCCAAAACTTGAATTTTTCAGAACCCTCACGCGATATTGCTACTCCATTTTTTTTTAATGAACAAAGGAGGTACAGCTATTTTTTGTTTGGACAAATTTTGGAGAAATAATGCATTACAGAGCTGCCCAATTAGCAATTCTTGATGTCTGTTCTGTGTTTTCTCATCAAGGCGTTATTAAAATTGAAGGTAACGCATGTTACTCTGCTGTGTGCAATGAAGGGCCTTTTATCTGTTTCCGATGCTGTCAAGTTTAAGAAGAATATATTGTGATAAAACATTTCGGCAGGCTTTCAACTGTAACCAGGCATGGAAAAGTGGGATGAAGAAGGGTCACAATTCTCAATAAAACAGGAGAAAAGTAGAACTTTCTAGACAAAATAAGACAAAAGTAGGACATTTTTGAAGGGCTTTCACTGAGAAAGGCTCGCTTTCATTGATGCTCCTCAATGTTCACGCATCGTATGTAATTCGTGTAAAGTTTTGGAACTAAGGGGCAAATCTATGTTATTTTTTCTATATAATAAGATATAACGTAGGATAAAGGAGAATTTTAAGAAAAAGGTGGAAAAAATGTTGGAGAAAATCCAAAAAAATGGGGGAAAAGGATTCACTTGACTGCTTGATAGTGATAGGGCCTTGGTTTCACGTTTTTAATGAAATTATCCTGCCGGCATATACTCTCTCTGTTTTTATCATAAAATGCACGCCTCAACTGTCCTAACATTTCAGCACCTGACCTCATTAACTGAAGGCCCATTTTCAGCGGTGTCGGTCCTCAGGAGCAATTTCAATATGATCGTTCTGATTTCATGATAAAGGCTACAATTACTTGTGAAAAACATGATCAATTCTGAATCAGAGCAGTACATGTAATGTACAAAGATGATATTTTATTTCTCTTTTCTTGGGACTTCTTTGGTACTAAGATAGGGCCCAACATTTTCCGCTTTGTAAATGCATAATTCCGCCGCCTTCTGCTTTATAAGTGACAAAATCCGTTTTATTCCGTTTTCTTAATTCAGGCACCTTCAAAAGTTCATATTGCCCCTCAAAGCTCTATAAAACCTCAGACGTCCTTTTCTTAAAGGATATACCGGAATAACTTCGAATACAATGCTGTATTGCTCAATACTTTCGGTGGTAGTACGAAATATACTCGCTCGATAGACCGCGGTTGTAGGGTGTTGTGATTTTATGTTACGCGAATCTGTCATTTACTTATTAGAGTGGGTAATTATGATTTTACGATGTTTTTCCAAACATTTTATCATCACTTTTATTAAAACCACTCAGATAACTTATCACAATTATTTTGATAGTAATTTCCTGATTTATTTTTGCAATTTATTTTGACTTTTCCTTTTTCTAATGTCATTTCCGCGATTTCCGCGGAAAACTTCGGACCCTATATTAAGACTAGCGTTCTAATCTATCCTATGGTGTTATGTCACTCACAAATTCATAATCTGTGGTAACATATAGAAGCATACATGGCGTGTAACTAGGATTTGCCCGAGGAGTGATGGCGGGGAAGGGGTGGGTGGATGTGTTTGCAGGTTCGAATTACTAAGATATGCTTCCTTGGGGTCGTGGGTCCAGGAACAACACCCGTGCAATATCGTCCTAATAATGGTCATCAGGCATGGGCAGATGGGGTGTAAACCCCTACCCTGGCAATGATCCTTTACGTGTAAGTTTAAAAAGAAATATTTTGCGTAATTTTTACTTAAAAGTTTTTGATTTCTTATTGTACTTCAACTTTGGAACGTATTTCTGTGAGTGCATACCCAAGCAACAAGCAGCAGTGCATCATTGATCTGCCGTTAGTACGACTTAGACAGTACTTAAGTTGGCTCAATTAAGATTTTCAGTGTTCAGTTTGGTAAGACTTTGGGCAGGATGCCATATCATACAGGATTGTCTATGCAAATTCAATCACAATTTGGGATCGTCCAAAGCTTTCCATCATTTTCACATCATACAAAACGTACTCTTCATTCGGACCCTCACACCCTCTCGAAGTACTTAATTTTACAGAGTGAAAAGTTGTGATTTTCGACAAAAGTCATAACAATCTCTAACAGTGGCGTAGCCAGAGGGGGGCAGGGCAGAGTGCCACCACAGAAATTTGGGGGACGCAATGGGCGATGTTGAAAAAATGAAGGAAAAAAACGAAAAAAAAAACGGCGAGAGGAGGGAGGGATGGAAAGTTGGTGGGCGCAGTGGGAGGGGGTAGGGATTTAGGTCTCGGGGATCAGTAATGACGGTGGAATCCGCACTAGAACGGACGGCATATTTATTTTATGCAGGACGCATTGGCAATAGCCCCCGAAAAGTCAATCAAAACCTTGGATATTGATGATGTCATTTCGTCTGGAAAAAGTGTTCCGGATTTTTTCTCCTTTTTTCAACACATTATGCCTTGGAAACTGAATCCTAGCCGTTTTTCGAACCCTACTCCTGATTTTGAAACAAAATAAATAAATCCCGTAAAAGTACTGGTTGTCATTGCCATTTTCACTCGGAGGGCGGGTCGCCCCTCCAGAGGTGGCACCAGGTAGGGGCAGAGGGCCATGGCCCCCGTCGGGGAATTTTTGCAGTTTCGTCGGGGGGTCTTAGTCGATACGATAAAGCATGCAGTCCCCGAAGGCGACAGTCGCCCCGACGGTTTACATGTTTTTTGCTCTCAAGAGGAGCAACTTCTCTTATACGAACCCCAAATTTCTGGCGCGCTTCGCGCGCTGTAGGGTCACTCCATTTTCTTCAATATTTCCATTCCATAGCACAAGTCCTGTCCACCTTGTAACATGTAGGTAGAGTACACAGCTTATGCAGAGGTCGAAAATTTCATCCCATATCGCAATGCCTGTTCTCTAAGGTGTGTCATGCTGTACGGTCAGTTGGTGAGCGAGTCCAGATGGTGTCGATACGATGTATGTTATCTCCGATACGGTCTTCAACCCCTATAGTTTTCTTTCTTTATTTTTGTTCTTAATGATTATAAATGTTTTTTGTGGAAGCCTAACAAAAATTTCGCCCGCTTCGCGCGCTTTTCAATTTTACAGTTTAGATTCCGAATAAAAACGGTAAATCTATGTTCCTCTAGTATCAGTGTTGTAGTCGAGACCAGCATATCCGAGACCAAGACCGAGACCAGTGGGTGTCGAGACCGAGACCGAGACCGAGACCGAATGTACATAATTGTATAGGAAAATGAAACAAACTGTCCAACTTTCTAAATACTTTTTTTACCTGACGTGACTACCTACAAACGACCTATAGCACCAAGATTTCATCAGCTCATTGATATATACACCTGTTTTCTATTATCATATGCCCAACATAGTTAACATAATAACTTAACATAATCATTTATTTTTCTAATGTGGCCCCTCTCTTTTAAATCAGAGTCAGTCAGTGCTACAAGTGTTCAGTATCGATGAACTCGGTGCCAGTTAATGCATCATAGTGAGTTTGTGCATTATAAAAGGGTATCTATAAGGTTGGCAGACACCGGTATAGTGCCTCCTGGAAGCTCTGGAATAATTATATAAAATGGGGGCACTGATATGGTGATTATCACTTGACATCCAAATGACACTATAGAGTATAATGCCGAGCATTTTACAATTATCGTATTTTTACTACGTTTGAACGAAAATCCAGACGAACAGTTTCCAGCAATGGGGAACAGGACGGAGAGTATAGGTGCAGGGAGGTGATATCATATTAGACCTCGATCCCTGACAGGTAGAGCAAAAGGGGTTAAGGACCAAACATCGCGTTTCAGGATGCTTTTTCATCGTAATGCCCATTGCCCACCAACTGCGAAGCCTGCGTTATCTTGCGGTTTTTTAGCGCCAATTTTTTTCGCAAGTAATTGCGCTGTAAATTGCGCTATAAAATTTGCAGCGCATGCCATTGCCCACCGGTGCAAATATTCGCCAAACAGCTCATAGTTGAATTGAATTACGGACACAGAAGATTCGAGACTGGCCTCTGCACAAGACTAATGTACTCCATCATCGACTTATCATAAAACTCAGGGTGCTGTTGACACCATTCAGCTACAGACAGTTCTTTTTCCTGGTAGAGCCTAAGTCTTAGCTGCCTGGCCTTCTTGGGAGCCATTTTTGTTGTGAGGAGAATGCTGCAGCCCCACGTGTGCACTGTACTAATAGAATGGCCAAAAGGCAAATGATCACTGCCTATAATTGAGAACATCAGACGGAGACGGGCATCAGACGGAGACGGGACAGACCATGCCTAGCATACCCGCTGTACTTTCCTGGGCCGGAACGATAGTGCCGACTTGCGCTGCATAGCGCTCCTTGCGTATGCTTGCGATAGGCCTGCTCACTGCTTGCGATGCATTGCGAAAGACTTTTAGCGCAGCCTGGCTTGCGCCTTTTTTTGGGCAGGTTCAAAAATAGCGTAATAGCTTGCGAAGCAATTTCGCAAGGAAAATTTGCTCATGCTTTCGCAAGAACACTTGCCCACCGCTGCGCTACTTGCGCTATTTTGGCTTCTCAAGCTGGCGCAAGCAGTTTCGCAAGTTAACGCAGTTGGTGGGCAATGGGCATAAGTGTATTAACAATCACCATCTATACCGGTAATGGCTGCTCGCAGAGCGCTCAGTTAACATTTTTGAAACCTGTATAACGGCAAATACGTACTTTCAACCTTCCACATCACGCTGCAAATTAGATTAAAAGACCCCATAAGCCAGAGGCTGGAGATGTACCTCTGTTTTTTCGGAAAAGTGTTGTGATCAGAATAGTTCCACGTATTATTAACTAAATAATGGTTATGAGATGGAGTGAAAAAACCGAGACGAATGCGCGCGAAGTGGGCCAAAATTTTTCATTAAGTAAGATAACCACGACAAAACCTGCATTCATGCGCTGCATCGAGACACTTTAAATTTCCCAACAAACCTTTTTGCCAATCACAAAGCCAGTCTTTTACCTGAGAACTAGTAACCAGTTTTCAACTTTTGTTGATGTGCTTCTGCGGGACTTGCTACCCGTAAGGTAAGGTTTGAAGCGGGCGGAGCGCGCAAAAATTTTGGTAGTTTGGGAGGATTTGTGATATTATTGAGAACCATTTGTGACAGAAAATTGTTACACTAGATCCATCACTCAGTCGAAAACACACCTCACCCTACCCCCTACAGAAATCTATTGCTTAAACGTCTTTTGGGATCATTTTAAAATTTTCAAAAAAAAAATCTGAAATCGATTGGGGGGCACGCGCCCTCATGTCCCTCGTGCCGGCGCCACTGGAGCCTAGAATAGGATTACAGATAACAAGGTAGGCCTAGCATGTAATATACAGTAAACAGTGTGTAATATTTGGGCCTAGACTCATAGCCTTCAGAGTTGCCAGATAGCTGTAGTATTATATCTGATCATGATGGTTAAATGTATTGCAGTTGCACTTTTTCCCATCTAAGAAAGAATTCTAGTCGATAACTTAAGATATTTATATATGGAACTGGTATATTAGGTCATTCTCCTTTTTCCATAGCCAAATGATCATTAGTAGCCAGATTGGTCCCAGACAGTTCCAATTCTCCCAACTATGCATCTTCTACCTCTTCCCATTACTGTATGAGGCTCTTCCTTGTGCAAGAATAAACCTGTTTTATTGCTTAAGGCCATGTCCTGGTGAGCATACAAGGCTATAAAATGTAATAAAAGTACTCTCTCTGCCTTGTGTGGAATGTGAGCTACTCTGCATCTTTCAAATTTTCAAACTTTGATGTCAATCAAAGAGCAGTCACCAACTGAGAATTTTGATATACATACACTAAAAATATACTTTGGGGTGATGACTGTCTATCTTTAAATATGGTCATGAAAAGGCCAACAGGCAATCCTGAAGAGCTAGGAATGGATAGTACTGAACAAACACACTGAGAAGGGGATTTCAACACACACACACACAGTGAACACGCAATGCAGTGCAGTATACTGCCACTGTTCTGATTATACTGAGTAACCTGACCTGTGTGCTACTAGTATTACATTGACCAACATGAGCGTCACCAGACATTTTTAAAGAGGGGTCGTATTTTGTGTGAAGGAGGAAGTTATTGCAGCGTTAGCGGCAATGTTCGCGCGTAGCGCGAGCACTACGGCGATGGGTCCAGGGGCCCGCTTAAGGGCCCCTGGTGGGGTCCAGGGGCGAAGCCCCGGGAGCTCTGAGGAGTTAGACATTTCAAATGCCTATAATGCGGTGAAATTATCGTCAATATTGCTAGTTTGATAATGCCCAAAATATGATTTCATATAAAAGCAAAACGTGAACCCATGGATGGAGATCAAAGAGAAAGCTTTTAAGTCTTAAAATGACAATGGCACCAGAACGTTTTTCTTTTAAAGTTGGAGGCCTATCATGGGAACCATGGGCTCGGTCAAGGGAACCAACTGGTAGGATCCAGAGGCAAAGGATTCCCTGGACAAAACCCTCGGAAGCTCGTGGAATACAATGAAATATTCAAGATTAAGGAGGTAAAAATAGCTAACCTCAAATAACAAATCACAGCAAAGTTTTAAGCAAACTGAACTCTGCAATGCAAAGAAATTCAAGTAAATCGTTCAAATCTGCGATAAATAGCGTCTGAAAATTGTTATCAGGCTCTACAGAACAGTAAGTTTGTGCAAAATGTGATTTTTACCAATTTACTTTGTTTTTTACTTTCAACCTTCTCCTTCAAGACCTAGAAAATACTGTACATGTCATTTATTCCTTTAAAATAGGTAACGGAAAATAGTAATTTGGGGGACTCGATCTGTAATTGCAATTGCAGCGAAATTAACCACTCAACACATTAAAAGAAATTTATACTTTACAATAGCAGAAGAAACCTATTTCGAATTTTGGTACATCCTTTAATCGTTTCTGTAAAAAAAGCTCAAAGGGGGTCGTTTGCACACCCCGACCCCCCCCCCTTGGTGACGCCCATGACCAAGTAAAGTTAAAGACCCACTCACTAGCTCACAGAAGTTCGACCCATTATAGATATTGTGTATGGACTCGCTGGATAAAAGAGTTTTTCTTAATGAAATGTTTTTAAATGAAAGTAACTGAAGTAAAAAATAGTTTGAAATAAATGAGCTCATTGAAAAAAGAATGAAAAAAAAATAAAAAATAAAAAACGAAAAGTTTTTTGCCGGTCTCTAAGCGAGAACGGAAAAATTTCCGAGACCGCAAGGGTACGAGACCGAGACCACAGGGTGTCGAGACCGAGACCGAGACCAGGAAAAACCGGTCTCGAGACCACTACATCCTTGTCTAGTATATACAAATTTTATGCAATATATGACCCTAAATGGTATGGTTTAGTACACAGGTTTTCTTCAAATCCACCAACCCCTCGACGGCATCGGAGCTGTCGGGGTTTCCGGTCACTGGCCTCCCCGTCGGGAAGTCTGGCCACCTTCTAGCAAATTCTGGCGCCACTCCTGCGCCCCTCTAAAAACCCCTGTGGAGAACACTGGGATCTAGTATAAAAAGAAGCACCATTTTGGATCTAAGCCCTTCGAAACAGCAACAAAATTTCAAGAGGGGAGGGGGACACCACTCCCCTTACACCCCTCCCCCAGGACTGCGGTCAAGAATGGAGACAATGAGTCTACATTGCCCCCTACACCAAAAACCTGGCTACACCCCTGATCTATAAATTGTATGGCAGTGATTTTCAAGCTTTGTCAGGTCAGGTGGAGGAGTGGAAGCCCTTTCTTCCCCCTCTGATGCCATTCATGTCCCACGTGGCTGGGATCTAGCAAACACGATGCACATCTGCGACGTTTGACCCACTTTGCCCTTTCCGGCCGCTCTTTCTATCATGTATGATTTCCTCTGAGTACTCTCCCTACCCCCCCCCCATCCCTTCCGTTTTCCAGCCATGCATCACACCTTACTGACTTGTCCTATACATTTACGTTCTTCCTGGACTTCTCCACATATTCAAAAACAATGTTCTTCCCTTCCTGTTTCACTTTGTTAAAATTCTTTTTTTGGGGGGTGTGGTAATTTGGGTACGTAATTACTAGGCCTAAAATGTACACTTACATAGGTTATACAGTAACTTGCGAAGTCCTGCACTTCCCTTACATGGTGATTTCAACGAAGACAAATTATCTCTTGTATACATTCTTCGATCTTCGAAACTGTAAGTGGGCCTATCTAAGAACAAGATTTCCTACGGAGGTTCCAGAATACAAATGTTAGATGCAGCTTACAAGTGACAAGTTCGGCCGGCATCTGGGAAGCACTTTTGGCAAAGTTTGTTCTAACAAAGAAGTTGTTAGGACAATTCCCTGTTCCAACTGTCGATATTTCTAACTGCGAAACTACAAGTCTTTCTAAATAAATGCACGTTTACGTATATCACTGTGAAATTGAAGCACTTTCCCACCCCACTTCCATGCCGGCCCCCACGTCTTATACAAATCAACACCCTTGGAAGCCCGCTCCCCCAACAGTGGTGTCGCCATGGAGTGGAGGCAGGTGCCCCCCTCCAAAGAAAAAGTTTTGGGATATTAAAAAATACGCTCAGTCACACCGTTTATTTATCGATGTGGACAGGATGACCTCTTGTCACTTGTTCAGCCAATCAGGGTGCGAAAATTGCACAAAATATTCTCAAAACTACATTTTGACGGTGCCCTTTGATTACATTTATTTTTGTGAAGCACTATCTTACCTGAAACATGTTCTAAAATTAATTGCTTATAATTTTTTACTTCCAAGAGCTATGGGGCCATTCATGGCCTTGAGTGCTCTCCATTCAATATAATTTTCGTATTGGTTGGCTTTGAGTCCAATTTTATGTTCGGAAACTATTAAAAGTGCGATTTTTGTTGCCATTTTTAAGGCGCATCCAATCATATATATAGGCTATGAAGATACCTCATAGGTTAATGTCCGTTTATTTTAACTATTACTGGTAGAGCAAGTTTTCCAAATTTTAGGCCCTGAATTCTGATATGGCCGAATCAGTTCTTGAACTTTTCATTCCCTTCTCCTGTTCTAGACCTTCTCTGGACTGACACATGCCCTGAGGCTCGCGTTAAGCACCACGTACACCACGTATCATAAAATGGTATAGGTGCATGTACCTCCATAAGGAGAAGGCCTAAGTACTGGCACAATAGTTTCTCTAATACTGAATACAATAATCAGGCCGGCCTCCTAGAAAGCCACTGGGGGCATGCCAGTGGGGTAACCAGGACCATTTCTCTCGACCACGGGCCAGGGACATGCAGTATGTTCTGTGATTGCCGGCCTGAGGAAGGGGCACTGAAAATCCTTTGAAAAATTTCATACGTCTCCTTACGTGCAATCTGGTGCTTACGTATGCAACCTTTGAAGTCAAGTTTGTGTTCAAAATTTATGTATATTAGGTAATTGAACTTAAAAAAAATGGCATCTGCAGTGAGGGGGTAGCCATGGCTCAATAGCCTTCCCCTAAACTACGCCACATGCCAGGGCGTTTCATCCCCTAAAAACCCTAAAAAATTTTACGCCCCCTAGAGTTACCATTGCCTTTATGCATAGCATATCTCGCTCTCCAAAATATTTTCAGCGCCACCCCCTCTCTTGAAATCGCCCCAGTACATTTCCTGGTTACGGGCCTAGATTTGCTGGGAAGTTGAGTAATGTTGGTAAATGAACCCTTTCAAAAAGGGGAGCTTTCGAAGAAAACGTGACTCCTTCTACAGGTGCAGAGTGGTGGCAGCATATCACATTAACCTCATTTGATTGGATAAAAGTAATATTTATGCAAATTACGCGGGTCTTCCTACCCTGGCCTTTCGCATCGCTCGGATCGGCTCGATATAACTTGCCAGCAAGTCTCACATATTTTTAATACCCCATATCATTTGAATCAAAACCGTTAAATTCCATTGAATAAAAATTTGAAGGTTATCTGTCCCGAGTCTGTTTTTTTTTTCCTTAAATAATCTCTTAAATAATCTCGGGAATGAGTACATTTTTGAAATGGAGAAATAAATTGAACCTTTGTTCCCGGTTTTTACTTTGCTTTGAAAGAAGAGTCTGGCATACGTATAGCTCAGAATCCTCGCTCAGATGGTCTCCTGACCTTTCCTTACGGAACATTCGAATGTTCGTATTAATTTAATTTACCATACCGCACGAAAGTGTGTGGCACAAGACAACCGTACTGCATTTGTATCATCGCGTCAGGTTGCCCCAGCTCAGTCATGACATCCTTTTCATATACATGCTTTACGCGTACAACACATTTGTCGTATATGTACACACCACGAGGGTTGACCGAGTGTCACTAAGAAAACATTACGGAAAACGGAGACTGCTGACGGGATTTCCCTCAGATTTTGGCGTGACTTTGACGATAACTAAGTTTTCAATAACACCCTTTATCTTACGGTTCACAGTTGAGAAGAATGCTTTTACGACTTCGGAGTGGTGAAACTTGCAAGCGTAATTATTGATCGTGAGTTTGTACCATCCATCTTTGAATGGCTGAAGTTAGGGCTGGCAAAGCAGAAAAGGCATGAAGAAAAATCAAGATCGATAGTCTGTTGGATAGGAAACTGTCGGTATTTCTGTTTGTCATCGTGTGTTGTGCCCGGTAGGTTTGTAACTGTGAGTAGCCTCCTGGGAAAGCCGGACTTCATCTTGGGGACAGAAGGTAAATAACAAAATATAAGCCATCTTTCAGTGGTATCATCCTTCGCAAACTCGAAACTGTCTGCATCAATAGGATTTGAAGTAGGAACTAGGCCGGATTAGCCGAAGCCAAGTAATTGTTTAGTGTGCTAATCCGTGTAGGCCTGTGTCTAACGTTAGTATTAATGTTAGGCTTCTCAGCCCATTATAAGTGTTATCTGTCGGTGGTAATGTGTAAACTTTGAATAGACCAGGAGTAGGACTTCACAGCTTAGCCTACGTCAAATGTTATTAGCTTAGGCCTAGGCCCTGTTAATCATAGTGCCACAGTTTGCAGCTTAGCATACTGTAACTTAGGCTAACTAATTTATGTTTCATAATAGGCCTAGCCTCCTAGGCCTAGGCCTACTTGATTTTGACCTTAGTGACAAATACATGAGTCTAAGGAGAGAATGTCTTCAGCATACCCCCAAATAGTTAAATAGTACTCACTGTGATATGACCTTACACTCTTTCAGTGCTTTGAGATTGCTTATTAAAGAGGCACTTAACCCTAACCAAACCCCCAAACAGAGACCTCTGCCCATGTAACATTCAAATAATTTTGAATGTCTGCATATACACAAAAAATTTATAAATTTGATAAAACACTCAAATGGAGGACTGGATACTTTTTTGAAATTTTGGGCTTTGTATATTGTATCAGGGTTTTCCTTTAAACTTAAAGGGATTTGCCAGTGACAAAAATCAATGACTTCAAAAAATGCAGAAAATTTTTCTCTTTTAGGAGGTGAAAACTGCATCTCAATAACTTGTAGCGTTTGGAAGATACTAATTTTTCTCTAGATAAAGTGCATTATGGGAAACCTGTGATGTCATCATGGCACATTAATTTGACAAGCATTGAATTTCTTTATCATATTGACACTGTAGGGAATATTCAGCAGCTTTGTGTGTTAATATGCCGCACACTGGTGGGTGAAATCCAGAAGTCCCGTATATGCGACGGGGCGGAAAGTGATGTGCATTCCCTTGTGGGATTCCTTATTGATAGCAGTCATGGCTGCTATTGTTTCATAACATGGACCAATGACAAATGAACTTTCATAAAATGAGAGAAAAAAAAATCATCCCCTCCTGGCCTCCTCTCACCATTGCCACGGTAACCAAAAATTCACCTGCGATGGGACGGAAGTGAAGGAAACAACACTTTTGCAGGTTCTGAACATTATATTCAATTCCTTCAGATTTACCAGAAGAAAAATGAATTCTCAATAACATTAATGAGTATAACAGCTCTTCTTGCAAATGCATTTATAACATTTAAAAAATGAATTCTTATATATGTCCTCATGGATTAAATTGGAATGCAAAAAAAAATCACCTTCGACTGGACGGAAATGCGACTGGATGGAATTTTGTCCACACATGCTGGACTGGTTGGAACATTTGATTTTGAATTTGAATGATGTTATTCTATAGCAAGTTGATCAACTAACTCCAAGTTATAGTATAGGTTGAAGCTTACTGGTCAAATTTATAATATTTAGGTCAGAATCAGATCAATAACTGTAACTTCATTAACACTATGAAAACTACTGTATGAACACTATAGTCAACTATGCCCACACATTTCAATGGAAAATGGCAAATGTTCATTGGTTTGTAGGCTATCAAGGGTAGGTTGCCACCTATGTTTATGCAATGAGTTATGACTACAACCAGCATGTATCGAACCCATTGTATCCTGTGGCCCAGAGACACCATGGTTTTTCACTGATAACAACATTTGGTAAACTGTGACTATTGTGATGGAGGCTGGGGTGGGATGGCGCCCTGTGGCCCACCAGAAGTTTTCAGGGGGCAGAATAGCCTCTACATTGCCAAAATGATGTCACATGAAGAGGAATGGTACCCGTATGTGAAGTGGTTCTTACCTCGTACAGTATTTGGGAATTTATCCAAGAATTAGGCCTACAGTATATCGTGTAAGCTCAGGATAGTTTGAAATGCCTCAATTGATGTGCCTCAGGTGGGCAAGAGGAATTTTGGGGGTAAATGATCCAATATGACATCCATAGTGTCATCACTGTTGATAGAGAGCAAACATAATTGGTATGTTGGAATGAAATGACTGTGAAAAGTGACACATCCTCCCACTTCATTTTCTGTCCCATCACACAAGAAGTTCTGCCCCATCACGAAAGGAATTCCATCCCGTTGCAGGGAAAATTCTGTCCCGTCATGAAATTTTCTGTCCCTTGTTGAAATTGAATGAGCTGAATTAAACAGAAGCAAATGACTTAATGTGGTTCAACTCATTTATTATTGATAGATCATAACAATTATTTCTCATCCTGCCACCCTTTTATATGCAGAAATAGAAAAAGGTGGTCCCAAACTGCGGCAGGACGGAATTCTGTACTACAAAAGTCCCAGTTGATCATGGAAATTGGGGGGAAAATGATCCAACATGACATCCACAGTGACATCACTGTTGATAGAGAGCAAACATAATTGGTTTGTTGAAATGAAATGACTGTATGCAAAATGATACATGTATCTTCCCACTGCATTTTCTGTCCCATCATACAAGAAGTTCTGTCCCGTCGTGAAAGGAATTCCATCCTGTTGCGGGGAGAATTCCGTCCCGTCATGGTATTTTCTATCCCTTGTTGAAACTGAATGAGCTGAATTAAACAGAGGCAAATGACTATATGTGGTACAACTTATTTTTAATTGATACTGTAGATCATAACAATTTTGTCTCATCCTGCTACCCTTTATGCAGATAAATGAAAAAAGAATTGGTTCCAAAATGCGGCGGGACGGAATTCTGTATCGCAAAAGTCGCGATTGATGGTATATACTTTGGATCGAGAATACTCTTTCATGCAATTTCATTAACCTCCTAACATTCAATGTCACCTGGTGAGAAGAAACTTTGTGACATCAGTGCCATTCAGTGATGCTACTGAATGAAGCTATTTTTGTCCCGTCATACTCAAATAGCAATTTTCTCACTTTTTCCCCAAATTTCACATGAAATATAGGAATTTGTGGAGTTTTCAATTATGAAAAAAGGAACTTCAATATGTGCCCTACACATTCATGTAAAAGTTTCCACTGATCAATTAAGTTCATTTTTAAACATTGAGGGTGACCACTTTTGGATTTGACCTTGGTGTAGATTTATGCTAAACTACATGGAAAGATATTCAAACATTCCAACAGTATCAAATTTCAAGGACAACAGGACATTCAATTATAAATGAAAACAAAAGAAATCTGAGGCAATGTGCCCACTTTATGTAACATTGTGTGACCTTGATGAGAACTGGAGGTATTTTTGATAAAAGTAAAGTATTGCTACAGGGTTTAGAGGTTATGAACTGAAATTTTTTTCACTTTCACATGGGATGCTTGCGAAAAGCCACTGGAAAATGCTGTTAACTCTGTGTACATAATGTATAATGTAGATAAGCAACAAAGAAGCAATTCCTAAACAAGACCGTCTTTATTGTTTTGCATACATCCTGCAATTGTAGGCCCTGAAAGAAACATAAATACAGTAGACCAGGAGTGCCCAACCAGTCGATCGCGGTCTACTGGTCGACCATGGACTGATCCCAAGTCGACTGCGAGGGGTGCAGGAAAAATGCAAAAAATGAAGTTTTTCTGTATGGCAGTGTATGTTTTGTAGATCTTGGGAAGGTGGCTACTTGAAAGTAGATCTTGGGTCAAAAAAGGTTGAGCACTCCTGCAGTAAACTATTCAGGCACCAGACAAACTATCTCCCTCCCCAGGCAATTCTCACCCAGTAGAATTCCCCAGGATAGCTCCCTCCTATAGGGGAATTTCTGTTCTTTCTGGGAAAATCCCCATCCATGATAGTGATGATCTGCCAGACAACCATACCCACCGCAGGGTTTTCGTAAACCTGAGCTCCCGGGTCTCAGATGCAAGACAAGCTGCCTAGACGCTTGGAAGAAAATCCAGTGCGTCCCGTGAATGTATGATGTTCAGCCTTACGCACAAAAATTGTAGCTTTAAATGTTGCAAAATTTCTTGGCAAAAATACCCAAAATGTGCTACAATATACTGTGCTGCACACTTGCAGTCAAAGTTCCTAAGTTGAAGCTTCAAGCCTGCATATTTTCCAGCGAATTTTTCAGTTTATGCCGACATACTACTGGAAACAATATAATGTTGTAGGTCCGTCACGCATGTCAATCATTAACACCCATATGGATGCTGTGCAGTGATGAGCACTGTATACAAACGTATCGTGCTGCCAAAATAGGGAAGTACTGTAATATATGCAAACACCCATATATTAGGCTAGCCACATGTTACTTGAAATTCAAGTGAAGAGCACACTGCTTATATACATGCACAGTAATGGCTCGAAAAATGCTGTGCGCCGGTAGCTTGGGGCTCCCTATTCAAACGTTCAGGCTTCCAAAATTCATGATTAAAATTGCCCGTCGGGCTAAAAACGTGAACACTGCAAAACATCTGCAGGCCCTCTACTTACGGGATGAGAAGTAATGAGTAAAGATAATGCTGCCTTACACCTAGCCTGTTGTATTTTTTTCAATTTAAACCTTAATCATAGCCTGATTCTCTAACAAAATGAACGGTAGAAGGGAAGCCTTCAAAGCATGCAGTATTTCAGTGCAATTACTTGGCTATTACACACTATCCTATCGTGCGTTACAGTACCTTTGGGTGTAGAGTGTAGGTCTAACACGTGTTATAGTTTCATACAGCAGTACGGAATGCATTGTGATATCCATAAGTACATGTATTTGATACCTTGCATCAATGAAGCTTGTACTGATCCGTTTAAGCATGGGTTCGACTGTATCAAACTTTCGTGCACAGCTCACATTTCAGGTATCGTAATTTTGCAAATCATGTAAAAAGTACAATTTATATCATAAGAATAGACATATGCATGCATGTTTTGTATAAATAGCACCCATTAGGCTATTAATGCAAGATGTGACTAATAACAGCAATTTTCAGTACAAGCAGCGATCAAAAGCATACTCTACTTTTTCTACCTTAAGGTCTTACCCACATATGTACGTACGTACGTACATACATCAACTTCTCTACAGAGCTCATGCTTAGCCTAGTGTATGGGTGTTTGCATTCAGTTACAGAACTGCACATGCACTACAAACTTTGCTGTGCTTCGCTGTGCATTTCACTTCAACCTGGCCTAAAGTGCCTTGTTCGCATACATTACTGCCCTAGCTGAGTTTTTGAGGTCAAATTCTTTTTGTTCTCCTTGCATGGGAAAATGTGGAGAAAAGGACCAGTGTTGATTGATTTTACATCTGTTCAATGTGAAAAAGAATGCCATAAATGAAGAAAATATATGTTCAAGGTTACAGTACAAGTACAGGACTCTTGGATAATTTTGGAAACCCTTGAACTTTTTTAGCATGCTCCAAAAAGAAAGCTGAGAGTTTCGGGACTCTTGAGAGTGGAAGTCTAATGAAAACCCTGCCCTGGCAACCTGCTTCCCCCCCCCCCCCAGCTACAGATTTTTGGAAAGTTTCTTGGATTGTGGTGAGAATTGTACAGAAGGTATTTAAACCAGTTCAAGTGCTGGGCTCCAACTTGTAAGAGTCCAAAGGTGCATAGCAAGTCAACATCTAGATAACTGTTGCAGAGAGTGAGGTACTGTATGTCCTTGCTTTACTGGCCCTGTATGAGTATCTTACATGAACTGTACTGAGTAAATCTCAGTCAGGTACAGTAGGCCCAGTAGATTTTGGATCAGAGTTCCTTCAAAAGCCAGTTAAAATCAGGCTTAGAGGAAAGCTATACTTGTCCATCGGGCTAGCCGTTCTCTAAACCTACTTGTCTATGTGAATACTGTATCTACTTGTCGGCTTTTAATATGCCTTCAAACTCCAAATTCTTGCCCCGGACTGTCGGGGGATTTGTCGATGCCTGATTAAAACCATATAAGTTACTTTCATCATATTTGCTCAGTTTAATAGTGTAGTGAATTCCAGGCAATACCAAGCTTCAGCCACATGAGTGTTGGGTGTATTGATGGCATTTTGGGGAAGATATCACCATGCATGGCTCATTGTAGGAACAACCTTAGTATTGGTGGTATGATTCTTTTAACACTTCAGTTGGATTTCCTGGAATTAAGGAATGACTACATTGTAAAGAATCTGTCTATAGGCCGGTAAAAGTGTTATACCAAGTCATGGAAGTTGTAGTTGCCTTCCTGTGACTAAAATTAGTTCCAACAAAAGGGTACAAAGGTAACAGTTACTATATGAACTAAGCAATCCCGGTAAAGATCTCATTTTTGTTTTGTGATTAAAGACATTATGAAAATATGATTGAAGGGCAATTCACTTTGTAGTGTGTATATTTTATATAATGGGTGCTGTTTGGAAATAAAGGAAGCCCCCTAAATTTCATTTTGGGTGCTACTTTTCAAGCACAGCTTTCATTTGCTGTTTACTTCAGGGCAAGTTTCTAAGTGCATTACTTCATACCAGTGTCCTAACATACCAGGGGGGGGGGGGGAGGAGGGAGGGAATTTGCCTTGAAAACAACGAAATGCCATTCCAAAACATCCTACAACATTCATACTTGTGCCATCCATTTCACACTCACATTATTCAGAAGTTTACAGTATTTAGCATCTCCTGGGTTCATGCAAATTTTTACAAGGACTAGCCCCAACTGTCTGCTTCCTATTTTTATTTTGTGATAATAATTTCAGGGGTGATTTTCTTCAGTGGTTACATAGTTTTGTACAACCCTTATTGAAATTTCTGAAGCTGTTTTTGTTGTTTCCAAGGCAAATTGGCACAGTTTTGCACTGATATTTTGTAGACACTGCACTTATTTATCTAGATTTCTTCAACTGACTTCCAGTTGCTATATGTAAGGACCATTTAGTTAGCACTATTTCCAGTAATTACTGTAAATTTCTTTTCATAATTTCCTTTATATAATACTCCTGTTGTTTGACAGCAACTGTAGATTTAAGCCCCTCTGTCACTTTAATAGTTTAAAATACATGCAGTAAAGTTATGTTTAAAGTTCATTGTAATAGTGTTGAAATAGCAGTGAAAGGGAATCAGCAGCCTCCCAAAAATAGTTTTGACACAACAGCTAAATCATAATTCCTGGTACTTCCCTAACAAGTATCTTAGGCAATGTTTTTGACAGAAAAACAAATAAGGCTTATTCTACAAGGGCTGAAGATTTCTGAAGCCTTTTAATACTTGGCCATGGGTATTTAACTTGACAAACTTATTCCACTAGCTCAAAGGATATTTACTCTAGCCTCCAAAGGCATAGGCTACAGTACAACTACATGTGCAGCTAAGCTATACAACATTTCGCACAAACCATGAGACTTTTCATAGGTAACTGTCACTAGCCCACATGTGATTTGAGCTAGTCCCAGGCTAGCCGACTGCAGTATTTGTCAAGCCCTCTATTCTACTTGAGTTACATAAGTATCACATAATTTTGGAAAGAAATGCTGTTCATGAATTGGGATGCCAGGGTACATATTACGTAATACAATAGGTGTAGGAAGCAGATAGACTGTGGGGGCTTTAGTCCCCCAGTCTGAAACTGGGGCAGAAGAATGCTCTCCCTCCCCCCCCCCCTACAATTCAAGGAAAAAACCCTTATTTGTTCCCTGTGTAAAAATGTCAAAAACTTGCAGTCATGTTCCTTAAAATTTACACAGTATGACACATCAAGTTGCATCTACTGTAAGGACCCTCAAATATTCATCCTGTCCTCTTAGACCCCTCCCCCTGGATAGCAGTCTGACAACATTCAGCCTCACCCCCTCTGAGAACAGCTTTCTACACCTACAGTTTGGGGTTGGAATGACTTAGACTGCATGAATTTACCCTTTAAATCTAGTGTTTGAACAATCAATATTTTGAAAATCAATGTGTGATTTACACTTATTGTTGTACTTTTTGCACTTTTAGCAAAATTGTAAAGAAAAATCAATTTTCAATGAAGAAAGCTGTGGAGAATGAATTGGTTGTTTGAAATGAAAATTGACTTTTTAAAGTGACAACACACAGCTAGAAGTTGTAAGTTAAATCAGGGAGGTATCTTTCCCCTTACAGAAAATGTGGGCTTTGTTCACTTTTGTGGTAATTTTTAAAAGTGTTTGTTTTATAAGTTATAAATCAAATATATAAGATAAATCAGAATAGCAGGGGGAAAGGGAAGTGGCCTGTATAATTAAAGTCTCTTTCAAAGTTATAATAAAATTTAAACATTGAATATGTTGACTTTTTGCATGTACTCATTGAATACTGGAAATTTGGTTTGAATGAAAACATAGTTATAGAGGAAACGGATAGTCAGTGAGGGGTCGCCCACATGTTCGAAGAATGCAAAAACATATGTTTAGAGCCTTCACTCCTCCTGAATGTATGTTGTGAAAGTGAAAAATAATAAAGATTTTGGGGTCAAAAAAATCATCATGTACCCTATTGGAAAAGCATACAGCTATGGGTCTTTGACCATCATATGAATGGCACATGGTTTTAATAATGACAGCACAGCATGTGTATATAAGGACCTGTTGCATATGATATACTTTGTGTACTTCAGGATACATGTGTCATGGCAGTGATCCCAACAAGATCATGATCCCATCAGTTGTGCACAGGGCTTGGGGCCAGCTGAAGTATCAAGTAAGCATGTGTCCTACAGTGCAGTGGGCATGTCCATGTTTTCAGGTACTTGTTGCCATGGTACACAAACTTTTCCTTGGAGTGCTGAGGGATTTTGTGAAGGGTTAGCTTTTTTAATAGTCTTTGGCTCCTAGCAATAGATCCTGATGGTAGTTACTACAACTGCAATAGATGTTCAAGAAGGCTTTTGTTTTTATCACAAAAAATGCAGATGGAAGGTATAGCAAATCCCCATGGGCCCTGAGTCCACAGCACCTGGTTGAGTTTATGTCTAGGTGATGCCCTTGGAAGCATTGGAATTATTACAAAATTATGTCCATCAGAATGGAGCATTTAACTAATGTATCTTCAAATTTCATTTGGTGTGAATCACTAAACAGACCATATAAATTATTTTACCATTTTAGTACCTTTTATAATTCAGACAAGGAGGGGTCACTTTGATGGTCAGTGTACAACAGGGGTTGCACCATGACTTGTCTGACGGGGGGGGGGGGTAAGCTCCCTGACAGGGGGAAGCAACCAGAAGCCCTGACAAAGGTGATGAGTTGCCAGAAGGATGCAGAACACAAATTTTCATGCCAAAAATTGGTTGGCTTTTTTACATAAATTTGAAAATTTGAAGAAAATGTGGAACATTTGGATTTTTATGTGAAAGAAAATTTGAAAATTTGGTTTTCTTTTAAGGAAAATTGGAAAATTTGGGGATTTATTGAAGAATCTGCCCTCCTGTGAGCGAAGTCAAGCAGATCATTGGGCAACTGAAGGTCATTGGGATTACATATTTTATCGGATTAAGGCTCTCCGAAGAAACTGTAAATTTCCCCGTGGGGTGGGGGGAACAGTCTTCCCCGATGGGGGGCAATGGCTCGGAAACACCCCCATGGGTGACACGGATGATGTAAAAGTGAGAGGGAAAGGATGGACCATGGTAAGGGTTGAATGGGACTTAGAGACAATATACCCCCGTCTTGGCATAATATACTGACCAACAGGCAAAGTCCAGGTTACAGGTAGTGACAAATAATGTCTTGTTTCTTCCAGTGTAGCAGGTTTGGTCACTACCCCAAGGTTGGGATTTGCCTGTTCATTCAGAGAGTTGCCACAGACCGTAGAATATCTCTAGTCCATGAGTGTGCCAAAAAGGGGATGAATAATTCCTCTCAAGTTTTCCTATGCAGGAAGTATATGTAAGGAGAAACTTAAACATATGAGTTATTGGCAAGGCATGTTGTGCAAAAAAAAAAGAAAATAAACATGTGAGGCATTTCAGTAATTTTCTCTTTATTTCACAATTGTTACATAATTCATGAACTCACAGTTTTGAAAAGTGATTGCACGGGTAACCTGTGAACCCGGGTACCCACCCGATGGTTCTGTTACCCGGTTCCACATTTCCTACCCGGTTCCAAAAAAAATTTTGCATGCGAAAAAATCATCCTGTATTTTTCATTTTCAAAGAAGATTGAACCATTTATTTACTTTTTTGTTGAAAAAAGCACTATGAAAAAAGATTTAAATCACAGCTATAAATTATTTCAGAGTTTTTCTAAAGAGTCTTTGTCATGCAGGGGAATTATTTCTCCCGACATTGCTTTAATTGCGATCACAGTCCTTGATTTCTACAAAACTGAGGTTAGACATAAGTCCGAATTCCACGGTTGCGTGCGCTGCCTACATACAGTACGTAATGAATAATGCTCGGTATATAAACTGAGCTTATATAGGGCCCATTCCCCAAAATTGCGAAATGTATGTCGATGTATGTGAAAAGCATCACAAGGTCATCATTAATACGTAGTAGCTTGTTCATAAGAGTCCGATCGGCCATTTGCTTGTGATTAACAAAACAGGCTAGAGCCGTCCCTCATGTGTGTTACAGAAACTGGAATAGCAACTCTCCAAAATTTTGAATCAGTTAATTTAGCATTCAAAACTTTTGTTTAGAAGTCAGAATTTTTCATTAAGCCCCACCCACCCCCGAAAATATCTGCTCAAGTTAATCTTATATCCTCTCCGCGTCCTTGCGAGTGAGTCACATTATACAGTCACCTCGGGATATAGGGCTACGTTGTTCAAAAAAGGTTGACAGCCTAACAAGAGTCACAATAGCCTAAAGTAGACCTAGGCTATACCTCGCACTTCGTTAATACGTCAAGTATACCAAAAAGAAGAAAACATTTCTCTGTTTACGGTTAAATGTGCCACTAAATCCAAATCAACCCTTCACCATGTGTGAAGAACTAAGATAAGACTATTGACACTCTAAATATTCATGAAAAGTTGCGGACAGAACCATGCTATTACATTTAGTGGGCACCAGAATGGCGCTCGGGAAAAGCAAGTTTCGGATGGATTGAAGGGTGCCCAGATTTCGGTTATCTTGCTGGCTAGCTACGTATACCATACATATATATGGGTGAGCATGCCGCATTCTCGCTGTTAACACATGCACCGGTAGAATGTACAAGGCTTGTCAGTGTAAGTTCCACAACATGTGGCACACTGGCACACGAGGACATGCGAACATCGTTTGTTTACATAATTACGTCATTTGTTTACATGATATATGGACGTGAAAGAGAATAACCTAGCTGCGTCGAGGCCTCTGATTGGTTAAAATTTTCGTGTCTTAAATGTCTAAAGAGCTTCGAGTTTAGCTTGCTATCAGCATCAGAAAACGTCTCAAAATTCAATCTGAGAAACTTATGGGACCATGTAAAGTACTCATTCTTCTTAATTGGTTATTTTTTGTATTTTTTGTATGGTTACTTTTATTGGTAATTTTCGATTTGAAACAAAACGGCATGATTTTGTTGTGAAAATTTTGGTCTCCCTTAAATGGTCGCTACCTCTTCGATTACAGGGGTGCATTTCAGGCATGTGTTATGAAGTCTCTGTGCCTATCAAAATTAGCTGCTATTTTAATTCACTCTAATATCGGGTACCCGGGTACCCGACAGGTACGGCAATCGGGTACCCAGTTCCTGTTTTTTCACCCGTGCAAATACTAGTTTTGACCATGAGTGTATAAAGCATAAGAAAAGGTACACGTACTACAGTACATGTAGAGAGATGAGATTTTCATGCTTTGGTTTATATTATGCTTAAAGTCACAGGCTCCTCATATTTTGATCATAAGTTGATCATGATCGTTAAGTGCAGCAACATTGTGTGTAGTATATCTGCTGGTAGGCTGCAAATGCACTATTACAAATTAACACAGATCCCTATCTTACAAAAGGTGCACAATCATTTAAATTCAAGTATTGGGCAAACTGCATAGTGTACATTGTAAAAACATAGTGGTTTATATCCAAAGCGTGTTGGAAGTTATGATGACTATCATATGATGTATGCAATTTATAACTTAGAAGTTTAGTGTATAAACCTTAATTGTCTTCAAATTAGACTGTTTTTTTTTTCTTCACATTCCAAATTACCCTCATTTTGCCACTTTTGACATGATGGCCGTTTTTGCTTCTATTCAGACAACCAAAAAATCATGCACAGACAACCAAACTGAAAGAAATTTAATGAGTCCTGGTTACAACATTTTTGGTACAGCATCTTTAACTGTTTACAAGACATTTCCTGCAACTGACATGTAGCATAGAGTAACCAGATTAAGTCATACTGGTAGCCTATTACTGTAAGGTTTACTTTGGATAACTTTTAAATTCATTTTAAAAGTGTGTTGGGCAGATTAGTAAACCACTTTAGTTGCAGTCAGTACTGAATGAACCATTACTGCCTAATGGGGCGACAGCTTCCTGTATGCATTTTCCACTGTAAGTTGACTTTTTTTTTTTACAAGAAATGCATTATTCACCATAAAAGAAATGCATTATTCATTAGACTATAGAAAACCATGGTGATAAAGACATGCCTTAGAGAATTGTAACACCTCTATTTAAGAAATTGTATTGTACTGCATATTATTCATGAATACTGCAGTTAATGTTTGTTCTCACACTGAAAAGGGACTAAGTACATGTTGACACACGTATCAGTAGAACCCTCAAAACAGTGCTCCAAGATTTCATACATGAGAATAAAACAAACACCACGTAAGAAATTTTAAGCTGATACAACTTGAGTTAAAATTATTTAACTTTCCTGTAGTAGATTTTATTGAAGAGTATTCCAAGTCTTATTGTCCCGTAAGGGACATACACTGTAGCTCCTTTAGGGAGCAGAACTTCTGAAGTGTAACATTTGGTTTTGCCTTTGGGCTCTTTGCCAGAGAATCTAGGGGACTTTGGAAAAATAAGTATTTATTTTATGTAAACCAATTGTGTTAAGGTGTTACAGGGGAAGTAAAACACAAAGTTCAAGTTGGTTTGTTATCAGTGTGTCAATTTTTTTTGCACAAGAATATTGGGAAAGTTGGGTGGGTAAATTTTTGACTGACTGGGAGCTTTGTAATCTCCCTGGCTTCATTGGGCCATAGAAAATAAAATGTTAAAGTTTTACCTTGCTAGAGTGTAATTAACTCCCATTTTGCTGTGTGGGTGTATCATGCCTTTGGATAAAGTACAGTACTCAAGGTCAATCAAATAATTTCCAGCATCTGATTGAACATAGGTGTAGAACTTCACGTACGAGCCTAGGGTAAATGTGCAGTGTTTGCCATGGTTGCCTAATAAGAAGACAAGCATTCCCCAGGCATATGAGATTTAGGGAGAAACTAAGTCCCCACTATGCACAGGTATAGGTGGGGTGGGGGCTGGGGGCCTGGTTACAGTTAACAAGAGCAGTATATAGTTCCCTAGGCATCTCACCCCATCCCACCTTATTTTCCTCTATTTCCAAACCAGTTTTCCCCCAGACTATTCCTGCTCAGGACAGTTCCATATTTTCTGATGGGAGAAGTTTTCCAAGAGAGGAGGTTGTCTGAGAAAGGAAGTTTTTTGAGGGGTTTGTGTCATGGGTGAAAATTGCCTGTAGGAATTGTTTAGGGAAAAATTGCCTGTTAGGAATTGTCCCAGGAGATTTTTGGTTGGATACTCTAGTAGGGCCAACGGTTTTTCGCTTCCCAAATCATGAAATTCCGTTTTTGGTTTCGATGATAAGAGAAACCAATGCATTCGTGATGGCATGTGTGTGTATGTATGTGCGTATGTTCATGTGTGTGTATATGTGTTGGGTGTGTATGTGTGTGTGTATGTGGGTGTGTGTGTGTGTGTGTGTATGTGTGTTTGTGACACTTTGCTCGTTAACACGATATCTCAAGAAGGGAAACTCCGACGGTTCTCAAACTTGGTACATAGATGCCCCATATTAAGAGGAAGAACCTATTGTTTTTGGTGGGGGTCAAAGGTCATCTGGGGTCACCAGAGGTCAAACTCTGAAAACCTTGTTAACATGATATCTCAAGGTAGGAAGCTTGGATAAATTTCATACTTAGTATGTAGATGCGTTATGGTTAGAGGAAGAACCCTATTGTTTTGATGGAGGTCAAAGGTCATCTGGGGTCACCAGGGGTCAAACGCTGAAAACCTTGTTAACACGATTTCTCAAGATAGGAAGGTTGGATAAATTTCATACTTAGTATGTAGATGTGTTATGGTGAGAGGAAGAACCCTATTGTTTTTGGTGGAGGTCAAAGGTCATTTGGGGTCACCAGGGGTCAAATCTTGAAAACCTTGTTAACATGATATCTCAAGCTGGAAAGCTTGGATTGATTTCATACTTAGGATGTAGATGCTTAATGGTAAGACAATGAACCCTATCATTTTTGGTGGAGGTCAAAGTTCATCTGGGGTCATCAGGGGTCAAACACTGAAAACCTTAGTAGCACGATATCTCCAGGTGGGAAGCTTGAATAGATTTCATACTTAGTATGTGGATGCATTATGGCGCAAAGGTGAACGCTTTCATTTTTTGGTGGAGGTCAAAGGTCATCTGAGGTCACTGGGGGTCAAACACTGAAAACCTTATTAACACAATATCTCCAGGTAGGAAGCTTGAATAGATTTCATACGTAGTATGTGGATGTATTATGGTGCGAAGGTAAAAGCTTTCATTTTTGGTGGAGGTCAAAGGTCATTTGGGGTCACGAGGGGTCAAAAACTGAAAACCTTGTTAACATGATATCTCCAGATAGGAAGCTTGGATAGATTTCGTACTTGGTTTGTGGATGCATTATGATGAGAAGATGAATGCTTTCATTTTTGGTGGAGGTCAAAGGTCATTTGGAGTCACCGGGGGTCAAAAACTGAAAAACCTTGTTAACAAGGTATCTCCAGGTAGGAAGCTTGGATAGATTTTATACTTGGTTTGTGGATGCATTATGATGAGAAGATGAACACTCTTATTTTTGGTGGAGGTCAAAGGTCATCTGGGGTCACTGAGGGTCAAACACTGAAAACCTTGTTAACACTATATCTCCAGGTAGGAAATATGAGTAGATTTCATACTTAGTATGTGGATGCGTTATGGTGTGAAGATGAATGCTTTCATTTTTGGTGGAGGTTAAAGGTCACCTGGGGTCACCGTGGGTCAAACACTGAAAGCCTTGTTAACACGATATCTCCAGGTAGGAAACTTGGATAGATTTTAAACTTGGTATGTGGATGCATTATTATGAGAAGGTGAACCCTATCATTTCTGGTGGAGGTCAAAGGTCATCTGAGGTCAATGGGGTCAAACACTGAAAACCTTGTTCATACGATATCCCCAGGTAGGAAGCATGGATAGATTTCATACTCAGTATGTGGATGCATTATGGTGAAAAGATGAATGCTTTCATTTTTGGTGGAGGTTAAAGGTCATCTGGGGTCACAGGGATCAAAAAGCAAAATTTCCCAAGAATTCTTCAGATCGTCTCATGGGTTCACCAGGAGTCAAAAAGCAAATTACCCCAAGAATTCCCAAGATCATCATCTCGAGTCATTAGCGGTCAAAATGCCAAATTTCCCAGGAATTCCCAAGATTAAATATGAACCTAAAATTATTTTCCAACATGTTAAGATAGCACTTGACCAGTGACTGAAAGATATGCCCGGACATTATGGCTTTTTTTGGAATGGAACATATATCATCGAAACCTCAATGCATTTTTGCATTCTGGTTAGCTCATACCAGCATGCTGGTGTGAGTTATGGTGATCATGCGGCGTCACTCTGTCTGTCTGTCTGTCTGTCTGTCTGTCTGTCTGTCTGTCTGTCTGTCTGTCTCTTTGTCTCTCTGTCTATCTGTCTATCTATCCACACTTGTTCAAAATGCTTCTTCTCCCACATGCTTTCATGGATTTGTTTGAAACTTGGGCACAATGTACCTTGGGTGGTGGGCCATTTGGGGTGTTCAGGAATTTGTGGTCCAAGGTCCAATGTGGACCCTAGGGCCCATTTAATGAAATTCTACAAAATGCTTCTCCTCCTACAGATTCTCTTTTACAGTGTTGATGGTTTGCCATAATGTTACTCTGTTATTGGTCCCTTCGGGGTGTTCAGGAATTTTGGGTCCAAGGCCCAAGATGGACCGTTGGGTCCATTTTGTGAAATATTGCAAAGTAATTAACTTCTTCTCTATTTAATGTTTAAAGAGAGGTGACAACCTCTCATTATAATGCTTGGTTAGTGATCTCATTATGGTGTTCTTGAATTTTGGTCTAAGGTCCCATGTGGGCCCCAGTGGCTCATTTTATGAAATTTTACAAAATACTTTTTCTCCTACAAATTTTGTTGTACAGTGTTGATGATTTGTCATAATGAAGCTCTGTTAATGGTCCTTACAAATTAGTTCTCCAATTTGGGATGAAGAATACTTTTGATACCTTTCTAACCAATTTTGTGCCACCCCTCTATTTTACCAGTCTCACAAAATCACTTTATTACCTGTTTTTTCTTTGTACTGCAACCTCTTTAAAACTGTCTGTGTAGAAGAGGTCAATCCAGTGCAGTTGTTTAGGTTAGTTTAAAGGGAGCTGCTTAATGGGATTTCCATTGGGCATTTCCATTGTGTGTGCATTGTCAGAGCACGTGGGTGGTTTGTCATAGTGATCCTCTGTTGATGGTTCTTTTAGGGTGTACAGAAATTTTGGGTCCAAGGCCCAAAAAGTACCCTAGGGTCCATTTTGTGAAATATTGCAAAATGGTCAATTCCTCCTCCAGTTAATGTTAAACAGAGTTGAAGGCCTGTGATAATGATGCTTTGTTAGTGATCTGCTTATGGTGTTCTGGAAGTTTGGGTCCAAGGTCCCGTATGGGCCCTGTGGCCCTTTTTATGACATTTTGCAAATTGCTTACACCTGCAGATTCTCTTGTACAATGTTGATGGTTTGTCATAATTATATTCGGGTAGTGGTAACTTCAGGGTGTTTAACAAGTTGGGGTCCAAGGCACAAGGTGGACCATAGGGTCCATTTTGTGTAGTATTGCAAGCGATTAACTTTTCCTCCAGTTAATGTTTAACAGAGTTGACGGTCTGTTATAATGATGCTTGGCTAGTGATCTGTTTCTGGTTTTGTGGAATTTTGGTCCAAAAGCCCATGTGGACCCTATGGCTCTTTTATGAAGTATGCAAATTTGCATCTTCAGCTACAGATTCTCTTGTACAATGTTGATGGTTTGTCATAATGATACTTGAAATTTGGGGTCCAAGGCCGAAGATGGGCCCTAGGGGCTTTTGCTTTCTTAAATTGTATTCATGAAACAACTTACAGAGCAAAGATAGCATGAGAAATTTTTTGTGACATTCAGGAAGGTGCCATCAGGGTATGTGAGATTTTGGGTCATAAGCCATTTGACGTCATTTAAAGTCATATGATGCTTGTACTAACAAAGACTAGAAGCCAGGGACCCTTAATTGGTTGAAGGTATGAGCTTCAGCACCATTGGTGCTCTAGTTAACTTTCCAGATTCCGCAAAATTCTGTTTCAAGCATAACCTCTTTCCGTGATTTTAGGATTTTAGAGTAATTGTGTTGGAAACAAGAGCTAAACTTGTCTGATTACAATCCTGAAGGCAGCAAACACTTGTAACACACAAGCAACCTAGCCTTTAACATACTATGTATAGCAGTATAGCATAGGAAAACCGGAGCCTATATTGGCAAAATTTTGCTGATTTTCGTAAATGTCCTCCATGTTTTCTGGTTGTAACTTCAAGATGTTTGGATGATTTGAAGGTGAATTTGCCACAATTTCAGATGGTAAAATGTCTATACATGTCTTTGGTATACGCAGGCATTCATTCGACATAGTTTTGAATAAAAATAACTCCGTTTTTTTTTTTTTCAAAAATATACATGAATTTTGAGCCTGATAATTTTTGCTAAATTCTGTGAAATTCCATGCAGAAAAGTAAATTCTGTTTTTTCTTCTTTTTTTCTGCGATCGCAGAAAATCAAATCCCTCACTTTGAGAATCGACTGGGAAGGAATTATTTGGGAGGTGGGCAGTTGTGTATCATTGTACAGTATAGATGTACTGGCCCACAGATCGTTAATTTTAAGGGGGTATTGGGGATCTTTTTTTTTTTTTTTTCAATTTTGGATCCGTGGTTGTTTGGTATTGAATCATGTTTAGTAGATAAAGCCTTTTGTATGACTACAAACTATAGGCTCTGTTTTTGTTACATTGACTTCATGACCTTTAGTTAAGTCTTCATGACCCCCTTCAAAGTTTAGTACTAGTAAGTGTTGAATGGAAAGGATACCATACTGTACATGGACCAACCAGGGAGTTATTTTTCTATTGCTATTGTTCATTTAACAGTCTGTAGTTAATATTTTCTAGGTCTTCCTATGTGAAACAAATACCAGTGCAAAGCTCTTGAATAACCTTTAGATACGTTTGCATGTAAGTCTGTAACCAAACTGGCGTATGTGACCTACTGAGAGGCTGTACAGCCTCTCTCTTCATCTGCAGTAATATTCCAAATGGGTGTTTAGAAAGGCAAGACAGGGCATTTGCAAGAAGTTGAATCCTCCCAGCAGTCAAACCAGATCTCAGAACCGAGATGTTCATGATACCAAAAACATAGTATACTACTATACTGCAGTATACATGTTGTGTTTACTTGCAGTAGGGCTTGCTTGGTCACATGGAACCAGTGAATTCTGTAAGCAAAGTACTTGGTTACACATGATTGTAAAAGCCGCCTATGGCTTCATGTACAGTACTAAGTGGAAATTCCCATTAAGTGTTCATAGCATCATTCCCTAATGAAAGTACAGTAATATGCAAAACATAGCTTATGATTACACTTCAATCCAGGGTCCCCCTTAAGTTTTTGCATAGTCAGTGACAGTGAATGCATGATAGTTTTCCCCAGGAAACCATAAAGTTATGTACCTTCGAGTTTAGAAATCTAACTTTTAATCTCAAAGTCATTGGTGAAAGTTTTGACTTCAAAGAGATTTTTAGAATGTCGTATCCCCCCCCAAAAATGCAGCAAGTGCAAGTTTCTGTAGCATTGAAGTTCCTTAAGTGTCCTAAGTTTTAAGTTACTGTACATTGGTGAGGATTCAGAGGTTTGGTCGAAATATAACCAGGTTGTAAAACGAGAAAGTGTGATATTCCATGGACCCTTTTCCAAATGCCAGTTACCAAGGATTATGGGATAGAGTTTTGGTGTGAGTCGTTTTTGTCTCAGTCATTTTACTGTGGCCAAAAATGATGCACGACAAAACTCTGTGCCACAATCTTTTGTTATTGGTATTTGGAAAAGGGTCAAGAATGGAATGGAACTCTGGTAGAATTAGTAACATGTAAGTAGGTTTATAAGGGTAAGCCATCCTAGGGTGGGCCATTGTCCCTTTGGTGGTCAAAATAAGAATTTGAATAATCATGTGTTTAGATCCTTACTGGTGTGTATGGCATTTTGCAATTTTGGAAGTAAATTTGTGTTCACGAATTGGCCTGGGTGAAACTCTGGAGGTGGGGGTGGGGTGGGGGGAGGGGGGTGGGGAGAGGAAGAGGGGAATTTTCTGGAATGTCAGACCCCTCAAACACGCCTGGGCTATGTGCTTGCTGTCTAGAATTGCAGGTAGTTATGTTATACATGAAGTTGATGGGGCACTTTGTGATACATCCTTCACAGAAATTTATGTAATTTTTGAGCAAAATACCTTTTGCTTCAAACCTCTAGTTGGATATAAGGGATACAGTAGGGTACACAGTTCAGGTTTTAAAAGACTGTCTGTTTCATTACTCTAAGTGACCACAAATGTGGATTGTGTTTATGGCTTCAAGGGGTGAAATAGTTGGGTCGCATAGCAGATTGCGACCCAAGAAATTCCAGTTGTGAAGCAATTCCAATTCAGCTTTGCAATATTGCGAACCAATATTTTTCAGGCTCTGCCTAAGTTCTGTTCTGATAAGCACAGCATGTGATATTGTAATTGCCATATTTTTGGAAGCCAGAGCATTTGTATTAGCCTACAGTAAAAATAAGCTGAATAATACAGCTTATTTGAAATACAAATGTTGATTTCAGTAGTTGCTGATTGAGATTGGGCAATTGCTACAGTAATCAATTCAAACATTGATTAGCAGTTACTGCTAACCAATTCTCTCACACTATTTCATCCCCTGGGCTTAATGACAAGTGGCCAACCAACTCACCAATTTAGATCAAATTTGGATTCTTTTCACTTGAAAGGTCAGTTCAGATGGGGGAAAACCCTATTTGTCTTTTTGAAAAGCCCATCTTTTAATTGATTCAGCCAGGGGTTGAACTCCATACCTGACTGCTAGGCGGCATTACCTCAGATACTACAACTTGTATTCACTCTGCCACAGAATATTTCAACTTTGAACATATGCCATTTACAAAGTGAAGTTTTTTTTAACAAAATGGTATGAAAACAATATCTCAGATATGATACCATCAGTTTACATTTATAAACGGGAGCAATGTGGGACCAAAGTTGACATCATATTGTCTGGTACACTGCGTGGAATAATGAAGTACAAATTTGTCACTCCATTTCTGTGCTACCTCTTTTAAGTGCCAGTATGGAAGAAATGTTTGACTCTAGCCCATCGGAGAGGTACCTGTTCCTATCACCTCTCCCCTCCAACTTTTCATGTTTGTGGCAAGAATGTAGGCTAAAGAAAAATAGCAGATGTGGAACATAATTAGAATTGTCTTTGTGGGGTCGATAGGATATTGAGAGAAAACTAAATGCAAACTGATGAAAAATTTTTATACTTAAAGGGGGGTCCCGGGGGTGTAGTAGAAGACCACTTGTAAGGCTGTTTAGGCATTAGCACTTGTACAATGGCTATCGCAAAAGGGCAATATTAAAAAAAATTTGCAAATCAGCGTCATTGTGTGTTGTCAAAGAAACTTATCCGAACAAGAAGTTACGATAAGTTAAGCCGTAGTCTTCCTACAGTGTAGGAAAGGAGTATTGCGAGACAGGCCAACATTGAAGAAGCCTGGGCTGAGCAGTTGTTCACATTTAGTTTTGTGTCCCTTTTGCTGATGTAGCTCTACCAGGGGAACTGAAAGTTTGAGGTGCTTTTCAGCCTTGGCTGTTAGTAATTCAAAAGTAAAGGCAATGAGTTGATAGGATACTGATGCAACTGAAGTGGACTTAATTGCAATTCTGTAGATGGAAAGTTACCTTATACTGTATGCCATGCATTCTTTGTATCAAAACTCAGTACAAATACTTGGAAATTAAAACTGGTGTTATTTGCAAGGCTATGGTGGTTTGGGAGATGAGGGGGAGGGGGAGAGACTTGAAAAAATAGTGTCCATTGCAAGTGTTATCCAGTGCAGGTTGTGTCTTCTTCCAGTTGCTTGGCATGTACAGCTGTTGGTCTTCGGTTCATAGTAAGGGTCCTCCCAGTCTTTTGGAGATGGTCTAAAGACTGGCTGATGTGCTTCCATTTGTCAGGTGGGACAGTAAGTACTGTTCAAAAGATCTGGAGAGGGAACAGTCAGTTTCACATCTGCCTTTTTACTGTAGTTTCGGGAAAGGCTCCCTCTGAGTAACTATGTGGCCAGGACATGTTCGTGGGGCTGTAAAACATCAAAGAATTAATATGCACACTTACAAAAAATTAGGGGAATTCTCCCTGCCAGTGCCATATTAATGAACTTTGGCTAGAGGGTGTCTGGCCATGGAACCTGGAGAAACAGAATGAAGAAGAATAGGAGATCACATAGGACACTGCTGGTTATTTACATTAAGAAAAGATGTTTCTCTCAAGAAGCTAGTATTCTTCTTACATTGCTCTCTGAACACTTCTTGTATTAAAAAGAAGATATAACCTCCTGAGAGTATTCATCCAGGATATATATCTCAAAGTGCCCTTTGATGAACCCCCTAATTATGGTCTTGCTAACCTGGAGTTACACTAAACAATACAGCAATAGTAGGCCTGAGTGTGTGGAACTAACTGTATGTACAGTATCCTATCAGGCAATTGGAATGGAACATGCAGTGTTCTATCACAGTATCATGGAATAACTGTACCAACACTCACATTTACTGTACAGAGTCATTGCTTTTTAAATGTCATTCACAAGTGATTCTGAAGTTTCCCTTCTCAGGAAACCAAAAGAATGAATGAGTTATTAAGGAAACCCATTTCATAAAGCTTTTTTGTTTTTTTTATACTTAGTAAAGTCAATTTGTTCAGCATTCTGTTTGTAAATGGACAAGAGTAGTAATGAAAATCTGAGAAAGAGATCAAGGATAGCATCGATGGATCTTTAAACTAAAAAAAAAATATTCATAAATGTCAAAGGGTTCATATCTTTGCTTAAATAGTTCCCAGGTTCTAGTAGTTATTAGTCATCACATGTGGAAAAAGCATGTGTTTCTAGAAGTGCTGTGGTCCTAGGCTAGCACAACATGCATATATCTGAATTCTCATAGGTTCAGGCACTGAGTAACACAACCCTGAGTTTGCTTGGAAAAGACAGTGTGTCTGAGAGAGATTTTTTTCTGGAAACTGCCAGGGGCACAGGGTATGTAACAAAATTGGCTCCATCTTGTCCTGCATGTTTGCTTACCCTGCCCCTGGATCATGAGGTGATGTAGGGCTCCATCCCCACCCTCACTATTCCCCCCCCCTTTTTTTTTTGTCTGAGAGGATTCTCTTCAGTTATTCTGCTGTGGATATGAGTCACAAGTCTAGGCTATCAGTTGATTCTATACTTAAATGCAGGGCTTTTGAGTCTGTGGTTATTCAAGGCCCACTTTGGATTGCTGAAATCACCCACGGACCACTTTTTATGGTTAAGTTTCACCTACAGTATATTATAACTTAACCATGTGTTTACAAGTTTCAGCACAAAGCAAAGTATACTACTCAACTTGCATCTGTGTCAGATGAGGTTAACTTTTTTTAGTGATAGATCAAGAAAAACTACAGTAATCTGGCCAACTTAAGGGTCCACCAAACTGCCCCCTGCAGCCTGCTAGTGGGCCATGGCCCACCGGTCGAGAAATGTTGCTGCAGTGAGGTTAGGTTAGGTTAGATGAGGTTTAACATCCCAGTTTCCAACCAATTGGTTCAAGTCGAGACGACCACGGCCTTTTTTCCAGGTGTTGCTGCAATGAATGGAAAACAGAAAGTTGTATATAACTGTGTTCATCATGTAAAATTCACATCACCATTCACTCCGTAGCCATTATTTCTAGCTTCACTGCTCAGATTTCTTTGTTCTTAGATTTTGTCTTTTCACTGTCCAACCTATGGCAATGGATTGATGTGCAGATTGACCCCTTTTGTTTCTCAGCCTAATTCAACAATAGATGAGCTCTCTCAGTAGAAGCCTAACAAAAACAAGTAGGAGGGCTAAAATGAAAGTTAACAGTACTCGGAGTTAACGATGAATTTAATCTAATGATAATACATTCAGGCATACAAAGTGTTAATAATAACCAGTTATGTGTGTAAACAAAGGCCCTGTAACAGTTTAATCTGTACTTAATACTGTACAGAGTAGCAAGGTGAGTCACACAATATACAGTACAGCAGTAGAAACTGAAGTGAACAGGCTTGGCTGAGCTGAAAGTTCTTCTGTACTATGTGTGGAGACTGCTAAATATCCTCTGAAAATACTATACAATAATTATCGATGCCAGATAATTTATACAGTGCCTGTGTAGAACAATTGCAAGCATTTAAGTTCAGTTTTCCAACAATTAAAGTATTGAGAGTTACTTCTCTGCAATTTTTAATGTCTCTGGTGGTAATTGCTGGGGGGTGGGTGGGGGTGGAGTGGGGTGTGTAGAGGTACGTACTTGCTTTGGGGGTGTAAATGGTTGGTTTAAGTGTCAAGCAGATACAGTAGTTATATAAAAGGTAAAGCAAGGGTGCGTTGTCAAGTTTTTGCCTCCTGGTTAAAAAATCTCAGTGGTTATGGTGTATGACCATTTTCCATTATTTTTGTGACCAAGCTTCCTTGAAGTGACTGGCAAATTTGATAGGCGAAGAATTTCCACACAGCCGTTGGGACCTTTTCCAGTTTTATTCAAGCTCATTGCTGCTGGTGGTCATTGAGTAGCCGCCATGTTTTTTAAATAAATACTAATGCCTTCTCAAACGTCTCATTTATAGCCTTCATGCATTGGACTTAGCATTCCAGTTTGGAATTGTAGTGACATGCAGTGAGCATCAGGGTTTCCGCCAAAGGGGGGAAAGGGGGGGATTTGTCCCCCCTTTCCAGAAGAAGGTGGGTAAAATCCCCCCCTTTTCATTTCCATAAAAATTAAAAAAATTGTCCATATCTTGGTTTCTTACTTAAGAAGAGGGAACCTTTGCAGCAACGTTTGGACTTTCATAAGTAAATGGCCTTTAAAACCCTTCAAAATGCACCTTATAGGGGTCTTGAAGCAAGCTTTTGTCCCCCTGAACCCACTTGTAACTTTAGCCAGGGACAGCATCAATTTGGACTAGGGGTTTAGGAGCAATTAATCCCCCCCTTTTTTGCATTTCTGGCGGAATCCCTGAGTGATGCATATTTTAGAGTGCAAGTTCAATATAAAGTACACTAGGCTTAAGCAGATTATCTGACTCTTAGTCATGACTCGTTTCCAGGAGTGGAGTAGCTACTCCACTTTCCATAGGATCACAGCTCCTAGTAGCTCTCAATACTATCAAAAATGCACACAGAGATCATATTTTAGAGTCAAAATTTCTGTTGTTCGCAGGTTTTAGTGAAGTGTTATGACACAACTTGCTCTTTTGATCTTTTTCTCTATTCTTCCATTGCGAGTGTTCTCATCAGTTGGCCACTACCATTCTCCAACGTTGTACTCGGCCGTTCAGAAGCCTGTAGTGAGAGCCTGCTGGTTGACTGGTATATTAATACTCATTGGTGGGTTTAGTAGTTGATAGTTTGAAGCTGCTGAAGTAAATGTTTTTGCATCATACAATATTGTTACCACAATTTCAAGTCGTCTTTCAGATCTCAGCAAACCATGTGACTGATTGACAGGTTCCATGTTAGTACTGAGAACTTGCATGCCTTACAGCCTTGTAAACAATCTCTGATACCTGAGTGGGTGAAATCCTTAGAACCTGCTGACTCTAGTCCGTAAAACTAAACTGTTCAGTTTCCCAACTGTGGCTGTTGTGACGCAGAAAATTGCATAAAACTTGCTGGTCATTAGTCATTAACCTGTGGTTACTGTGTGATTTTAATGGATGCATCAGTCAAGAAGAACTGCAATGTGCATTAAAGTGGCATTACGTCACACCAGAGATGACATTTTGTTCATCACTAAGCAGTCTTCCAATGCCTGATTAGCCATGAAATCTAACAAAATGGAAATTCTGTCTCATGACTGATAACACATTATATATTTCCAAACAAGTGGATGAAATTTAAAATTATTTGGTTAGTCAAAATCAG